>JACXIM010000002.1:525544-1083014 GCA_014737505.1 Bombus sibiricus
TGAGATTATGAAAAGGATGAGAAAGGTTTATATAACTGCGCAATATAGTTACAAGCACGGATAGTTACAAGTTTATATAACTCCAAAAAAGAAAAAGAAAAATAAACAAGTTTGATAACCTGGGGTTAATAAAACCTGGCATAAGAAAATACTAAAAACAGAAGAAAAAAAAAAGTAGAAAATGTAACTTGTCGTGTTCTTCCCTGTAGATTCCACTTACTTGTTACTAAATTTCGTTTCTTTATTTCCTGCGAAAAGTCGAAAACACGCGTGCCCTGTATCCAAGGCCAAAAATTTTGGAAATCTCGAGAATAGAGGGATAATTATCTTTAAAATCGTTGGTACTCGAATCTTTGTCGTTTAATCGCGCTGTCATTAATCAAAATCATACTCCGTGGATTAAACTTTGTTCACTTTGATTACAAATCATTTAGCTCGTTGGGGAACGAGAGGAAAGAACGAAGGGTGAAGAAATAATAGAAAGACCTCGGCCAGTTGTTCCAGTTCGTTTTCTTTTCTACCCGTTTCGAAATTTCTGAGGATATCTGATTGTAATGCTTAGCCTTTTGGAATGACGCACGGTGAACATGCTCAGTTGATTTTCAGATTATGTTAATTACGGTTAACGTTCAATCGAGTAAGGTTGAAGGCTACTATTTGCCCGAGGTAAATGGAAGATGAGAGACTGTTGATTCGTTGCAGTTTTGCATATTAGGTTCGCAAATATGTATTTGTCTGTATTTGTAGAACGAAACTGCAGTTTGCCTTCGTTCATAGTATTTAAAAAAAAAACAGTATGATAATTGAAGTGTGATTAGCTAAAGCGTGAATGATCGTTTAGTGGAAACCAATTATAGATTATTCGATTAGAAGAATAAAATGGAAGTTGTCCGTCTAACTTTGCCGTTAGAAAAGTGCTACTACGACTTCTTCTTTTTATTTAAGATATTTTACGAAAGAGTATAAGATGTTTAATTTAAAATTTACGCATTAAATAGATACATACAGTCCGAATAACACGTACGAAGGGATTATGAGTGATTCCCTGTGAAAAAATAAGAGCAAAAGGGAGGAATAAAATTTCCGTTTAAGGCTTGATTTTCGAAAAAAAAAATAGAATCTGAACGTGCTTAGTTAAGCAATTCGCTTAGTACGCGCGTATGATAGATTTTCAAGAGAATAGATTTTTCTCAGAAACAGAGCGTCTTGCGGAATAATTTTATTCTAGATTATCGATTTATTTCCACGCGTAAAATAACGCCATGTCGATCATTTATTGCCGTTGGAAGTTAGCGGTGGTCAAGTATCGCTGATTCAATTTTCAATCTCGATTCCCTCGAAAACGAAACGTCGTATGAAAAAACGTTATTCTATGTCTTTTCATAAAGAATCGCTTCGTTCGCCTGCACGTACACGTTATTCAACCCGCGCCCTTCCTAGAAATGAACATAAATAGAACGAAAATAAAATAAAAGATATAACATAAAACGAATAAGACGAATAAAACAGAAATGCGTAACATAAAATCCAACTTCAAAAGCGTTTCTTCCTTTCTAACCACGTTGCAACCTCAAAGAGATAAGAAAAATATCCAAGCTTCCTCTTTGACACGTTGTACTCGTCGTTTACTTTGCTTTTTCCTCGACTTCCTCTCGCGGGGGAACTGAAAAACACAGCCGCCGGATGTTCTAACGAAGAAATAACAGCATGAACGATCATGGCCACGAAATTAATCGACGAGAAATGCTACCTCGAGATTACACGGATCCACGGTAAATCGTCTCTCCTTAATCGTTTCCTTTCTTCTTATCTACTTCTTCCTTTCTTATCTAAGAATAAGGAAATAAAAAATGGACCAAGATTCTTTCATACGATGCTTTGTTTCTGACAAAATGTCCAATTCTTAAGTAAACGTATTGAAATTTTCTTAAAACGAAGCTTTAAACGGGACAGTTTTGTTCCACATCTTTTATTTATTTTCGCGTGTACAATAACTTTCTGCTGATTGTTTGCTCATATCCAGCTGATATTTTCGATCTGTGTTATCGACGATAAAATAATCTTGTCCATTTTATCATGATTCTATATCATGATCGATTACTGATTCTTATCATAATTATATAATAAATTTCATAATAAATATAATGGCGTAGCTGCTACTAAAATGTAATCTATAGGCACTTTGCGGCCTGACTCATTAACAAATAATGAACGAATATTATAAATATACATAGAGAAGGAGGAAAATGTTGAAACCTGTGTTAAAGACGTGGATTGAATAACAAGATGAAAAAGATTTCAAATCAGAGCACCTACAGGAAACGTAATAAGCCTGAGTATGGTTCTACTATCAAGATTAAAGTCAGTTAATTAAAGATCAAGGGGCGTGATGAGAAGCATGAAATTGTTGAATGATATTAAATCACTTTACATACATATATGGTACACCTATGTAGCTACTATGTAATGATATGTACCTAAGGTGCAGACATTTTTTTATTTTCGTAACGAGGTTTTTAAACGTCGGTTCCAGGGATTTTCATCGGGAATAATTAAAACTTAAATGCTTGAATTGAATAAAAACTTACGTAAATACGCATGTATGGATGGATAGAATAATATGGAAAGATAAGCAGTACAAAGTACGTGATTGTAAAAAGTTCGATTGCGATAGGTAACAGTGACAGATAAGTAAGGTAAGATCTCCAATTACTTCCGTTTACGCGATAAGAAATTCTATCACAAAAATCTCTAACAACCGTACAAACGAGCAAATATCAAAAATTTGTCCTCCATTTGCTCGCTATTCGTAGGAATTGATCTAACTCTCCGAGGACTAGGTAATTAGTTGGTAGATTTTATTGCTATAGGACAGAGATTCATTTTTCTCGCAGAGAAATTTCAGGTAACAATACCATCTTATTTATTAACTATGTTCTACCAATAAAGAATATATTTCACTAACTATCGTATATTAATTATATCAATTAATTCAGACAGTCAAGATTCGATATTACGATGAATATTCTGCTGCTTACGATGAATAAAAGATATTAAATCATATCGAACAGAAATTAAAGATATCAAAGTATTTTTTCGTTTTTCTACCGTGTTAAGACAAAATGTGCGTGAAATCGATGCCTGATTGTTAAATACTAAAAGTCGATTTTGCTTAAAACCATCTAACGACCAAATGCGCTTGTCTGGTTTAATGCGGCTGTCCTCTCGAAAAAGGCAAACGTCGATGACGATCATTCTCAAATTTTCGATCGTAAGAACGAAATCGAACGAGGAATTGAAAAAAAAAAAAAAAAAAAATCGAAACGAATTTTCCGATTGCGAGTCAAGTTTTAGATCGATAAGGAGTTTCAGCGATTTCGTAAAAAGTCGTCGGTCCGGTCGTGTTCAGGCGTATATAGACGATCCAGAAGCGGATCTATACAGAATCTATAGAGGCTCGATCGAGGTCACGATCACTTTAACGGTAGTTTTCTGGGGGACAATTGCTTTTAACCGTGAAACCGTTCGTATCGAAAAGCTTGCACCACGCGATATCGCGTTATAATTACGTAAGTCCGATGCAATTCCCCGTCTTTTCGCCAATCGTGCTACACCGTAAGCTTCTGAAAGGCTGGATCGAAACAATCGATTCGATTCTTCTCTATCGTGTTCCCTGATTTCTTTCCTTCTTTCTCTGTTTCTTCCTTTGGTTCACGCACACACCTCTGGCATTTTCTTCGCGAGATATTGAAAGGCGAGGCGTGGCGAATATTTTTGATGAAAAAATGGCGTAAATGTTGAGAAAGTCGGAGAATGGGTGAGATTGGAATTAGAAAATTGGTTGGTTGAAATAAAAATGGAACGCATTAAGAAGGTACGACGCTAGGAATTTTAACATCAATTCGTACAATTTTTCGATCGTTCTATTTTGAATAAAAAAAAAAAAGAACACTGGATATTTAAAGAACGAAAGGTAATTTATGTAATAAAAGGAAACGATGTTTTCTTGGAAAAAATAAATGTTTCGCGAACAATGCGAAACGAGTTGAAAGTTGGTTTTGAAAGGATCAGTAACACGTTCTAATAAGATCAAAATAACGAGGACTTAAAAGGAATAAAACGATAACCAGCTAAATCATTTCATTTATAACTGAATAGCTAATTATATGAAAAGGGAGGTCATATTTGAAAACTTTTTAGAAATGTTACTTGGTAAAATATCGAAGATCTAGAGGTTGATTTTAGAACGAAGAATAAATCTATTCTGCGACTGTTGGCAGAAATCGAAAGTACCATTCTAATTTACTAATTCTCTGTACCGGACAATGAATCATAGTGACGTATACGTGATAATTTGCGTATTACCGTAATACAACGACAAGGTTAAGAGGTTCTTAAACGACCAAACAATTCTCTTCTATCCTGCTTGAGTAAACTTTTGAATAAGCTGTAACAAGATTTGCATACAACGAGCAAAGATACAATGATCGAATCTTAAATTTTATATTCGATTATCGGTACCTACTTTCACCGAAAAACCGGTCTGACGAATTACTTGCCTAGAGAATTATCGTCTTTCGAAGATAATATTCGCGTTAGTCGTTTGTTACGGTTAAAATTTCTTTAATCCTCGAACAACTCTCGATAATAATTTGACAGCTGATCAGGACGAAATTAGGCGGGCATCGATATCAATTTTGGTCAAGTAAATCACGGATGCAACAACTGTCACGAGATCAACGCGAATTTCACTCAAGATAGACAGGGTTATGGATATGTTTAAGTAGGAGACAAAAATTAGAAGAGGATCATGTGCCGAAGCGTAAGCCAAGAGGAGTGGCATGATCGATGCGATCGGAAGAGAGCTAAGAAAAAAGGTCTGGAGTAACTGGTAACTATCTGTCAAAGTTCGGTACTTTACTAGTTTGCTACTTTTTTCAAATGTTATTTCGAAAGAAAATGTTCGACTAACCTTTCTTCGAACAATCTGCTTCACGATTTATTATTCTCCTGGTTTTAAATGTTTCCGATCAAAAGAAAAACGTAACATCAATTTGGAATACATTATATCATATTGTAACGTTGACGAGTTATTTAAAATATTTACGTAGAGATTTTCGTTTCGGTCTTCTTCGTTTAATCAAATAGAAAGCATAAGATCAATTGGAACACATTATTTATCATACAGTGGCATTATTTCGAAATTATTTCAAATAAATTTCGCCCTCTTCCGTTCTAGATTACTAGTTTAAAATATTTTTACTCATAAATAGATAACGTAACATTCGTTCGGCCGTGTTATCTATAAGATCTGCTGTTTGAAATATTTCGCTAGAAATTATCATTTCAAATAAGCGTCGCACTCTCTCTAAAGAGCTTCGTAAGTAAAGCTTGGAATATTGAAATCGAATATTCAATTGCAACGATATTTATTCTACTCACGAGAGAGAGACGAGTCATCCAACGCGAGAAACGGTCAAAACCACTTGGAAGTAGCTCCATTCAATCGGCACCGTGGAACTTCATCCGCGGTGCCTCTCATTCCTTCCGTTTCCACGGCGAAGAAGCGCGCGAAGATCATTAACAGGCCGGCATTCCTGCTTCCAAACCTCTCTCTTCGCTTTCCTCTTTTTTCTCCTTTCACAGAAATTCACCACGAGGAAAGAAACCGAACGATGAAAGAGGAATTACGAGATTGATCGAAGATGAGCACACGATCGAGGAAGGTGGGCGACGTCTTTAACCGGATACAGCACCCAGACGAAACTTTCTTCTCCTCCGATTATCTGTGCCAGGTAGCTGGCCTTCGAGACAACCTCGCCGATTTTTCTTTTTTCCTAACCGTTCCTTCCAATTCTCCTTCGAATTCTTCCAACTTTTTTCCCCTCGATTTCCAATACGTTCTTCCTCCGTTTCAATTTCAATGTGAAATTTCGCCAACTTGTAAAAACGAGGATTTCGGCCGCAGCCCGCGAATCGTCTGCTCGTCTAAAAATGTTCTTCTCAAACGTCTAGTTTCTAATTTTCGTGTGCCAAAAACTCCAGAGTTCCAGATTTCTTTGAAGATTCTTTCCAGTTTTCCAAATTCGACAGATTTTTATCTTGCAAGGAAATTTCTAGAGATTTAGGTTCCAAGAATTCTAAATATCGGAACGATATTACAGCTTCGGAATTTTAGATTCCTTGGTTCGAATTTTATTTTCCGAATAATTCGACCGAAAATTTGATCCAAGTATCTCTCTTGCTCAAACTTTTGGTTCGATGTTTATTTCGGCGTAATCCTAGTAAAAATTTTGATAAACTGTCAGGATTTTAGACTCTTGGTCCGATCTTTCAAAGTAGTTGAACCAGAAACTTGATCAAACTTGCAATAGAATGTAATTCCAGGATCTTAGATTCCTGTATTCGACGCAGAGCTTGAGAACTCAAGAATCATCGTGGTAATCTTCTCCGAAAAACAATTCGTCTTCACCAAAAAGAATCAACGAAATTCCGCACAGTCGATCGCGCGATAGAAATTCACTTTCTTCGAAAAACTTCAGTCGATTCTACGAACAAAATAAATAATTTCTCCCTGCCCCGCCCCCAAAAAAACTACGAACGAATTCTCCAGAAAGCACGAATAAATACAACAAGATGTGAAACAACTGGAAATAAACCTGTTGCACAGTTTTTCGATGCTACAAACTGATTAGTCGAACACGATCAACACTCGAGACCTTGATACAACGAATAAAGAATAAAAATAGCTTAACCAGTGTTAACCGCAGGGTTGACAACGAGGGATGTTTAACGACACTGTGGCTGTCGAGAAATTAGGAACGAAGCGGAGACACGCGTTTCACGATGGAAGTGCCGCGACTAACTGCCGACAGACGCCGGACGAAGACTTTGAATAGGGGCCGTTGGAGGGTCGTCGCGCGGGAACAGCGGGGAAACGAAAAGAGGGAGGGAACGATCGGTCGACTTACGTGGCTACGGGGTGGGAGATGCCTGCGGGACCCCATGGACATTGGCAACAGATGGGAACATACCCGCAGGGAACATACGTCATATAGGGTGAGTCACTTTGACTTGGTGCTGTAGAGATAGAGTTTCGGATAGACTAACGCAGCAATCGTCCGACCTTTTTCACCTCATGGCACATCAGATATCGTAATTCTTACGAGACAAATTTTCAAAGTTACGATATGGCAACAAATAGGTTTAATCGAAAGACTTTCACGACGTATAAGCGTTATTACAAATTTATTCGATTTCCGATAATCATTATCGATGATGAAAATTCAATTTTGATTACCAGTAATCGATATAAATGATTGGATTTTTTTTTTAAATCGGCGATTATTATCGATGATCCGAATTTTATTCTGGTTGCCGATAAGCATTATCGAGTGCAAAGAACGTGCATAACGATCGACGATAGTCGAATACAAGTAGAAAAAAATATTGTCGCCGATGTCGTAACCAAAGAAATTTTTCCCTATGGATAATGAGTATCGGTAGCCAAAATGAAATTCCAGTGGTCGATAACGGTTACTGGTAGCCAAAAAAGCCGAAACAATTAAAAATTAATATTTTTTAATCGTCCAATATTCGGGGAAATTTCTTTGAGATTTGAATAAAAATTAACTCTTTTTCATTGACTTTTTCCCCAAAAACGTTAAAAATACCTGTTACTATGAATCTTCGCATGGCACACATTATTCGCATAAGCGACCAAATGCTCTCAAACGTAGGAATAACTTTTTTAAAATTGAACCAAACGACTTCACTTTCTCGTTCTCCCTGAGAAGTTCGAAGCAGTTAGTTTATTATTTAAAGGGGCAGAGCACATAATCGGCGCACCTGACCAAATTGTTAAATATCGCGCGTTTTAAAAATTTTTGCGACACAGCCGGCTGAAGATCGATCGGCGTCGATCAACCGAACGAAATTTATATATGTATAGTAGGTTTTATTATATTTATTACATATTTTGGCTCATAAAGGAAGTATTTTCTTAGCTTTGAAGACAAGTTTAAGACACCGAGTGAACTGTCCTACTTTAGTTTGTCCACTTAATATTTCAGACTATTAAACAGTATTTTAATGCGTAATACATTTTGCCATTATAAAACGTTCTCTTACGTTTGCTCGAAATAGCAAGGAAACGTATTAATTTTATACGACACAGTGTATCATAGAATTAATATACCATAAATTAATTTGTTCTTCTAAATACTCTAAAAAATCTGCAAAAGTACCGTAACGAACTCGACCACGATCTCAAGAAACGCGTCAAACTGGTTCTATTTTAATCTCGTAATAACAGCAGTTAAATAAATTCAACAGCTAATTCAGTCGCACTTCTAAATCTACTTAAGGCGTCTCATGAATTGCAGATTTCGCACATTTCCACCATAGAATCACAATTACGTAGGTACGTAATTGGTAAATAACCTTTAAGGTTGTAACACGTGGAAAAGTTAAGATTCATCGATCGAAAAATCAGTCAGGTTTATTCAAATTTCACAAGTCGACACTCGTATAAAGAAGAGCAAAAGAAGAGGTTTTTTGATAACTATAATCCTGCTACTGTTTCCCTGCTTATTAACTCGAAGGCGTAATAAGCATACACGAAATTAAACGTTTCGCGTATACGCGTTGCCGCAATAATTAGAGTCCACCAGCTATCCAAACACTATGAAGACGAAGATGTACATATAAAGGAAAATATACCACTACGAGATAATGTTTTGACGTAATAGGCTTCGTTAACGTCATTAACGGTAACAGATATAATTAATACCGCTTAATGAAGTTGAAAAATATTTGTACAGCTCATAGCGTTTTAGCCGGAAGTAATATTTTAAATTCGTAAAAAAAGGATCGCTTTAACTTTTTCGACGACCTTCTATTTATAATAAAAACAAAAAAACAAGTAAAAATATTTTACGTGTATTATATCTGACAGATCGGTCGTGATTTCCTGGGTTAATTAACATCTGCAACGGTCACTACGTGTAATTGACCACGTTTAATTTAAATTTATAATACCTTAATAATCAGAATTATGTCAAATTCTTTCCTTTCGTGTCTCTACTCCTCCGAAGATTTCTATCAAACAAATTAGAAGAATACAGCAACGTTGTTCTTGGTATTGCCATATCGGCTGTCAAAGAACTTATTATAATTTTCCGTAATGCTAACCAGCCTATAAGTATCTATACGTTGTATTAACAACGCGTGAATATTACGAATATGTATAAATTATCGTTAAATCGTAAAACATCGTAACATGTGCAAAGTAATGACTGAAGGATTATTTATTGTCCTCTTACGGAATCAACAGATTGCACATATCATATAGAAATTTAAAATACATCGAAATTAAATATGCAGCTCATCGTTGTATAAATTAAATACGTATTATCGCATACATTATTAATCCCCGTATTAACCACGATCTGACGAAAGCTGAGAGAGAAATACGGAGTAAGATTAGAAGTTGCGAGAGAAGCGGGGGAAAATAATAGAGAAGTTAAAGCGGGATATGAAAAATAAAGGGTGGATGGAAAATGGATAGAATGGACTGACGGAGCAAAAGGGAGGTGGTCGTCTGACGGACGATTCCAGGTTTTCGATAAAACGGTGGAGCAGGAACAGCGCTAAACGGAAAAACGTAAATGAAAGTAAAAGCACGGGCAAAATGATTTTCTGAAGCGTTGTGGAAGTCTTGAAAAAGGGATAAAGACTTCTGAGCTTGCAGACTGAGCCAGAACACGTGGAAAGTACGGCAGGGGATGATTCGGTGAAATAAAAATAAAAGTTCGTATAAACGGATGGCGTTGTTATCGAGTCGCAGCTTATTTTCTGACGCTAGTCCCAATTGTTAGTTATAGTGGTATTTAAAATCTGTTGTTCGTGGAAGGTCAGTTGACAGTGTCGAAGCACTTTGTCAACGCGACAATCGAAATTGCCGACAAATTCGTGTAAGCTGTTCGAACAAGCTCGATAATCTATGGTGCTGTTCGAATTTCAGTTTCATTCAAGCTAGACCTGCACACTTGGAGCAATTTCCCTGAAGGTAGATGAGCGACTACCTACTATTAGTGGGAAACAAACTGAAATAAATTTCTGTATTTTCGTTTGAAATGAATTTATTTATAATACTTAAGTCGAATTCTATTTCGCGGACTGCAAATTCGATAAATAAGTAAGATATATTGTTAAGCCCCATAATCTGTCGTTCTGTTGTTAACTAGATAAGACGAACGGTCTACAGATAAAAAGATTTTCACATCAAAAACAAACGGTAATGAATTATTACTATTCGCGTCGTGGATAATCGAGACGACACATTCGTCCTTCGATTAATAGACGCCGATAAAGTACCGTTCGTGTGGCGATAGATATACGCAAATAATTAATATTAGTAACGCCAGTTTTCTTCGGATGTCGGCGAAAGCAGCGCCGATCAAAAGAATACAGACGGATCGAGATGAACAGTTAGAAGGAAATAGTAACGGGTGTTTGCCAGAAGGAATCCGCCAAATAAAATTTATCTCGTTTCGCGTTGCCGCGTTCAACGATCCTACGAATTCATTTTCTATTCCAGCGATTAACATTTCTTCCTCTCTTTCTCCATTTTCTCCCTCTTTTTTTATTTCGATCGGCCGAATAGCTGGGTTCCGTTCCAAGGAACGTATCTTTGCGTCTTTCATAAAGTCTTTCTTTTGTCATTTTCTTAGAACTTTTGTCATTTTTATCGCGATTGTAAAACCTTTTCTATGCTTCTTTAAACTATATCAACAAAGAATATCGCGATAAAACGTTTATAGATACGAAAGTGATAGTATCTTCTTAGAACTTTTGCAAATTCTGTCGCAATTGCGGAAGCGATACTCGTTGTAGGAAAACAAATATTTTTTATAGAAATTTCATCGATGAGAAGTATCGCAATAAAACGTTTAGAATTGCGAAAGTGATCGTATTTTCTTAGAATTAACGCCGTCTTTATCGTGTAACTTTATCGTAAATGCGGAATATTTTTTGTGGTTCTTTAAAATTAATCAATAAGGAACGTTTAGAGTTGCGAAAGTGTTTACGATGCGATGGAATTTTTATTGTGGCGTTGATTGTGCAACCTAGCGAGGATTCGGACGAGCCAAATGCACACGATTGAATGGTTAAGCGAATGGAGTATCGATGACGACGACGACGACGAATAATTAACAAAAAGTAAGATCTAAGTAACTGCGTTATAATTATATAGTCAACAGATATAGTAAATGTGAAAGATAATTATACGCGAAAATATAAAACAATAAAATATAAAATATTTAAAGTAAAGTACATATCGTGATGTTTAATGGGTAAAATAAATCTCCGTTTAGGTCGCATTCTTGTAGATGGGATCGGAAAGATCCGAATTTGCGTAAATATCCTCAATCTAGTAATTATAATCTCTTCGTTCGCCATCGATATTGGCGAAATATTCGGTTCGCGTGCAAAGCGAGAGGGAAAACGTTGTTCCCGGATGTGTCTACCTTGCATCGAAACTGCCTTGAGCCAGTATCGACGTTGGCGCACGACAAATATTGACCAACGGAGCAGATAGCTGCGCGATTTTTCCGCCAGAAGCCATATTTCGCCGGTTTCTTTGCTTAACGGAACGGTCCTGCGGTACACGCGACGCTAGAAGCCCTGTTGCATGACTCGTTGTTATTCTAACCCTGTTCGTTCAGTTATAAATGTATCCTGGACAACCAAAGTGCAGTTAGATTGATTCCGTAGAGTTTGAGCACAGGATTTCGATCGTTTCAGGTTTCCGTATCGCTGTTTGACGATTAAGAATGGAAACTGGTAAGGGATATCGTCGTAACTTCGCGACAAATACCAGAAATCGTTCCATTGTGTTAGAAATCATTAAAAAGTAGGCTCTCGTCTGAAACAAACGATAGATCAATGTTGGAATGAAAAATAGACATTTTCAGGAAATCCAAGTTTCTTATCGACGAAAAGATGATTTTCACGAAACAAACATATGCGAATTTTGAAAATCGGAGCAGGACATCCTGAAAGCGGTCATCTTTGCCTCGGAGATACTTTTTCACGTTATAATATCTTCTCTTTTTTCTTCGAATCTTCCAATAATTCCTCCGTCGTCGAAGAAACGGCCCGTAAAAAGAATTCGAAGAGAACAGAACAGTTGGTTTCGCAGAAGATAACGATCCTATTACTCCGCGTATTACATCCGTTTCTTCCGATGATCTTAGAAGGCTCTTTCGCGGCTCAATGGATCGTTATGCGCTCGGTTTTCGCGTGAATCGGCCTTTCTCGGAACACTTTCGAGCCGCAGACGCTTGCCAGCCGTGCCGCCATTACGTCGTGCACCATAAAACTCGAATCTGCCGCGCTTTTTATCTGACAGAGACTTTCGAAACAGGAAGCGTTTCGCCGGCATAAGAGATCGCGGAATATTAAAAATTCATATAACGAGTCGCGGACTCGGTCTGTTTCGTCTGCAACAACTATACCGGCTAAACGATTCGCGACTTCGCATGCACGCTACTCGTATTTTTTCTTTATTTCCCGAAACGCTCGTAGATTATGCAAATGATTTCACAAGTATAACGTTTTACCGGACGATATGCTTTTTTCGTGTAGACACGGAATGCTTGATGTCGTGGCCGATAAGCGAAGACTGCAAGATATTAGCATTTTGAAAAGAAACAGGATCCTATTTGCTATCTTGAGTTCGCTTCGAACTTAAAGGTTATAAACTTGCTTCTCCATAAGATTTTCAAATTTTTAGCACTCTATGTGTTATATAACGTCGAAGAGTAGCGGAAATTGGCGTTTGAGAAAGAAAGAGAGAGAGAGAGAATCGTCTTTTATATTTTTCTCTAGCTTGGAATTTAATAGAGGAACGTTAAGCGATGATTTCCGATAAGCGAATCGTTGAAGAATAATGGACATTGGTATTTTTTCAGAGAAGTATAGTCAACTTCGATCTTGTTACTTCGGTTAAAATTTAATGGGCGAAATTTTGATATATTTTATTGTGCTATTTGCTACGTACGACGTACGTTGAGGAACGATAGAGAGTGGAAGTCACGTTTGATATTTTTCTCGTGACATTTAAAGAACATAAAAAATATCATTTTGAAGAGAAGAAAAAGGTATTTGATTTAAAACCAAAAAATCAGGGACTATTTAATAATAGAAATCAAAATTATAAGATAAATTACAAAGCGCCTCGGGACCAAAGAAACTCTGTGGATAACACAAATGACTTTGTAACTATTCTACAGAAATACGTACATAAAAGAATAGAATATAAAAAGGTATTAGATATTCAGCTTGATAAGAGGCAGAATCTCAGAAAGAAGCAGCATCACCTTGGCTACCTCTTTGCTCATTTAGAATGTAGAAAGGGAATATTGCACGCCCTGGAAAACTCGCTGGTATCTCATGACCAATGTAGGAATAAATATGCCAGTGAAGATCCTCAGATTTATATTTAAATTCCACATTAAATCGTTGGGAAACGTTCGAGTAATATTCTTTACAAGTTACAAAGAATATTCTTCGTAAATAAGTTTCCACGCGAACTTATTACAATAAGATTAACATAACTTATTCGTTCCTATTATACTGAAAATAACTAGGGACAATTTGATCACGAAAAACGTATATACACTTTCACTTCCTAAAACGAGTTATTACGCTTATCGATAGTTATTCGAGGAAAAGAAGGACGAAAACGGGACGATTAATATATTTCGCTTATCGTCGTGAATCATCTTGCATCGAGTCCCACGTTACAATACACGCTTTCGAAAAAAAAAAAGCGGATACATTCTGGTTACATTAATTAATTAATCAACTAATTATTATAATTATTTAACGAACGTCTTAACGTAGTTTGATACGGGAGAACAGGCAAAATGTACAAGTACGAATATAAAAGTATTCAATTAATCAATTTACGTGGAGAAAATTGTCCATGACTGGTTTGTACAATGATCTATTGAAAGAAATTATGGGATCGGCCAGGAAACAAGGTTGATTAGCTTCGTTAGATTTACCTATCTGCAATTTAATGAGCGATTCGATCTTCGGATAGATTTCAAATAGATTTCTCTTCGCTTAATGCTTCTACGGACGCGAAGACGCTAGAGTTCGAATCGATGATTTCGTTGCTCAAGGTCGCGTTTCCCTCCACTATTAATCAGCGTAGAATTTCCTTTTCCCTTTTACTCGGTCCATTCTGTTAGTTAACCCGCTGTATCCTTTAAATCAGTTTCGATCCAATGGTATTTTCCTATCGTTAAGCAATTTATCAAATCGAGGAAAAATACGAAGAAGTCGTTATCGATACGTATAATCTCTCGCTCGAATTTTGTTTTCTCGAAACATTAAAAAATCTCTTTATTCGTTAGTGTACAAGTAAAGTTGGAATATAAAAATTCGAAGACTCTGACATAATTGAGGATTATGTAACAATCTCGATTGTTTTCTAAAAAATTAACGTTCACACTGTCAACATTCTTTGAACCATTTTTGACTTCGATCATATTTTTTTATCGTCAACAAATTTTCCTAATTTAAGAGACACGTGAAAGAACCGCTACTGATAATATCTGTAACATTTCATCTCGATTCGATCTTACAGATTTTCTTAAAACCGCTTCAACCGCTTCAACCGCACGACGCAAACGTCAGAAATGAACGAAAAATGAAGGAAATTGGCTCATTGAAAAAAAAATTGGTTCGCGAACGAATCGCTGGAGAACAGACGGGACCACGATGGCAGAGATGGAAGACTGCAGAAAATTTGTGTCAATGCCGATGGCTAGAGCAAAGAAAATTAAGGCCGCGAAAGGAGGCACGCGTCAGCTGTCGCGCAAAACGCGAGTAACACTTTTGGAACAGATGGTAACGTTGTACGAACGGTACAATATGCGAATAGTGTACCACGATCCCTCGTACTTTGGCTGGTCTAGGTCTGGGTTAGGCCTAACAGGTCTTAGAAGTAGGTTGATTGTTGTTAGGTCTAGGTCACGTTCAGTTCAAGACTGGATCACTTTGGATTACGTCTGGTTTGGCCGGGTTAAACGGCTGAATTACGATTTAGCCTAACTAGAATTGGGTCTATGTCGAGTCTAGCTTCTGCCTGACTTGGATCTAGATTTCCATTAGTTGAGTCTAAGTTTAGTTCTTCCGAGAATCGATCTTCCTCCCATTTGTTTCAATGAAGTTTACACGACCAGGAATTGAGGCGAGGAAACTATATCGTGTTAACGCTAGAAATTCCATAATTTGCGCTTTTTGCTATTCTTCGTGACTCTGGTATAGTATCCGGGTTGAAAAATATTCGACTGGAATGACAGCTTTTGTGGTTCGTTGTCGAAAGTTGATAAAATGTTGCGTCAAGTGTACAAATTTACACGAAACAGGACCAATAGTGGTAAACAAGGAAAACAGTCAGGCAAATTAGAATTTTCAATATATAGTATTCAAACGGTTAGGTCTTTTTTAATTTCGTGATTAAATTTTCTATTTAACGCGTAATTTAAAAAAGAAATTATTTCTACGCCCTCTGCTTCCTTCTTAGATGCGATGATTTAAGGGTTGGGCTTTAAAGACTGCGAGTCACGAAACGATTGACCCAATGGTAATTGATAAATTATTTTTTAATCTTTTATCCTTCTACGCGTTCGTGAACAAAATTGCGTTAAATAATTGCGTTTTATTATTTGCAACGACGTTCGGATTCATCGAAAGCAAGCGAATAATTTTAACGATCCGTTTGAGCCATTGAAATATTCCAAACGAAACTTTTCGTTCTTCGAAAGCAGGACGCGGTTGTCGCTGGTCGCAATTGCAAATCGTAATCATTTCAACGGATTTCCTTGATAGCCACTCTACAGAACATCACAGGGTTGCAGCAAATAATTTCAACAAATCAAAATTAATTTCAACAAACATCACCAGCCGTGTTTCGCGATTATGGCGACACAGGAAAATCGCAACGATGCGCACTGTTATTGGCAAAACCGGAAATTACAAAGTATTTCGCGAACGTATGTACACTGTCGTTCGTAAGTATGTGGACACTTTGGTCGATTGTATTTATATTTCTGTTAACGGTATACACGACTGCTACTAATATATGACTGGTACTAATTTAGTGATATTAATATATAGCTAATAATTTTAAGCTAATAACTTAGAACGCACAGAAATAATGAAGCCCTGTTTTTCTAATCTTTTGAGCCCCTATACTTTTTTAGGCACCTACAAGTTAAATTACTTCATTCTAGAGTTTCCTTCGTTTTAATTCTGTGCTTCACGTATAAAAATGAGAAATATCATTTATTACATAAGGGGCAGAATACAAATGAAAATCGAACGTCGTAAAATTACGTAGCTTAACGTTAAATCCAACTTGAAACGTCGTAGCCACTTTTAATTCGATAATGTTGAAAACAGAGCAACTGCTTAATACTTCGATAAATAAATCATAGGTCAAATATAGTAATATATTTATATTGGATCTATAAATTTGTATAATTTTGATAAAATAATTTCAAGATAACTAATATAACATAATATAAAAAATAATTTTTAAGATAATTCTCTAAACAGCCAAGTGGACACGTAATAATTTTCACCTTAACGTTAATGTTGGGTGAAGACTTGGCTGAGAGCTTGGCTGTGAATTTAAGTGGAGGTATACACTCTACTACTATATATATATATATATATATATATATATATATATATATATATAAAAATAAACAATAAAATAATAAATAAACAATAAATAAATAATAAATAAGAAATAGATAAGCTTTAATATATAATAAGACACGTGAACGATAGTGTACGCAGGCGTAGGTGCGATCCATCGTGGGATTATGTCATCGATAACGATATTCGAGTAACCGCCGCCAATTATCCGCCATCCGGCTGATGTTGCGCGATGCACGCTTCAAGAAAAGATGATAATACATGCCTGGAATATATTATTTAGCCCGTAACGATTTCTCCTCGCTGTATACGTATACGTTTGATAAATGTCGCTTCCTGGATGGATCCACGGTAACGGTACAAGGAAAATAAAGAGTCCCTATCGTCTCTTCTTCTTACCAAGTCTCCGGTCAACTGCAAGTTTATAAATTGTTTTGTCCCGTGGTTTCCTCCTTTTTTTAACAACGTTTGCAACTTTTGTGCTGTCTCTTTAACTTTAACGGAAGTGCCCATGATTCTGTACTCTGTACACGTTGTTTACCATCTTATACCACATCTTTTGATGATTCGCAGATAGATTACTTTTATCACGATCGATGAATAAACAAGCGAGCTTGGTGTTTGTCGATTTTACCATGATTTCTGGCAGATCTTGTGCAACAGAACCTTCTCGTTGCTCTGAAACGAACACCGTGCCAGTATCTTGTGGAAAATTCATTGTTTATACGTGTCACGTTTCTGTTAAACTACTCGTTTCATCTATAATAGAAGCTTCTCGATGAGCTGAAAGCAACAAAGAACGAGGAAAAGTAGGACCATCGTGTCGTTTTAAGAGTTTCTCTCTATAAATAACGATCCGAAAAGAGGACGAGGGTGCATCAATCGAGCCAAACTGTTATCTAACGCCACAGAGGGACTCGTCCCGCTAATCCAGCAGATTAAACACGGACTAATCGTCTTCCTACGTTCATTTTCATCCTGTCATCGCCGTAGAAATGTCACGCGATCCATCCTGTCGCGAAACAACGTAATTACGTTTACCTTTCGTTCTTTCTGAACGCAATCATTCCTTTTCTAATGGCTATCGCGATTCCTCTGTCGTAAGACACGAATTACGCAAAAATATAGATTCGTATAAATCACTGAGAACTTTGATGATTTACTATAAGAATACGCTCACTGTCGGTATAATCTTCGGTATAATCTGTTTTACGTCCGAAGATGAAAAAAAGGGTTTCTAACGAAAAGCGTCAGATATTCTTCTTTCTTTACAATCTCGGATAATTATCGTTTAATTTGCACTCACACTGTCGTATCGCTTTGAGACAGATTAAGATACTCTCCTTTCTCCAAAATCGCGATTAATTATCCATAGGATATGCTTCGATAATTCTTTAACCGTAGAACATGTTATCAACTAAAATTTCGTTACGATCAATGAGAGAAATTCAGATAAATAAAGTTCTACCGTATTATTCGACTCTTTCCGATCTACGAAATCTTTCGGTCTGCCTTTTATAATCGATCTAGCCGATATTATACCTTGGAAACGTCATTCTGTCCCAGTTCCCAGGCATCGAGGAGCATAGAGTTTGTTTTCACGATGATTCTCGTGCACGTTTTCTGAGGATCGAGTTCCGTCGGTCTCTATATACATATATGTATGCACTTCCGTAAGCTGCCATTCTAACGCAAATTTATTCCACAGAGTTTCTGCGTTCTAGTATCGTCACCACTAACTTCGGTTCTTTGGCTTCCGGTTGGTATTTTGGCAAAAGCACGTAACTGATTTAGCGAGATATTATTACCTACGACTTCTATTATATCAGATATTTTATTATTATAAATTTGTACATTTATATAACGTAAAATAATAATAGGCGCTATTGTATCATATCACGGACATCTTGCAATAATTAATATTTAATAATAAATTTATACGGTATATCCGTTTCAAGAGCATACACGCGATTGTTTGTCCGAGTATCAAAAATACGAGAAAATGTTCCTGACAAAAGGTATGTATGGCATCAAAGGGGACGTAATATCGTGTAATTAATCTTTTTGTAAATGGCCGAGTAGAGATATAGCTCATACGAAGATGTTAACGTAAAACAGAAAGATATTGACTTATTTACGTCGATATAGTTTAGAAGATACTTGAACGTAGGAAAATTTAACGTATGGAAGATAAGGAAAGACGCGAGACGGTAGTATTGCGTTTATTACGTTGTCTTCGCGTTTCATATGTTAAATTTACGTTAAATTAAAGTTAAAATATCTTCTAAACTAACGATTTTTCGACATAAATAGGTTAATATTATTTCTGTAGAGTCGGCTTTCGCCTTATTTTATTTATTATTTATTTTATTTATTATCGGTGGGTACAGATATTTTTCTTATATTACGTTAATATCGTATTAGTACACAGGCTCGCGAAAGTATTTATTCGGACACTTGCAAACGCTTCTAAACATTTTCAGATTCCATTAGCACTGTTATCAGCAGGATTTTTAAGGATTTCTACGGTAAGCTTCGTATCGTAGCTATTCCAATTCTTTCAGTGTAAATACCACTTCTTCGTAATGTGTTTACTGTATACTTAATGCTTTCCAATTCTAAGGTTAATACGATAATTGTCTTAAAACGTTTGGACAGTGGTGATGCCAAATCTTTTTGAGACAATCGGTACAGTCCAACGTCTTTGAAACACGGACAACGATTTTTTCTGTATTAATTAACGATTACTATCTCACGTGGTGGATCGAGTCGCGGGTTTTGAGATGCGAAATATTAATTCAGACGGTTGTAATTTTCAGCCGAATAAAGCGAGACTTTCGCTTATTACGCTCTCATTTTTACGTCGCCGTTGTTTAGCATTTCAGAATAGCGTGATTTGAATTAATTGAACTTCCGCGGTTATACAGCCGGCTACGTAATCGCGTCTCCCCGATCTGAGGATACGTTCTTGCTTGGAAAACGATGGATCCCTAGATAGGATCTCGTTTCGTCCATATACATATCGGGAATTTCGATCGGTTATGAGACTCCTTTCTTTGGAATTCTGCTGAAAAACGCGATTCGACTCTAATTGTATTAACGAGAATGGACTAAGAATTTCGCAACGATTACTTAATAATTCTATCGAATTAGAAATTCTCTTTATAGGATTTCATAATTCTCTAGACTTTTTAACCTGCTAATGAGATCGTCCCATTGGACATAACAAATTTCTCTGATACTTTGGATCGCAAGGTAAAAAAGCAATCTTGCATTGAAATAACTAGAAATCAAAAGCAGTGGAAAGCATGCAATTTAGAAAATTCGCGAAACGTTAATAAACGTCGTAGCATTTATGACAGACAGTGTAGATTCATCGATTTCCACTAAAATTTTATTTATAAAAATATCATTCCATCTCTTAATATCCTATATATATATATATATATATTCTTTGAAATTTTCAAGTTATTAAATTGACAGAGATCAACACCGTTCTTTTATACGTCTCTCGTCTTCAATCGTCGAAAGAGGTAGAAGATACTTGTTCGCGAAATCGCGTAGAAACAGCCAGGGTCTCGCTCTTAATCTCCAACTTCGCGAATTATCGCAGATACAATACCACTTCTACCGTTATCTCGAATCTTTCTCCGCAGTTCGAAGCGATTTAGAAATGCTCGCTGGTTACGTGAATCGCGAGGAAATTCTTATCCGAAGATGCGATCGAAGCCCGAACGCTAAAACTCTATTTTACGATCGAGATAACGCAGTAACTGCCTACAATTCAGCTCTAATTATCGATTTTTGTCCAAATTTCCGACGATGATCCTTCTTTCAGACACGTTTACTATTCCGATCGTACGTTATTCTGCAAGAATAAATAAAAGAAAATATACGGGCAAAGTCGTTTTTTGCTTTTTATAACTTGTACTAAGCGAAGCTTTTGCTTCTTTTATGGAGGTAGCTTTATAACGAACAAGTATTATTCATAGTAAAAGGCCATCTTTTATAGCGATACTTAAGCTATTAAAAATCTCAATTTGTTGGATGAATTTTTTTAAACGCTGCAAGCCAAAAGGTTTCAAAAATTATTTTCATCGCTTTTACGAATTTCTGATTGTTTTATAATTGGCTTTACGATGACCATAATTTCTTCGTGTGAAAGAACGCTAAAAGGCTATCCCATGTGTAGAATAATATCACATTACGTAATATTACATAATATTAACATTGGCGAAAGACGATTATTTTCAAGTGGAATAATTTTCAAATCTTCGCGTCTTTTTCATCTCTTGGGAAGTTTTCGGAAGAAAGTAGGTACATGGTCGGTGGAAAGTTGAGAAAAATTCACGGTTCAGAAGGCAAACTATATACATACGCGGTTTTCATTAACCTACTTGATTCTGACAGGCCTCGATCGAACGCCGATCCGGTAGACCTCGATTGGATCTCTTACTTTGCTTGCCATGATGCACGTTAATGGGCGACAATGTAGTATAATCGACTACTCCGTGTTCATTACGCGTTGCGATACTATAGAAACGCGAAACGAAAGCGCGAGATTCTTTCATCGAAACCGCCATTTTCCTCCGTTCCGTGTGCCTTGAAACGGAACAAAAATCGAATTTATTTTTACAACTCGGCCACTTCAACAAGTACTTAACCGGCTTAATCAGTGGACTGATTTGTTTGCGTAACGAATAGGATGTTTATATAAATTGATATTTTTATCAAGTAAATGAATGGAAGCTGAGTTTGTTCTGGCTGCCAAATCAATCGTTAAATTAGATGCTTTGCGACACAACGCGTTAAGAACTAGTCGACGCTAACTGCTATATCAGAAATGAACAGTTAAGAAATGATCTGAAAATTCGAACCGTTATTATAGTAAGTATATATTCTAATAAGTAGAAAAATTCACCGCGAGATACGGCAAGGAAATGTCAAATTACTCGCAAGCAGTCGCAAACAAGCTAGTAAAAAACGTTAAATGGCACAGACGCAGAGAACATCCAATCGACAACACACACATCGCTCTAAAATAAAAGAAAAATAAGCAACTAAACTACGAGGAACACAGTAGCACTCGTTGGATCGTTAATTCAAAGGGCTGACTATCGTTTCATCCGCCAAACAAATTAAAAGATACGCGAAATGCCCAGATGGCAAATTATACGAACTGCGTATATATTCAAAAAGAAAGAAAAACAGTTGGTTCTTTCATAAGTAGTCATGAATTTGTCCGCTTCCTCATAAGCGATCGTCGTCGAATCGAATAATCACTCGCGAAATTTCTTCTCTCATAGGCATAGGCAAATTATTTTAGTTGATTTATGGAAAATTAACAAGCTACGAAATCGCTATAATTCAAACTCTTTTGATTTTTACGCGCAATTTAAGACAGCTTGTAGTAAAGCGAAGCAAAAGAAGAAAAAGAAAAAGAACGAGAAAAATATCAAGCCGTATAAAAAATAAACGATCCCCGATCGGTATGCTCTCCGGCGTACACCGATTCTTCCACTTGCCTGCTCTCCTCTTGCTTTCTTTCTTCGTTCGTCGTGCACGATCCATGAACCGTGATACGAGATGCGTTTCAGCTTCTCGAGCGTGCACGCCGGAACGTGCGGTCGATCAGAAATTGGTTCACTTTCGTTGCAACCGGAGGAGCCTTCTCCCGACTCGTTCGAACCGATTCAGAGCGTGCTACGTGGCCGGACACTTTCTTCCCGTAACGACTAGAACCCGCCATTTTTGGTAAACCACTGGTGATCGTCTCCAACCGGTTCGGATAATTACATTGGTTGCGAGTAACTATCAGCGATGCAGTCAAGCTCAATACGTATTCTACGTTACAGGTCTATTTATTTCGACGAAATTTTAATCGACAGATTTATAAGCCAGATTTATTCTTTGTTTACCTTACGATACTTGTTGCGATACTTGCCGGTAGAATATGTATTCGCTTAACGTGAGAATCTCTCGCGAGGGGAAATCATCGTGTCCGGAAGAAGAGATACGTAGTTGTTTTTTACTCTTTTGAAAAATACGTGAGTATTAAGCGTTGGATCGAACTGCTCGTAATGGGATTTCGCACACTCGGAGATATCGGGAAAGCTAAAAAATTACTAAAACTTTCCGACTTAAAAAATGATCTGTCTTGCATACGGAAGAAAGTAGTAGGCTCAATGGCAATTCGATAATTCACGAGATTCAAAGAAACTCACTAATACAACATAGATTTAGCAAGAAGCTGAATCTATTTATACCTTTATCCTAACGTTTGTTCTATCATTTATTCATTTTCCACCATTAGATATTTTATATTATATCGATGAAATCTTAAATCTCTGCCTTTCAATTAATTCAAGCAGCGATCAATGATACTGATTCTTATAAATATTGAGAGGATATAACGATATTAAATCTTCTAAAAATTCTACTAGGAATTTTTATCTTGAAAGATGATCAATTTCAATATCACAGCGTCCGCTGATCCGATAAATCGCAAGATTGAAGGAAACTGCGTTAATGGAAGCGATGTATATTGATCCTATAAATATCGAAAATATAGCGATATAAAATTTTCTGAAAATTCTACCGAGAACTTTTAACTTGAGAAACGATCGACCTTATCATCGCCAGTACCTGTTGATCCGATAAATCGTAGAATTCGAAGAAACCGAGTTGATAGATGCTGGATTCGTATACGGGCCGAGAACCCGAATGGCTTCGTGCTATGGCTTCCGGTCGACTTTGAGCGCGGCCACGCATAAATCTCCGAACCGCGTAATCTCAGCCGTGTATCGGTCCGTTTAGCAACACAAAAACAGACGTCAACGTCGAATTTACATATTATCTTAGACTTGGCGTCCGTATAAATAATAAAGGAGTCACGAACCAAGCGTGAAACAGAATTAACGACTCGCGATTGTTCCATGATTCACGGCGATTGCCAATCGAACGAGCCACGGAATCACGGAACCATTTCTCTCGCGAATTTACACGATCTTAAATTGAAAATAGTGGCGTAACGATAGCGTGTAATTGTTATTGGGACTTGGAAAAAGTCTGATCGAGCGACGAGTATGAGGCTTCGTCTGCAACGGTTTTCTATTTAGATGCAAGGCGCGTATCGTTTAGAAACTTTCTTCCGTCAGTGACAAAGGCTTAAGGTATTTGTAACGCGATAATATTCCTCAAAAGTAAAATACGCCGAGACTCGAAAGTCGTATTCTTCGCGCATGTCTGAGATTCTCCCTCGAGAGATTTCTTGGTCGTCCGTACTTTCTACTAATTCTACTTCCAATTCGATTCTAATTTAATTATAGACATAACAGTAAATTCACATTGTAAAATATCGCATTTTGGACACCGAAATTACCGACACGACGCGTTTCACGTTACTTTTAACCGAAGACGGTGCAAGCGGGGGACGAGTTTCTCTCGAAAAAGAATCCTTCTAACCGTTTTATACGACGTATTAGTCGTTTAACAGCTTTGTAAGAACGGTTTTTTGTAGGTAGTAAAGAAGTCATTTTTTGCAACGGTTTATTACAGGGATTACGCGTTAAAACTTTCACTATAAATAATATACTACAGATGACGAATCGTCAAAATTTCAAAGAAATTGTAAGAGAGTCGATCCACGTTGCAGATACCTTAACGAGCTTAAATGACTCTGTGCTAGCTCTCATATAGGGTGATACGATTATCTTGTTAGCTCCGTTGTGGTCTTGAGAGACGCCGAGGTCTCGTGAGCAATCTGAATGTTTCGATCGAGCAAAGTGAAGAAACGGGGGACCGTTATAAAAGTTCTGAGAATTGGTGAATTTTCTTCAAAAAATCTTTCAACGACGTAAAATTTAAATGGAAGTTGAGGAAAGAATCTGTCGAAACACGCAGAATGTGTGTGCTTAAATTTTCCTTTCCTCTTTCCTACGGATCGATATGTTTAATTTTTAATTTAGAAAGTATCAAAGCTATAATATATATATATTCTCGATAGTATAGATTAGTAGATCAGTTAAAACGATGGATTTAAAACGAGGGCAGCTTATGTCGTAATTGTGAAACGAAGTTAATGCTTGCTAATCGATTATCCCGTTAGAGGGAAAGTGTAAATAATTCCATGTGTTTTTCGTGAATCCTAGTTATATATCTCGATTTATTCCTCTCAAAGGTTGCAATTATGCTCGTAATTCCTTCGTTATAAATCTTCTACAAATTATAACGAAACGATTAATAAACGAATCCTGAATGAAGTTAATAAAAATTGTTGTTCAATTTTACCAATTCGAGTCGTCGTTACCGTCATTTAACCACGATTAATCATTGAACAATTACAAGCAAGAAATTCCAACGACACGCGATCATTCGCTGGACAAAATTAAGGCCGAAGATCGGAACAATTAGATTTTCGTTTTAAACTCTTAGATCGAAGAGTACATATGTATTGCGCAAAGCGAAAGTCGCTTCTTTTCAAGCTCCATCGTGTGCCATCGTCTTTACGTAAATTGCCACGTTAATTTTGTTCAACGATGTAAAAAGACGAGAGTGCTCTTGTAGAAAGAGGAGAACAAGCATCGTTCGTTCCTTCCTCGGCTAAACTCGCTTTCACAGTGAAAGATGAAACATTTTTCAAAGGAAGACTCGTCGTTTTCCTTTGACAGCAGTAAATTCTTTGTGTGAGAGTCAGACGATCGATAATTGTTCTCACATGTACGTTAAATGTTGAGTCACCGTTTCCAGATATTTCGAGCTGTAGAATATTGGCGAGTTTCGAAGGCAGATTAGATAGTACGAACGCTGGAGAACGCTCGCCTCTATTTGCATTATTATAATCTCCGGCGCATTTGCATATTCTGGTAACATCTGCAGGATGTTTCACAATTATGGGAGAAAATATCGCAAACTGAAATTCTTCCTGCATAATACGTGGATTTTTTCTAAATAAATATGAAAGTCGCTTTATAGACGTAGACACGGAAAACCTATCTGCACGTTAAAAATCATTTTTCAGCTGAAAATTATCTTTTGATAAGCGTAAAGAATAATACATGAAGCCTGTACGCTTGTATCTTGTGAATATTTTTATGAATATCGAACGAGATCGTATCGAAAAATGTTTTTAAACGCGTTTAGAAATATACGTAATACGATAATTGTATCTTTATACACGTTTTTCGACGTGCTCAAATTTTAAGATCTTCAACCACGAATTTATTTAGATTAAGAGAAAGATAATTGCTTTGTTTTCCAATTTAAAATATATTCACAGATATGTAGTCGAGTTCAGAACGAGTCGGAGATAGCGTAGCATAATGTGTGGCCATTATATGAATCTTTAAATGGAAACGATAATTAAACGCGTAGCAAGAATCTTTAAGAAATTAAGGCACAAGTTCGATGAAAAGCATTTAGATAAGAAATATCGCTCGTTTGAAAATTTCTAGAACACGCTTTTCAATTTAATAAATAAAATATTCTTTCAGAATTTGGGCCTCTGCGTTTCAAACGTCCTCTAGAATCTTCCACTATATCGGTCGAATAAAAAGTTATTACAGAAACTTTCTTGCATTACGAAAGTTATTACACGAGTTTGTATAAGATATTGCTCTCTTTTTACTAATAAAAAGATTACCCATAGCCTGCAGACGTAATTCCTGCAAGTAGAAGAAATTTATATCTCCACGACGCGATCAAAAACAATCTCGGGAAATTTAAAAAACTTTCACGGCTCAAAGATTAACCACAGTTAATTTTAACCATTCAGAGGAATCAATGTCCGTGATTGTACGCCATTATCGCGGACGTTGATTGACACGGCTCGACAATATTCTCTGTCATTAATCTGGCAGCCGGTCAAAGACCGTAATCCAAGCAAACGGATGTGCAGAAAAATTGAAGGAAAGAAGTTTTACGACAATTGCGACACGCTAGAAAAGTAGTCCAAGGGAATCTTTTTTTCCAGAATCAAAATAAATATAGAAAACTACATTTATAATATAATAATGTTCTAACGCTTGTACACACATTTTGTGAATATATTATGTGCAAAACGTATTGTACGAAAGATTTAAAAATTTCATTGGCATTGTTGTAAGACTCGACTGTCGCGATTATACGGATAACGTTTAAAACGATAAGAAACAAAACTTTCCCCATGTATTTCACAAACACTCGTTCGAATCTCGAAAAGTACATCGATACGACGTTGTGATTGTATGTTTTATTTAACAAGATATTAATCGTGAAAGAGATACGGGGAAAAGATAAAAAAATCAAACTTTGATCTATAACGATGGTAAAATTTCTATGAGAAATTAGTTTAAATGGCTCTGATATAAAAGGATTTATTCTTTTTCGCCATTCTTCCTCTGAACTCCTAAATTATCCGTTGATATCTAGAATAGCGGAAAGATTTTTGTACAAGTTCTTTCCTTTCGGATGATGGAAAAAGTTCGTGGATCGTGATGATCGTGCAACGAATAGAAACGATCGGCGCTCGTGTACGTATTTATGCCGTTTGAGTAACATCAATTAAGTTATAGTTAGCAGAAACCGAACGCGAAGGCAATTAAGGAGGATTGCGAGAACGGGCCAAAGTACGCCTGTTCAGCGAAGAAGTGTAGTTTAAATGGCGTTAAAATTTTTTCCGGTGAAGAGATCTGACTGTAATTGTACAACGGTATAAATAACTTTTATATATCGATTTTTCAAATAAACAACAATCTTTTTGTGTAAAAAGGAAATAACGTAAGAAGAATTTTTACCTTCGTTCGTCTCTTTATTCGTCTTTTCACGCCAGTAAGATAAATAGAATATCAAAGACTAAAACAGATATATAATATGTATACTAAAAGATTGGAGAATTACAGAAAACCGTTGAGAAAAGCTATTAAATTCCACTTTTCTTCTCCTTATTTTACCTCTATTTGTTTGAACGAACGAAACAATAATAACTCGATAAAATTGAAGAAAATTCGATGAAAACTTACGCGAATACATTAAATTATCAAAACGACTACAAATGCTTCGATAAACCATGTTATCGAACTTTCCATCAAACTTTCCATTTCATACGAATGAAACACAAATGAAACATTAAAAAAAATTTGTCTTGCAATAACGAAGCTTTCTCGAAATCAAACGAAACCGTGCATAAAATACAGAAAGTAAAGGCCCCATTGTCATTGCATAAAATTGCAGACACAGAGCTATTCGAGTGCATCGATACAAGTCGGTGCACGTGCGGCCATTGATTGTTTTCTATTAACGTTTCACGTCCCCGACAGCCATTGCGTGTGTTCGAACAGCTCGTTTTACACGTCCACGCTCGCATTTAAGTCGTATAATCGCAGTGACATGTACTCGATACGATCTGCTATTCAGCACGGTTTATTCGATTTTAGTGTCGCAAAACTATATACCAGATCTTATACGGAGCATTGGAGGAGAGAAAATTGAACATAATATAACGCGGTTAAGAGATTATAAAATAGGAAAAGATTCTCGGAACTCTTTTTATAGAGATTTGGGTTCATAATAAGTCAAAAATAAATTTTTATATTTAGCATTAAATCAAGCGATTAGTATTAAAATCGCGAAATTTAAATTTAAGAATCTGTACGCTTCGAACTTTGGATCCACCAAGTGTATCGGAAATAATGAAATAGGTACCTTAATCCTAAAATTTTAATTTCAAGTTCCCAAATCTGAATAAAACTGAAGGTTCTGAATTTCGCATATACCTACACACACTAGGTGTATAATAGGAATAGCTACGTAATGCTCGAATTTAAATTTAGAGTTCCAGAATCTCAAGATGTCCGAACGCTCCACACTCGGCTTACGTACAGTGTAATCAGCGTATCGGAAATAACTATGTACCTGGTCCTCAAATGTAAATTTAGAGTTCTTCGATCTGAAAAAGACCAAACACTGGCAACCTCGTATTTACTCAGTCACCGAGTGTATCAGAAATAACTACCAGATTCCAAAGAAACGTGAGTCTCGCGAGAAATTGCCGTGTTCCACGACCAAAGAAACTCGTTCCAGGATCGAGGTGAATTACCTCTGAAATCGAGGTATCGCGATCGTTCTCAAGGCGAATAACACGGAATAACACCCCGTACTCTAGAACGGAAGCCGAGCTGAAACGAGTGGCGGAGCAGGAAACCGTGCACTCCGTCGAAGGTAACGCGAGCCAAGGTCGTTCTACGTCCGAGAACCGCTTTTCGGTATACAGAGTATCGCTGGGTAGAAACGATCTCTCTGGAAAGTTGGTCTCTCACCTGACATAGAGCCACTTAACCATTCGATGACGTCGTTCACTGGTGATTTTGCTGCGGTAAGCCTGGAAATATTATCGTTTTCGTTTCGCTGCAATAATCGAGTTCCTTACAAACAATCTCTAATCAATAGCGATCGGACCAAGTTCGATGTATGTATATTCGTAAATCTGAATCGAATCCACTGCCGCGATGTTCGTTTCATAGCGTTCGAGTACTACTCGTAACTAGGCTGCGAATTTTTACGCAACTTCATATTTTTACGAACACAAACAAGCATTGGAATCTAGTAGACCGATGTTCGAACCTATTTGTGACGCACTTGAGCCTATCGCTGCTAATCAGCCTACAGCAAAGGGTCTGTAAATACGTTCAGTCTGCTTTAGTGGAATTGTACGTCGTTAAAGTGGACCATTCGGTAAATTGTGTTAAAGTTGAGTTCCACGAGATACTAATGGATATTTCGAACGTTCGATGGTCAAGGATATAAACATTGGGGTTTTCCGTATACCGGTTAACGATACTTGAGTTATGTAAAACTTACTCCAAGTTTTAAGTGGTTTGAAGTGTGAAGAATGGAACTTGCAAATAAAAACATGAACCTATACTTGAATACACTGTGAAATCCTTGAGAACGTAAATCCTGATTGACAATTTGGAATGCGTGTAAATCGAAATCCTAACGAAAAATAAAGAAATTATCTATTCCGTTCTATTTATATTCTTACGGATAAAGATGTCGATAAACAAATGTAAATCGTCTACAAAAGATTCCTAAAATACAGTCACGGCGTTAATATACGAATAATTACAATGATAAAATAATTAAGAATAAAGGAATTCATATTCTTATAAATAAATACTTCGATAAAAGATTTTATTTCTATAAAAACTAAATTTCACGAAAGAATGACCGACTTTATACGAGAAACACCAAGTACCGCATTTAAACATCCTCGTGTCGAATAACCATAACGAAGAAGGAATTAAGAATACAAAAGCTTATGTCACCGCGATCTCTTTTATCGCCGATAACATCGGCATTGTCGACAGGCGTAGCCATCATCCGCGTTGACGCTTCGAGGCATCACTGTCTCTCGTCTCAATGAATTTAACGTTTTGAAACGCTGGGGAAATCGATACACGACCGTAAGTCGTTCATGACAAATTCGTTTCGATTGTTTCGTATGTTTAAACGACGATCAGGTAACCGACCGTATCTATTTGTAGTAGATAAAAAATTCCGCTCGTTAGGACGCCGGAACGACGGGTTTTCCAGGCTGTTGATCGCTTGTTTAAGCTACCCGTTGATTTCATGGGCCGATGAAGAGACCTAGACGCCTGAACGCCCTGATTTTTCCGTAAACCTGCCTTTAAAACGTGTCCTAAACCACGTTCCTGATCGTTTAATTACATTTTCTTTCGTGGATTTTATTCGATCAAAAATTTAGCGTGTATTTTTAACATCTGCCTGTTGAATTCTCTGCCTGTTGTTGGAAGATTGGCGCTATAGTTACCACTTGCAGATCGATAATTTATCACGCACTTTCGATTCACCATCTATTTGTTCAATTTTCGTTCAAACATCTGCGATGTAAAGTTATCTATAAAATTAGAATGCATCTAAAATGAAAGTTTATCGCGCGATTAAAATATTAATTAATCGTTTGCCAATTATCAGATTTTATAGATATTTTGCCTATGCGAAAGAAATTAAGTGTCAATATCGAAAAATGTCTACGAAATCGAAACGTACGTCGAACGTAATTTTAATGAATACTAAGCTATTAAATAATAAATTATTAAGTCTGATGAATCCTTCAGATACATACAAACGTATATTTTTAAAAAGAATCAAACATTCATACACTTCGGTGAGTATTACTTTCGTCGACGAGTTGTACCTATATGCATAGAATCAGGATACATTTAACGCGAAATTTTAACATCGTCTCTTAAATTCCCACTAAAAGACCGATAAAATAACAGCTATTTAACAGATATTGGAGAAGTAAATTAAGTAGGTACCGATAATTTTCATTGCAAATAATTTTCATTAACAGGTGTTTACAAAGAGAAAAAGTTGGTTCTAGGAAAGTTAAACAACATTTAGCACGAACAATTTTACCGGTTAACCTTTTACCAGAGTCTACTTCCACTTTATTCGTCCTCTTAGCACAGCCGATTGCTCGTAAATCAACTTTTACCAACATCTTCGCATATTCACCGGTCAACTATAGCTAGAATAAGAATTAAATATGACCGCTCAAGGCCGCTCTCCCCACCACTATTTCAATCCACAACTATTCTTACTTTCACGGTTTTATCAAAAGCCTGAATTTTTTCCCAAACAGACATCACAAATGCATCATCTTCGACCTTTATTTACTTTAATGTCCGAACCTTCCATATTTCATTCGCAATTTATGGTAATGTTTTACATTCTGCAAAACCAAATTTGCAAACGAGGATGCCGATGGCACAAGGAAATCGTCGATTTATCATTGAGCACGTAACAAGCGTGCTGTGCAATCTGTTGATCTAGAAGCGATCATTTCTCGTTCTGTTGTAAACGTTCGTGCATCGGGGCATAGAAAGTGACGCTTTCTCCATTCATCTTCGAAGAATTTTTAACCCTCGAACGGTATGGTTCGATCGTAGGTGGGCAAAACGATTTAGATTATGTTACTTTATCTTCTATCGAGACGAATTTCTTTATCTTTTAATAATAGTTGCAACGATATAGCAGCTCGAATATAAGTACAACCTCTACATTTTCGATAAGATCAAGGATTACCATAAAAAGTCAGAAAAAAGAGGAATAACCCGAATTATGTAATTAATTGTCGAATCCATCGACGTTTCGTTAATCATCCGTCTGGGTGAGACCAAGACCGATTCGAATGTTAATAACGGTGTTTCGTTACTATAAATAAAACCACACGTGAGCAGCAGAAGGTGAACGTAAAATACCTTGGCAAAATAATGCTGATGTCGGCGGCGTCGCGTTCGGTCTGACGATGTGCAGAATGCAAATTACGAGGCAAAGAGGAAGAGTTACTTCGCGAAATTCTTTTTTGTGAAAGATTCTTGGTTTTCAGCATCGTTAAGTAAAATAATAGATATATAAGATCTACAGATCTGTCTACAATTGAACGAGGATCGATTAACTTTTGGTAAATTTTATTGAATTTTGTAAAATTTATACAAAAATAAAACTAGATATATGCAATCATTACAGAACTTTTGAATTTGCAGGATTCGTTGAAAGTTATGTAGTTAACGTAAAAGATAATGCTCAGAAGATTATATTATAGTATTGGGAATTAAAATTGTTTATAAGACCTATCAGATAATTACAAAGTTTGTTAAATAAATAATACCTAAGTAAAAGAAAATTTGCATAGAATTAAGAAATTACTTTAGTCAGATATTTCGTTTATAATCGGTAATTTTACATTTTGCACGATCTTTTACAGGCGATATAAACTGCAAGTAATATTTGTTTCTCTTTTTTATCAACGACTAATAGATTATTGCGAGTGCCGCGTAAGAAAAGATTGGAAACGAAAGTAGTATACGGAAATTTCACTCTAGAAAGCGTAAGTTTATGGATACCTCGACCACCAGAAGATCGGACGATCTTCCTACGATAAAAATCTGAAAAACTCGATGAAAAAATGTCGACAAATCCGCCATTTGTTACTTCTCTTCGCGTGTTACGCTTGTACAAAGAATTGTTTGTGATTAAGAAGAAAAATAAAGGGGGACGAGAATGTATATTTGAAAAATATCAGAAAAATTCAAACTTTCTCTGTATTTGCTATACATATGATCGAACGTGCGACAGTAAAACACGAACGAATCTCATTCTATTCGCTCTCATCCATCCTCGTTCTTACGCGAAGTTCATTACGAAGTCCGAGTCCGTCTCGGAATTCCGTTCAATTCTCTCGAGAGTCTCGATCGTCCGGAACGATCTCGTTTACGTAACGATCTAACGGATTCCGTGTGGCATACGCAGACAATTGCACCGAATCGCCCATCAAAATGGAAATGTATACCCTTGGCGAAACGTTCTGACCAGCCGAAGGAAAACACCGACACTCGAATTTTTACCGAAGAATCGAGATTTACCGGCGGAATCGACCGATCGGTGTCGTTGCCTGTGAGAATCGAACGGTCATGACGAGGATGACGGTTTAATGAATCTGGTTATTGGTTTGGAGGGCAATGGCCTTCGAGGATGTGAAATGGTGATCGCTTCGGAGAGATCGGAAGAGCAAGAGTGAGAAAGCAGGCTGCAACAGCGTGACAAATTGATATGGAAACTAGAAATGGTGATAGCTTTGGACGAAGATAATTAGTACGAGTGATTTTTCTAAGATAATCGTTTAAATGAATTTTTCCTACGAATTAGGACAGAATCTCCATCAATTTCTAAAATGGCCTTGAACACGCTTTTAACATTTTATGCTACATATCTGTTGACATACATGTATGTGTATGGATTTGGCTATATTTTTGTAACACTGTATTACGTGTAGTGTCTGTGTGGATGATGTATGGAGCGTGAAGGAAGCGGAACATTGTAATCCCGTAGGGAAAGGAATAAATATTATTACTACATATCTATTGCAAAACGACGTCTTCATCATCGAGGATTGTAAAATCAAAATATCCATTAACTGTGTGAAATCTCAAAGGTGCTTTGTTATACCAAATATTCAGCCAAGATTTAATCCTTTATGCAAAGATAAACAAAAGCACATTTACCTCGTCAACTTGCTTTGGTTCTGTCTTAATAAGCGACAGTAGGTAGTAAAGTTATAAATATAACAAAGAATTGTCCGTAATTACATTTATTATCGATTAATGTTTTGTTCGTATATTTATTTTATGTACCTTCTTACGTATCGATATAACTGGGACCGCGTAAAATTTCCACAGATAAAATGAGATCGCAAAAGGAGAAAGTTTAAGGAACGTTGCTTTAGAAGATGTAGGATATTTAGAACGTTTAGAAATATTTTGACAAATTTATCGAATGTGACAAAATTCTTCCGAGAAAGACCGTGTGCTGATTTTCTTAATCGATCGTCGTCATGGAGTCCTTGACCAGTGGCGAAATCTCGAGGTCAAATAAAGATCTATCGGGAATACGTTTCTATGAAATTCAAAGAGCCTCGTACAAGGCGCTACGAACCCAAGAATTCGGAAAATATTTTAGAATTCTGTCAGTGGCTGATTTGAATTGTACAACGAATTCGTATTGTTTTAAGCAGGACAATCGAACGGTGAACGGAAAAGATTGGAGATGAAGGAAGGGCACGATGTACAAAATGAGCGAAATATCCCAAGAAAAGATAGAGGACGAAAGTCGTAAAAATGGGAAAGATCGTGAAACACTAAGGGAAAGACTGAAAAAAAGGAAATATTCTAAAACAAAAAAAAATAGAGCAGAAACTCTGGGGAAAGAAGAATAAAGCAAAGGAAAAGAAAGTAAAGAACAAAGGTGAACAGCATATATCGTACATGTACGAAGAGAGGGAGTTACGATAAGAAAAATTTTCATCAACAACTTCGACTAAACTTAATATAAAGCTTTAATGATAAACTTGATACATAGAAAAAATGAAAATGTGGACAGGGTCTGGACGAACGACAATGATACCGTGGAGGACGACTGGAAAGTACGGTAGACCAAGGGGGAGTATGTCTCGTGGTGAAAGAGAAAGGCTATGGGAAAGGATGTATAGCAGAACGAGTGGCAGTCGACGTCTCTCTTCACGGTGCATCAGCATAGTGACCTTTCGTCGTTACGAAACGCTTAGTCCTGGGAGGTTAGGCATTAGACCGACGCCGATACCGATTCCGCTATATCGTTTAACTTGCGAAACACGAAGCCTCTTTTTCTTCGCAATTTACTCGTAATTACTTAAATTCGATTCTTCTGCCACGTAACGCTTCGTCTCACGCTTAACACACGTCCTGGAATTCGAATCCTAATCGAAATCACTTAACGATGAGTCAATGATAGCATCGCGTCGCCATGAGCGTGACTGGACTTCTTTTATTACCCTTTTTTTACACTCGAAATAACGAATAACGAATTACAGTGTCGTAACAAGATGGGAAAAAATGTTGTCTTACGGAATGGATGGCGAGCAATAAAACGGCTAAAGCGATGAAGCGATAAACCGATAAAATGAATTAGGTGTATTAGATATTATTAATTAGGTGTAATAAAATTTGTACTATACAGATTATATGGACACCGTGATAACATCTTATAAAAGAAAAGATGATAAGTCCGTATTTGTTGATTCTTTGAAACACCAAACATTCTTCAACGTCGCGAATATCATTTCCACTTTCGGTCACTAAAATCCATCATTTTTATGATCTTCTATTGGTCTGATATTTACATCGCATAAATACATAAATTTCTTCTTCGCTCAAAAATACACGATACGCCGTTAGTTTTAAAAGTTTGGCAGTACCAAATCGAGTGTACAACGTACAGGAGATCGGAAAAAGACCTGCCGTGACAAATGGCGAACGATAAAGACGATCACAAATTTTCCAATGTTATAACGTTTTAGGATAAAATGTACAAGTTTGGAGCCACGACAACTTGACCGTTGACGTACGGTGATTTTAAAGACGTTTCAACGAAAGTCGTCCCCAACCGCGAAATATGTATATATTTACTGAAAATAACTGAAAATAACGGAAAATAACTGAAAATATCTAAAGCCAATAAAACAACGAAATTATTCGATCGCAAATCCAAGCTTAACCTCGCAAGCCCATAATCGAAACGCTCTAACGAAGGTTATCTGAAATGCCGATCGAGGATATCCAAAACTGATTAAAAAATTCAAGTCCAACAACTTCGTAAACCAACAGACGATCTCTAGCGAATCTTCGAATCGCGATCCCTCCGTTATTGCCCGTGCGTTTTCACCGTGTTCATCGGCGTTTATCGCCAGAAGCGAAGATATTACGAAACGGCTAGCAGCAGGTAGGTACCCACGTATCCACACATCGAGGAAGATCGAAAAATTCCTACGAGTTCCTAACGGTTCCATGTACAGTACATATAGCCAGCTCGTTAACGCGTATCGCGTCCACAACGCAACGTCGAATATTAGATAACAGAATGATGGTGTTTCACGTGATTCTTCGACATCGTGGACTGGTCAACGATAATAACGGGTTAATAAAGATTAGATGCCGCGATACGGACACGGCGGTGAGGACAAAACGGGGCAAAAACGTCCCCGGATGTTCTACTTGTTTCTGGTAATCGTATCCCAGACCGGTGCAATTCCGTTATGCAACGTCGCATCGCATCGCATCGCATCGTATCGGGGAGGATGTGACGATCGTCGGCGACGTTTTTGATTTCCATGCGATATACCGTAAGACGTATGAAAACCCACGGAAACGCGGCTCCAACATTGGTACGCGAAATCCCGGAGCAAACGCGAGAACCGGTAATGCGGTGCACGCATGGATGACTCGGCGCATCCTGTCCCATCTAACTCGATTACGCTTCCGCGAAATTTTCATATACAGATAGCGGATTTTACCTACCTGATTGACCTATTAAGGCCCAACGTTGTGTCGCAAAGAAAGATTTCTTCCTTCAAGATACCGGTTTCCAAGGCTTTGAGCTTCTAGACTTTCAAATCTTCGTATTCTCCTATCTTCGAATCTTCTAAATTTTATAATTTTCCAACTTTCTAATTCGTAATTGGATCGTACATTTTCAAATACGCGGATTTTCAAGTTTTTTAAACTTGAAGTTTTTAAGCTCCTAGACTTTTCAAGTTTCCCAAGTTGCCAAGTATTCTCATCTCCGGGTGTCTAAATGTTCGAATTTTTCGACTTTCTGATTCGTAATTTTTAGGTTTTCGAGCTTCCAAACCTTCGTGTTTTCGTATCTTTCTATTTCCGAATTTTCTAACTCACAAGTGGATCGTTCATCCTCGAACGTTTAGGTTCTCAGAGTTTCAAACTTTTCTCGTATTTTCGGATTTTTTCATTTTTGCCTAACTTTATTCACTGCCTAACCCGTAATAGGTTGCACGAAGCATATATGTATACGTAATTACATATTATACGACACGTATATACGCGTTAAAAGTGTGACAAAATTTCTGTTCATCGGTATACTTAACTCTCCTGTCAATGTACGACTCTATAAAATTCTTTGAACCTGTCCTTAAGTATCCAATTTTTAGCAAACGTTACAGCTCGAATTATTGCAACTCGATTGCAGCTGAAATTCCAAGAAAATGCTTAAGAATTCCAGGATCTTACGAGTAATTTGAAAAGGAAAAAAAGGAAATTGTGCTGTTTTTGCATACAGAAACGATTTATGAAGATCAGCTGAGCGTGCGGGCACGAAGATTACTTTAAAATGGAGTAGCAAGGTTATGCAACGTAATGCGATAATTGCAGTCAATAACGTTGTTCCGTTATATAATTCTGCATCCTTCGTGAGCCTCGTAACGACAGAAATTTCATGTGCACGATCATCTGTTGATTTATCTCGTTACAATCGCCGGAAATTGATAATTGCTGTTTAATCGAAACCCCTTTAAACTTCTTTGCATTCGTTATGTTAATCACTTCAGAATGATGCAATCTCTGACATTAGTGTTTGCGAACTCTCGTGAAATAAAACTAAACTGGACTCTCTTCAAAATCTATCGTGGCATCTAATGAATACAAAATTACGGAATAATATTTATAGAATTATTATAAATTCCACTAGAATTATATTCCATATTCGTAAAGAAGAACGGACTTTTCTATAAATATTCGCAATTTGATGTTCCATCCTCTTCTATGTACATACAATTAATAAGTAAAGTTTAAATTAGGTTTCAGCTCTCAAATATTACGTACGAAAGATGCTAAGTTCGGCAATTAGAAGCGGAACATAGTTTGTCCTAACCCAGGAAGGAATGTCCTAACCATGAAAAAATAAATAATAATTCTATGATCTAGAATAAATTCCTCGATTCTATAAATTAGAATAAGTTGTGCCAAATACGTCTCGTTGTAACAAAAAATACATAAGAGGTGTTTGCAAATGTTCGAATACTTTCGTGAGCCTCTATAACACGAGCAATAGATTTCTTCATTAGCATGCAACGTTAGAACGTTGTCTCGACGTAGGATTAATTTCTAAAGAAGAATTTGTTCGGTTTACTTGAAACTTTCACGTTACACCCCGTATTGGACTTGATCCCATCGCTACTTAGTCACGAACGATGTCTAGGACGAGTGTTGAAGCTGTTCCAAAGTCGAATCACGCGCGATTCTTGGACTCGTCGAAGGCAGCTGGCCAGACGGATTTCTCGTTGCTTTGCCAGAGCATCTCTGGACGATCGCGTTACGCAACTCGTCCTGATATTCGCGACGAACGCCGTAAAAACCTTCGCAGAACAATCTTACTCATCTTCTGCTTTCGCAACGAATGATCATCAAAGACGTTTCAAAGACGTTTACGGTGTCACGAAGACGAATGGCCACCTAATTTTGGTGAATACTAACGATCATGCGCGAGTTTCTCTGATCGAATCGATTGAAAATGGGAAGAAAAAATTGCGCGAGAAATGGTTGTACGACGAACGAGTCGATTTGTCTTTCCAGCACCTCGTTGGAGCTGAGAAACACCTGCCAGCAATGACTTGCGCTTCCTTCTACGAAAGAATTCCCATTTTCAGAACGAATTGATCGTTTGGGATATTCTGATAGTAGAATATACTGCTTGAGAAGGTATCGGGGTTAAGGGTTCGTTTAATTTTGTAACGTACAATAATAACTTATTTATTTGTACATTAGATCCATAGCCTATTGCGAGAAGTTTCTTGGGTTCTTATTTCTAATTTTTTTTTTTATTTTAATATATTTGTAAAATAAATTTTCTGAAAGGTGTTGCGATACCTCTGTGAGATATTGTATATTTCAGAAGAAATAATTGTTACTAACTAAGATAACTAAATAGGTAGGAAATAATGATTAGATTGTAATATGCTATATATATATAACGTGTATATATATACTACAACAAATTAACTAAAACTACAAAGTAAAAAATATTACGAAAGTTGCTAACATTCGTATAAACAAGAACAAATGTTTAACTTTCTGTTATCGGTCACTGCATAGTGGAAACAAAATTATATATTAAAAGCTTTAATAATAAAAAATCAAAACTCGTTACACTTTTCTACGACGATGGAAAATCTAAGAATTGTACGACGCGAAAGCGTACGTAAATTGTTCCAGAAGATAATAACGAAACGTTAGACAAAGATTACAAAGGAGCTTTGTAAAAGGTTATCAGAATACAGGCTGGTTAGTGAATAGCTTTCGGTGAATGGCAAAATCACTCGAACGAGCGATCCTTTAACTTTAACAGCAACGAAGAATACAAAGACGAAAGCACATTGAAATGCACCGGCACGTTTCGAGTTCTCTGTTCTTCGCGTGGCCCATTACAGTGCGTTTAGACCAAGCGAATGCTCCTTCTGCCTGCACGTTTAGTAAAATTACGCAACATAACACGACAAAAGCTGTCCAGTGTGAATGCCTTGTCTTGAACCGAACATCGATGTACGAATATCGAACGTCCACCTTTTGTGAAACATGAATTTTTATATGCAACAATAATTCTTGACTGTTCCTCCATGTGGTATAAAAATCACATTTACATCTACTTTATCAATTTTTTCAAAATAATATTGTCGTATCTGTTTAGTGTATTGTACAGGGTGTCCCGCGTGACGCGACTCGTTACTTTTCTGCTATTTGCGATCGTGCGACAAAAATGTTTTACGAACGACGACAAGAAGGTATTGCAAAAATACTTTGTTTTTATAGCGAAACCAAGATCAGCTTGATTGACATAAATAAGACCACGTGCTGCCCTTTCCATGAGATAGTAGAGGACTTGAACTCGATAATAGGTTTACAGCAGCGGAAATAATAACATCTCATCACTCGATACATTTCAGAATTGCTGACATTTCGAAAACAGAGAATTACTACGGCGTGTGCAATTGTATGTACATTCGGCTACTCTGATAACAGCAATTTAATCAATCTTCCGCGAAAGAACAGAATGTCATATCGCGAAAGGCGATACAAAGTTTAAACAAGTGTTAGGAATAAATGTATCGTAAAGCTGGCGCCGAGTTGATAAAAGGATTATCTAATATGCTTATCGAATTGGTCGTAAATTCCTCTATAATCTGATGAAAACATATCGTTCTATTTACGTCATATATAATGTTTTTATCTTATATTATCTACCTATGTTAAAAAAAGAAAGTATTTTCAGAACCTTTGTATCGCCATCTGTAAAACGATCGTCCTGTTAAACTTCTAAAAAGGCACAATTCGCGACTAATTTTATGATAACATTGACAAAGATAAATACAACGCAAAAGGTATTTATTTCATTGTTTGAAACCATTGAAATTTTTAAACCTCTTTTGTCGAAAACGCCAAAAGTGGACGTACAATATGCGTTTGTGCAATAGATAAATCGTCGACAGAATATATTCTCTCTTATGGTAGTTTTAGTAATTAATTTACACGTGTCTTGGGACAAAGAAATGTTGAAAATCGTCAATCTCTACGAACGTTCGCTCGCTTCCGTTTCACGAAGAAACTCTTTTAGCGTAAATGAGTTTGGCCTTCGCCGTATTTCTTGCCCGTTTGATCTAAATGCACGTTTATACAACGTGTTCCACCAAAAACAGAACATTTCGTTGCCCATTTTGTCGTAGACAAGATGCGAAAGACTAAAGTACGGTCGAGCGAAACTCGAATGCTTTGGAGAGACGCGGAGGTAATTAGCCAGAGGTGCCATTTTTCTACGTTATGTTCAGAATAATCGATGCTTCTTCTCATATGAAATTAATTGCCTCTGTTTCTCTATGTAGCGTCACGAAAATTGATTTAACGTCTAATTTCAGCTTGCGGTTCAGGAGGGTCAATTATATCATTTGTTTGGAAATCTTCGAAATTGCACGAAATTACCATCTCAATCTTCGAGAAGCAAAATTAGCCAAACTAATTTGGCAAATTCAGAGCTTTTGAATGCAACTGGAAACTAGCAATTTATCAGCTTTTTATTTTAATATTTCAAGTTTATATTTTTCATTTGATATTTTAAAAGATAAATAATAGAATGTCATTCTTTGTAAGAGAATTTCGGCGATATTATAAAAATATTCTGTAACAGAAAGGTGCGAAAAATATTTAAAAGAATTTCCGAGAAATCACATTTTGAAAAATTATTCATTTAGCAATAGCAATCTGAACATGCGGATTTCCGCGTTGTTTATTTAACGACAGCACAATTATATTGCAACCTGATGTTCCGCATTAGCGTTATCTTTCTTATTCGTTATTTTTCCGATCTGCTATATCGCTAAACAGCCGTTAGCTGGAAGAACAAGAAAGAGAGTCTAAAGATATTAGAAGGAGTACGGTTGCTGCGAAGATGTACAGCCAGGAAACGTTGTACCGCGTTGCTTTCTCCGAAAGACCTTTCCTCGACGCGTGAAAGCGACGACTGCCCTTACGAATCCTCTCTCAGCTCAGACGTCGACACGATAGCAAGAAATATCATCATATTTCTATTATGGATCGAGTAAAGCAGAAGAGGTTGGTAGATGGAAGGAATCGAAATCGAAATTCAATACAGAATCGTTCGATCGACATATTAAATTTGGGTTAGAGCTTTCCCGAGGTGCAAAAGTGACGATTGTCAAATTTTATCGTGGATGCGATTTCAGAAGAACGATATATCTGGTATCGGTGATTTATTAGTGGGTATTCGACAAATTTATTATTCTTATCGTACATCTGTAAATATATTTTCATAGGTGGTGGATTCTTTTCATTCTGTCGTTTTTTCATTACCGATCTTCGATAAAGTATCGTTTTCTATCTGATGATAGAAAATATGCTTTTAGTCGTTTATTTTCTTAAATAACGTTTAATCTGTGACTGCTGGAAATTGTAACGAGATCAACAATCCAAAGTCTAATTCCAAAGTATTTGCGACACCGTATCTTTATGTACTCTTATTCCACTTAAGAATTCGATAAAGAATCGAATAAAAAGTTATTTCAGCTGGTCTGTGTCAATACCTTTACTTATCGCTATACGTGTTCCTCGTGAATACGCGAAATAACGTCAAGCACCGATTTAAATTCCAAAATTATTCTTAAGGAAGAATTTTCGTGTAACAACGATAAGAGCAATTTTTATGAATTTCTTTTACACTAACAGCTGGTTATATGGAACTGGACGTTTCTGGGATAGAAATAAATAGCGTTGAAGTACAAATGTCATTCTTTCATTTCGATTCTTTCGATTCTGACCATTGTTGGCATTCGTCACAGTCGTCAGAATGCAAAAGTTAAGAAATTTTCCCAAAGATAGTTTACGCTGGCATTGAAACTACTTTTGAAAAAAAAAAAACATGAAAAATTGGAAAGTTCCAGCGTTTAGTAGAAAAATTTGCTTTAAATAATTTCGCAATAAAGTGAACGTGCTTCCAAAATCGGTTAATCGATTAGTTTTTCGGTTATCGTGCACGTCAGTTTAAAAAGTTGATAAACAACAAGAGGAATTCAACTAAAAAGGATCACGCTTGTACTTCGAAGCCAAATTAACACGCCATGAAAGTATAGTCACACATAACTAGTAACTAGTCCAAAAAGATTCATAATAATCGCTTGCTTTTACTGTTGTTACACCGAGATTTTCCCTTAATAAAATCGTTCTCGCCCCAGGCACTAGAATATGAAGGAAAAGCTTCGTTTTCAATTAAGAACGTTAGAGCGTGCGACGTTGTGTAATTTCTCGGCGGTGCTATCGTCACGCGCATCTTTATTATCCTCTGGCCGCAAGAAAAGAAACACGGGTTCTTCGACACGATCAACAAACCGACGAGAACGTCGATGAAAATTTTGATGCAGACAACTCGTAAGACGTTTACCGTGAAGCGCGTTGTAAACGATATTTTTCCACTTTCTAGGCCGCGTTCGAACAAGGATTCTCGTGACTCCTGGAGATCCCAGCGGAGCACGTACAACGTTCTCGTCTGTCTCCGCGAGATGCTGGGGCAATGCCCTGTCAAGGTTGTGAATGTTCGCGCGTATCGACGAACTTCCTTAACCCACGACCGTCATTTTTGTTCACGGCGTTTCCCTTCGTTAAGGTTGCTTTATAAACCCGTTCTGTTACGTTCCAGCGAGAGTGGGACAGTTCCGTTTACATTATAAATAGATCATAACGTTGTTACGCGCAGTTGAACGAGATCAAACGTCGTTGCACTAATTACACAATAGATATGCCTATATTTAAACTTGAGGATTCGAATGGAATTTATAAATTATTCGTTTCGATTGAAATTTCAAGTATAAACGCGAGCAACGTGTAAAACATACGGTGACTACAAAAAGTATCGGCGCGCGCTCTTATTTTCCAACGAAGCGTCTTTTTACCAGATGCCACGCATTTTATTTGCATAGTATCTCTGTAGTCAGACGAAAGTAGAAAGTAAATAATATGAAGTTTTATTTTTCACCCAATTATCGTTCTTCCAAGAAAGATATGTTCGATTTGAACGGAATATGAACAACAAACATCGGCTTAAAACGTTACAAATTCTTTTTCTTTGCTACGATCAAAAAAAGATTGAAATATAAAGATTCGACGATGCTGGTAGCATTAATACGCTTGAACTTGATCGACTACTATGTAAATGCTATGATAAATACAACGTTGTGCCGATACTTTTCGTAGCCTCTGTATCGTCCATTCTTTGAATGCTAACTTCGAATCTAACTAATCGTTCCTCCTTTTCAAATCAATCGATGGTATATCAAAGTTAGTTTTAATTGCAAGTGTCTTGTGTGGTCTGCGTTGATGAATATTAAATTCATCAAGTAGTACGAAATGACAAAATTATACCGCTACAAGTACGCTAGCGAACGTGATAAAAATTCATTTACATAACTCGAAGGTCGACGATATCCACGCGTTCATCCGGCACGCGCGATGAAAGTGACGGAAGTCACGGACGCGGATGGCGCGTTTTCGCGAGTTTCCGCGGCAGGAATCGCGCTACGTTCTCCGATCGATCGAGGATGCCAGGCTGTATACCGTGAAAGCGTGAAACCAGCCAGTAAATGTCGTTAAACGTGCTGTTTGATTCGCGGCACGATCTGTCCTCGATCGGTATGCGAGCGCCGAAGATCAGGCTCGATACTTCGATATCGAAAACGAATCATACGCTGAAAACAAATTCGATTTCAAGATAATCTCCATCCTCCCTTGTTTTTCTGCTTCGTTGCGAATTATCGTGTATTTGGTTGTGCGAATTTCCGAGAATAAGATCGGATTTTTGGTCTCTCGAAGAGCAAGCGGAGGATCAAATTTCAGTCGCTAAAAAGCCAAACTGATCGACGCGATTATCGCGATTTTCATCGGGTGGATGTGAATTTACGAAAAAGATCGAATCTTTGATCCGTCGACGCAAAGGATCAGTTTTTCGTATCTCGAAACACAAATTCCGATCGATTCTACTTTTTACAATTGCGTCTCAATTTCATTATACAGATACGTGGCTGATTTTCAATTCTCAAGAGCCAAATTGATCAACTCTGCTCCTTATAAAGCTGTGAATTCCACGTTATTCAGATACTTGATCAGTATTCAACATCCCAAACAAGAAATATGTATTATTTTCGTAAATTGACTCATAACAAAGAAAAGTAGCACGCGTGATTCTAGATTTCAAGGAACATTTTCAAAAATAATATTTGTAACTATACTAAATTCTAAGCGAGACCCATTATAGAGATAATAGAACTATACTGTGATGATAGTTATATCGATAGATACGCATAAAGATGGATTCATACCGATAGACGAACGGATTTTAACACAAAGTACCGGTTGAACACCATAGCTAACAACCTGCACTGCCAATCTATCTTAATAGCATGAGAATTATTCCTTCGTTTCGAGGCGAGTGCCTCCAAATGTTGGCAATTGACCAACTGGCCGCTCGAACAGTCTCATTGCGAATGGCCATTAATTCGACTAGCTCGTGCGAAGGATTTTTCTGCAACTCGAGGCTCGCTCGAGTCGCGTGACAGCCGTTTCGCAAATCCTACTTTTTTATGCTCAAATATACGCTTTAAGAAACTAAGAAAATGAGAAGAGGAAAGACGAGGAAAGAAGGAAGAGAACAATAAGGGAGGAAATGATGGGTAGTTATTGAACGATCGACATTCGTTTAACAAACTGTTCCACGATTCGAACGATGAAAGGAGAAGGACGAAGGAGAAGAAGGAAAAGAGAAAAGAAGAGATACGGAGCTGTTGATACTGATTGACCCATGATTTGTACCTATACGAGGGAGAAGATGAGGTTGAAGATCGAAGAAAGAAAAGGAGAAGAAACGAAAAGGAAAGGGAAGACGCGAAGCTGTTGAAAGATTGACATGCTGTTACCGAGCATAATTTATATTCTAGGAAGAAGACGATGAAAATGAAGAAGGAAATAGGAAAAAGAAGAACGAGGGAACGCGAAGTTATTGAACGATTGACATTCGTTTACCGAGCTCCCCCGTAATTTAAATTATAAGAAGACGAAGGCAAGATACAAAGCGAAAAGGAAAGAATAAATACGGAATGGTCTATAATTTAGATTGCAAGGAGAAGAAGAAGAGGAAGAAGAGGAAGAAAAAGAAGAAGAGAGGAAAGCGTAGAGAAGAAAAATGAAAGAAGAGGCACAAGGTTGTTGAACGATTGTTATTCGAGTGGTGAGCTGGCCCATAATTTAGATTATAATTTAACGGGTGCCTGCAACGCGCGGATGACGATCGGCCAACCATTTTATGCAGACGACATGCGTCAAACGTCGACAAGATGGCTCACGCCGGTGGAACGTCCCTCATCAATATCCATAAGTCAAAGGACATCCGTCTTTGCGTACACACGCGGAATAATTTACAAGGATCCGTGATAACCAGCCGAAGGAATCGTTGCCGGACAACGTGCGCGAGGTAATAATGCACGGGAACGAGATGACGCTGTTTCCTTTCGATGAACCGATAATAAGGCGCAACGAAGGCTGCGTTGTATTTATTAATGGATTGCGCGGTAGCGTACACTACTAGAATAGAAAAAATGAGAATTAGAGAAAGAAAAATGTACGGAAAAGTAGGGATACGAAAAATGGCAAGGTAGTATCCGGATAATTAATCGATGGCGTATGCTGTCGAGGACAAAAATAAGTGGGAAGGTAGTAGAAATAGGTATGGTTGAAGTTTCGTTAACTACGACTTAACGGCTTAACTAACTACAGTAAAAGAGTAAGTATTAATTTCAATTTGTTTGCTACATATTTTACGTACTATAGGGATATATAATAAATAAAACTGAAGCATATAACATTAATATTAGCTCGATCAAATTTCATCGATACCTACTTCCACTATATGCTCCTTTATTTTTGTCCCCGACTACATAAACGGGTATTGTAATTACCGAATATACTTGATACTTGGTGTTTTGAAAATTTTTATACAGATTTAGTATAATTTTATCGAAGCTTAGGTTTAGAATTAACAAAGTCCCGTTATTCATGGTCGACAGTGTACTCGAATATAATTGGTAGAAAATAGAGCGAAATAAATGCGGATTTGAGAAGATTGAAGCGAAACAACGCGAGTCGAGGCTATTAGAAGAAAGATGGTATTTCACTTACAATTAAGCAAAGTTAAAATTCCTCTCTCGAAGCATTTGCTTTTTCCTGTTTTCTTTTTTTTGTTTTAGTTGCATCACTTTTGTGTCACGCACGCAATCGTACAACCTTCAGTTACGAATTTTTTACTTCTACATCAACCTTGAGTTAAAAGATGAGCGTACGTAACAACAGTTAGTCCAACACTTTGTTGCACATTAATGCCATCTTAATCTACGATGCTAGTTTATGGAGCGGTAAAATATGATTGGATCATAATAGAAAATGGAAAGAATAAATAGTTGCTGTTGCAAATAGAAATTTTTATCCAACTATCCAACTATCTAATGGCGGAATAAAAATTGCGTAAAATTTACGACCTGTCATCAATTTTTATTTTTATGCTACAATATTGCATTTTTTTGTATCTTTAGTTGATAGTTTGACGTGTTATTCGTCTAACAATTAGTAACATAGATTTTCCACGAATGAGACTGCTAAATTTTAGTAGAAATTAGAAACGTTCGTATTTCGAGATTGAAAAATGAATTTCTCCTTCTCGCATGAATTTAAGGAAACGAAAGGAGTTCGTATCCTTTTATTGCGATTTTATTAAAGCAAAAAGATAGCCGTTTGAAACTGTTCAGACTCGTTAAACACGCGTCGCAAGATTCCTTCATCCCGATAACGCGGTTCTTTCAATTTAGATTCGTGACTGGCATCTTTATAATATTTCTAGTATGTACGTACAATATACGCGGACATCTTGTACCTCGTCTGACATCCATTAACGATGGTTTTTACCATCCGTTGAGGATAAAGAGGTATTAATTCGTTTTAACGAAACGTTTTAAAGATCCTAGTATCGACAGTCGTCTCAGGAAATTCACCGTGTAACATGTAAAAATTACATATCGACGTTTAAAACCGTAGTACGATGGATGACTCCGAATAAAAACAAATAACAGAAAACAAAGGTTAAAGCATAAATTCAATATTTTTTATAACTTTAAAATAATCGATTTTATGTTATTTAGAAACGATATTTTATATTCTACCCACGTTCGGTTTCGGTTCGGTTTCGGTTCGGTTTCGGTTCGGTTTCGGTTCGGTTTCGGTTCGGTTTCGGTTCGGTTTCGGTTCGGTTTCGGTTCGGTTTAGTTTCAGTTCGATTTCGGTCATAGAGATACAAAGATGGAGTACGCGAGTCATATGTTACCGTGTAACTGAATGCGATATGGGCATAGAAAGAGAACGCTGCATAGAGACCCCTTTTATTCTCGTCTAATCCACTAACGCATACACACTGACGCCGCTCATTGATCGGTGTTACGCTTACGTATTTACTGTACGAATGTGCATGCGTCATTAAACAAGGACACAAGGGGCCTCTATGTAGCGTTCAACCTTCTATTCCTATAGAATCGCTTTTTCAGTTCACTCACACACTCTATCTTTATATGTATCCCTATGGTTTCGGTTTGATTTCGATTAGATCGCAAAACCGTATAAAATATAAAGTAGAATATTTACTAATGGGTGAGTATTAACCGAGTGGGTAAAACAGATTTCTACTTAGATTTCGTTTCTTTAGTCTAATTATATTTAATATCTAGCCCATGGTCGTTAAAATAGACAACCTCTCTACCCCGATAAATATTTAATTAAATTAATCGTTAAAAGTATGTATATTCGTAAAGAAAAAAAATGTGAAATCGATCGTTTTGATAGGTGTGATAATACTAGTGTAATGTAATCGTCTCTTTTCGAAATTTGTTTTATTCGAGTCACACGTTGAACGATCAAGAAACACATTCCCTTTCATGGTAAAAGCACGAAGTATGCGGGTAACGAGATCCATTGAGGACAATAGAAAAAGACGAGTCGCGGATCTAAATTGGTTTCGACAATCGTCGACCAGTTTGCTCAACGACGAGACGACGAAAAGAGTTGCAGCAACCAGCCGGGATGAACAGAGCTAACCGGTGAAGAAACGAACTTAAAGACGAATGCAGATTGAAGATCGTTTCTGTGTCGCAACAATTGACGCTTTTCAAACGACAATTTCTCAATCAAATCGTCATTGAATAGCTTAAAATACGACGATCTGAACATTCAACAAATGCATGCAACGTTTCGACGCTTAAACGTTTGAAAGATTCAGAATCCTTGAAATTTTTAATTTAAATACTCGAATTTTTAGTTCTTTAAATTTATAGACATATTTGTATTTTAGAGTATCGAAGCTTTTTAATTTTAGAATTTTTCGATACTCGATTGCTTTACCTATAAATTTGAGATTTTTTAATTTCAAAGTTCTTCGATCTCTAAATTTCTAAATTTTCAGACTCTCGAGCTATCAACTTTTCGAATCTGCCAATTCTCCAATTCTTTAGAACTGAATTCCTCGATATCCGAGTTTTTCAAATTCTCAAATACTTGAACTTTTTAGCATTGCAGCATCCTAAATTTTCAAACACTTGAAATAGGTTAGATATTGAAATATTTAAACTTAGGTTTACGTTTCAACAGAAAGTACAATTTAGTTTTCTATGAAGCCACGAAACGAACTTTGATTTGCAATGTTTGGTTTGTAAATTTATTTGTCCGCAGGCAAGTAAACGAAAACGAAGCCTCTAATTGTAAGTGATTGGTAAACAGAAAAAAAAAATTCACCAGAAGAAGAGTTTAGAAATGAAAAAGTATCGAAGGATTAGTCGATCGGAAAATTAAAGTCTCGTCGAGATCGGGATACCAACTCCGCCTTAATTCCAGCCCGGAACCCACAATTTTCATTGCCGACGACGCTTGTTATTTCACGATTTTGCAAACAAATTTGCGGTCGTACAACATTACGTGATTTAACCACGAATTCATTCGATATTTTTTTCCATGGATTTTTATCTCTTTATTACTTATATTACTATCATACCGTAAATTTAAAAAATGGAATATACAATAGACTATTAAAATATTAAAATACGCAATAAAATTCGCATTATTCCTGCTCGATAAAAGACTTTATGGTTTAAAACAAATGTTCCATTCGAAATTATAAAAATTTCGCTTTCGAGAAATATCGATGTAAAAATTAATATTAAGCAAGAGCAGTTGCACACGCATCAAAACGAAATACACCGAGGCTATACAATATGTTTATACATATGTGTATGTATAAAATTATAATATATCACACGATAACGTTTTTATGCGGCGAATTACTGTTTTATTTATTGATTTTGAACTCACCGCGTCGTCGTCTTGAAACTGCTCTGACAGGTTCCATAGTAAAAAAATGTCCAAAAGAGGTTCGTTTCTTCTTTACACGCGCATACACATACACACGCACACGCGCGCATGTACACTTCCTTCTCGATAGGCTGCTTACAAGTAACGCCTCACATTTCGTAAGCCTATTTTCAAAAAAATAATATTACATGTCTTTAAAACTCGCTCTTTGAAAGATATTCCCCGTCCATATGTAATCGATAATTAGAATAATATTGACAATTAACATTATATATATTAGATGTTATTAGATATTAGATACAATACACAGAAAAGAAAACAGGCAAAAAAATGATACATTTTTTTAATATACCTGTAGTAAATACCGAAAGAATTAAAGTTATAATAAAGCACTCGGAACAAATATAAATATTTAAATTTCTACGATAAATAAAATGTTACACAAATCCTATAAATATTCCCCAAATTTATGTAATAAACAGCAATCGAATCCCATGAAATGACTGGAATTAGCAAACACATATTGAACTATTACTAACCTAAATCTTACGTTTCCACATTTCGCTGTATGCATTTATTTCTAGCATCGTGTATGTTGCTCATATGTATACAAACTGCATGAATGTATCTGCTACACACGTGTAAACACTTTGATTAACTAACTTGAATCACTTGAATGTCACCACGTTCTCTATACTTTACACCAGTATATGTATACAAATTAGGTTAGAATGTACAAAAAAGTACTGCGTATACAATTCACTGTATAAAACTTTCAAACATCGTATAACCCGAATATTTCGTGATTAATTCTACCTTCAATTTGCGCCGAATTCCTTGAAGCACATCAAACTGGCGGGTTCGAAGCTTATTTATGACGTCATCGAGCATTGGTCGATAAAAATTCAACATTTACCACAAACAGCACCGTCTGTCGCATTACTGACTGTCGATGCTTACAACGGCTGAGCTTCTCGTACAAACGCAGATGTCACTGTTTAACGATGAACCTGCTAAACGTGAGAAAGTGTATATAGGGCTTTCATTACAAATTTTACTATGAGCAGGCGATAACTAGAAAACGCTTGAGAATCATTTTAGTCGTATAATTCTTCAGAATTTTCCGCGACCACTGACTCAAATTATTTTTATAATCTTAACGTTGCAAAAAACCACTTTCACCAATTCTATACTAGAATTTTATGTACGTTAACAAATATACCGGATGTGACAGGCAGCGTAACGATCTTTAAGGTTAAGTGACATTACGCTTTTTTTTATATCCCGACTTTTTTTTTAAATCGCTAAACTATTCGAAACAATGCCAACGCCAAACTCTATCAGCGTAGCTGTGATATGTTCTAGCAATATGAATAGAAGCATGGAAGCTCATGCCTTCTTGAGGTAATTAGTCTTAATTGCAATCAAACTATGAATTATATAAAATATTGAATAGACGAATTCTTACTTTGTTGTTCTTTTTCAGTAAAAAGGGTTTCAATGTTAAATCCTTTGGAACTGGCGATAAAGTTAAGCTTCCTGGAAATGCACCTGATCGTCCAAACATTTACGACTTTGGAACTTCGTACGATGAAATCTACAATGACCTTTTATCTAAAGACAAGCAATAGTATCCTTTCTATCAAATAAATGAATACATCATTTTTCTTCTTTTTGCAAAATCTGTACGAGAAGTCCGTTAGCTTCAAGGCAAAATAGATATCTTTTTATTTTTATTTCTTTCGCATTATTATCTCCGATAAGTAACATAAAGTTTATGATATAACTGAAACTAAAATTCCTTAACTATAACATTAGCTATACACAAAATGGTTTATTGCACATGTTAGATAGAAACCGTAGAATAAAACCGAAACCAGAACGATTTCAGCTATCCAAGGACAAATTTGATATTTTAATCACATGCGAAGAGCGTGTTTATGATCAAGTAATTGAATGTATGGAATCTAGAACTCAGGAAGATAGTCAACCAGTACATTTAATTAATATTGATATTCAGGATAATCATGAAGAAGCTACAGTTGGATCGTTCCTCATTTGTGAATTAGTCACTGTGGTAATTTCAGAATTCATTAAAATTTATACATTTGTATATATTTAAGTCCTCCTGTAATTATTTCTCTAACTAAAGAATTGTTTTTTTTTTTCCAGCTGGCCAATAGTGAAGATTTAGATAACGATATAGATGAATTACTTCACGAATTTGAATCAAAGTTTGCAAGAACGATCTTACACACGGTACTTTTTTATTAAGAAGCCTGTTGTATATCAACAACTTGGTGTTCATCAACGACTTAACTTATAAAAGCAGACTAAATTATATATACTATAAATGTACCACCACATTATCTGAATCAGATTATGTGAAGCGAATTCCGTTTTTGCGCAACAAGTAAGAATTCGATACGCGCTTGCTGTTTAATGAGATATTGCTTTCCACGGAAATCGTTCTAAAAATCTGCTGTTACATTCATACTGTATCTGTAATCCGTGGCGAAATATGCAAAAGCAAGATTATTGGATTCGTTCAAGTTTCGAAACGCTAGTATCAGAACGATTAGAAAAGATTAAAAAACAAAGAATATAAATTATAAAATATTTTAATTTTATAATATATACGCATATAAGTACAACAGCAAGCTATTCTTATATGTGTATGTATGCCGTTATTAGAATGTATTTGTAGTACATAGAATCAATATGAGTCTCTGATATGCTTATAAATTCAGAGATTTGTATATTACAAAATATGATTCGCTGTTATATAGCGAAAAGGCCTTCAATTCTCATAATACAATATAAATATTCGTAAAATCAATGTTGATCAAGATGAGCGTACAATCTTCTTGTTTTTTCGCGTTTCTTTTTATTTGAATGTTTATTAATCTTTTTCCACGGTTTCTCTTCAAGCAACAAACTCTGTGTAGAACCTGTCACCGATCCTGCATCCCTAAAAAAATAATTACAATAATTATCAAAGTATTCGAAACGAAATTCGTATACACGCTCCATTACTTATTATTATATATGAACAATTATTGTCAATAATTATACAAAAATGACTTTATCGATTAATAAATATACAATAATGTTACATACTTTGAATTAATTCTATGTAAACCGTGCATTTTTCCAATTACTCCTTTTACATGTACATTCGATGTATTATTTTGGAAAAATACTTTATCTAATTCTTCAGACGTAGTTTTACTTCCTTTATTCACACGTACTGTTCTAGGTGGGAAATGCTTATTTTTCGAAATTATTCTTCTTCGAGGAGGAAATGTATGAAACTTTTCTTGTTCTGCTGTAGTGGGTGCAACGCAATACAACAATTTACCGTTTACAAAATCTTTCAGAAGATATCGCGCCGCACGTGGATTATCCGGTTGTCCATTCTGTGTCATAAAACCTCTATTATCTAAATAAAAGTATAAAATAAATTATTAAACTTATACTAATTATCATGCATTTTTACATGAAGAATACATAATTACATACAGGCATAAGCATTTAAAATTTCTTCTGCAGTTGGAGGACGATCAGGATCTTCTCCTTCTAATGGTGGAGGTATCATAATTCCATAAAGATCTTCTATAATGTGCCTTGGTATTAAAGTACCTAATAATGTAATTGGAGGTACATGATCCCTCATTTGATCAATTGGCAATATACCATTTAATATCATTTCTGATTTTGTACAAATAAAACTAGGCATTACTAATCCAGGGCAATCACAAAGAAGTAGATCCTTATCCAAGAATAGTGTTTGAAAATGCTTTGTTTTACCTGGTGTTGCAGACACGGACACCTTTTTGTCCATTAATAGGGCATTTATTGTGGAACTTTTACCTACATTTGGATAACCTACTAAACCAATTGTTGTGATTCCTTTTGTATATGTCTCACCCTTATAAATCATTTTGAAAAATGATACTAATTGATCTCTGCTTAATAATTCTGATGAATTCTCCACCTCTGTATTGTCTTCTATATCATTTTCTCTTAATTTCTCTATTAAATCATTCAATTCATTTAAATTACATTCATTAGATTCCTTAGAACTTACTTCTTCATTTTCAGTTATGGTATTATTACTACCATCATCTGCACTTTCATATTCGCTTTCTGAAGCAAATTCTGAAGTATACAAAGATCCATCACTATCATCATCCTCCACTTCACTACATTCTTCATCTCCACAATCTTCTTCCTCAATTATATCTTTTATCTCTTGTTTTTCAGCTGCCAATGTCGCAGAAAAGAATGCGACTCTCAAATTAATATCTGTAAAATATTTCGCCCATGCTCGTCTTTGTTCCTCTGTTAAAAAGTCTGCTTTATTAATTAGTATCAGATTCATTTTTCTATAATCTACTTCTTTAACATATGCTTCTAGGTCCTCACAACGAAAGATCAGTGGATTTCTTGCATCAACTATCTGTACAATAACATCACTACGCTCAACTACTCTCCACAATTGTCTCCAAAATTCCAAATTCTTTTCATAAGGAGTTAACATCAATTCTTCTACTTCTTGCAACATAGCAAGAGAACGTCTCCATTCTAAAAATTCTTCTCTCTCTTTGCTTTGCAATTCGTGAGCTTTAGTTAAACTATTCCATTTTGGCCTTCTTGGTATTTTCAGAAGGGCTTTGTTCTTTTTTTGCCTCTCCAATATCTTTGCTTTTTCATCTTTCGAGAGTAATCCGATTCCACTGCTTGGATTAACGAATTTAATGTTTAATTTTTCTGCATGAAACTCGGTTCCTGCTAACTCTGCAGTAGAGAGAAATTCTTGAAAAGAATTTTCTTCCGTGACGGATTGAAGATTGAGACGTCCCCAGTCGTAGCCATCGTTTAATTTGGCAGTGTGGAGCTAATTAAAAATGCAATGTCAAAATATCGAAAATTATTTAAAGTTTAATTCATTTTCGTATGTACCAAAACAAATAGGTTACGAAGAAAGGTACTACGTTACCATAGATAAATCAACATCTTTTTTATTTCCCGATGAACCGAAACGGTCCCTAATCAAAGCCTTTCCTAAATAGTTGCCTTCTGCTTTTCCTTTTTTACCCATTGTGTTCGATTTTATACGACTTTAAGAAAACACAGCCAAATCACAGCAAAATCACAGCCAAACCACAGCCATCGAACGTTAGAAGTAACGTGATGGCAGCACGAGCGGAATATTAAAGAAATAGACGTAACGTATATTAATTAATTAAGTTATAATTATAAGAATCATTGCAAAAAGATATTTCAAATATAATTTCATGCACGGTGAAATATTACAGATAGAATTTAAAAATATATATATATTTATGCATCATACATTTGAGCTATGTTTCTATATTCGTATATATATTTAAGATCTATATGTAGATCTATGTCTAATATCTATAAATTAAATCTGGGATAGAGCTTTCATGGAATAATTTCTGCATCTTAGTTCATTTTTATTAATAATTGATAGGTAGACTGTTCTGGTTCACAGTTTTCTCGACGACCAGCAACAATTATGAAACGTTCAACATGCTTCACATGCTTCTCTACCCTACTCCCGCGCGCTCATCAATTCTCGAAATCGGAACAAGAAAAATTCTTTCGCAAGGCAGCTTGTGAACAGTTGTTTTTTTCTTTTTTTAATCCATTTTTTCTCTTTTTTTTTTAAATCAGAATTATACCAGTGTGTCATTGATTATATTTTATATATTACAATTTCTGTGACTTCGTATAGATTCACCACGCTTGTACACTATTCGCAAGTATCACAAGTCGAGGAGAAGAGAAGTTTCACTTGCATCCAACACAAATTCATCTCTCGCATTATTTAGAAATCTAGCCATCTATAATATGGATAATCAGTCGCTTTTTCTGGAAAAAGGACATTGTTCTCTTCAAATAAAGTCCCATCGGAAAAAGAAAATATACTTTCATTCAAGCACGCTGTACTCGAACGCCTACTTTTGAGTTTCCTTTTTTAGCACTGAGTATAAAGTGGCTCGCAACGTGTCTGATATGGGCCGTTATTTTACACCCGCGATACTGTTATAGGATACCGCCGTTCTACGATCTAGAATTCATTATTGATCAACTGTACAACCCAGCACGGAACAATTGGATGATTCGTGCAGAACGAACGGCAGTATGTTAACGTACACATAACATACAGATACTTCCGTCCCGAATAATTAATTACTTTTCAATAATTATCTCTTCCTCGAATCCCTCGTGGTTGATCGCCGTCACGTCCTCTACCACGATTACTATAACCGCTCCTTCCCATTCTTCCCATGTTATTGTCGTTGGGGCCTCGGTTCATGCCACGATTAGGTCCCAGTTTATTTCCAAAATTACCAAAATTTGAATTAAAATTATTTGGCGGGTTCTGTCCGGGGTTTTGACCGCGGAAACCAGGACCAAAACCCGGCCGGTCAAAATTCGGCGGGCCTGAGTTCGGCCCTCGGAAATTCGGCAAACCTTGAAAGTTATTACCGAACGGTCCTTGGTTTGGTCCGAATGGAGGCAATGGGCTCGGCCTAAAGTGTTGATTGGGCCCGAAATTACCGTTTGGCGGTCTAAAGTTAGGGCCAAAGTTTCCGGGTGGTGGTCCGTTAGGACCAAAACCGGGATGCATGTTAGGATGGTGCATCATGTGCATTGGACCGTCAATTCCTTGCATACCAGGGTGCAGCGGTTTATTCTGCATAGGATGCTGAGACATATTTGGATGTGGTACTAAACTTTGGATCGGGGGGGTCATATTGGGATTAATATTTTGCATATTATGGTGACTCGACATGTGAGATATACTGTTGCCTAAATGAGGTATGCTGTTACTTATGCCGGAGCCTATAGCCAGCGGCATGTTATCACGTTTATCAAAGTTCCCTGAAAAACCACCATCCCCTTTTCTAGGACCATCATTCATCGACTTCTCATCGTCCCACCGCGAATTACCGTCCCGATCTCTATCATCGTAAATGTCGTTATCCAAAGACTTCTTCAAGGGGAATCCATGCGAACTTCTAAAGTCCTTATCCGCGTAATTACTCCTTACATCGTAATCAGAACGTGAACTGGGCCTTCCAGGCCCGCTGGAGATGTTAAACCGTAAGTCTTCATCGCGATTCGCATTTCGAGCATTTTCACCATGAGGAAGTTTCCTGAGATCCTCGTCCTGTCCACTGTGGAAAGAGTTAGTCTCGTTGGAGTGCTGATTCGATTTCGTTCCCGTGTACCTTAAGTCGGTATCACTGGATTGTGAGTCTTCCGTCATCACTCCGCCAAAGACCGGTTGATGAATCTTCGATGTTCTGTCGCTGGCTCCACCGTCACTCCAACCGATTAGTTGATCGAATTTCCGCTTTCCACCGCGATTCAGCGCTTTCAGCAATTCAGGGTTCTGTGCAAATTTGGAACTGGGTAAAGGTGGAGGAAGTTCGATATCGGGAACTTTGGAATAATCTATTTCGCTGTCGTCTTGCAAATATTCTTCGGAATCGTCCATGTTATCTGGTGGACCCACAACGTCTCGTAGCTCTTCTATTTCTCCGGAAAATACTAGTTTATTTATGGCATCATTTCCTTTGCTAATTGCTTCTGCTAACTTAGAACCGGCTGCAATATTAGCAACGATTTTAATAATCTCAAAATTTCATTTAATATTACAGTACTGAATGTTTTCATTAACGATAAATAATGCTTACGTTCGACAGGAATCATTTTTCCGTACAATATAATACCATTAGGTGTCACTTCATTCAATGGTACCGCTCCTGGTGTGGTTTCGATCAACTGATTCACAAATGCATTTAGAGCTTCTACTTGCTCCATATCCTCAGCCTCCATCTCATTCCATTGAGCTTGAAAATTCCTTGGAATTGGTTTGCTATATGGAACTTTCTTGTTAGCGAATTTCTTTCCTTCGTCGACTGCATGATCCAAATCCAAGCCAGGGATACCACCGCTTTTGTCTTCTGGTTCGCCATCGGCATTGATTCTATCTTCTGGCCCCATACCAGGTATTACAGCTGCTTCATCAGCTATGAAATAATCGAAACAATAGTAAAAAAATTCAAAATTACCTTTTTTTTAAATGTGAAATTATTACATAAATTTTGTCCGGAGTTTTTCATTAGATTTGCATCTTTTCAAAGCATTACAAACCAATGGTAAAAAATGCAACGTTCTTTTTTTAATGATAAATCTGAAGACTTCTATAAAAGTAGCATTCGCATAAATTGATGTGGTAAATCTAATTTGTAGAGGATTCACTCTAGCGGGCATAATTTGTGCAGTAACTTAATACTAATAACAATATTGTTGCTATTATTCGCATAATATATTGTGTACCAATTTCATGATCATCAACGCCAGCCGATCCTGCAGGTAAAGTGTTGAGATTATACTTGTCTCTCATTAAATCACCAGGCCTGTTTCGTGTCCAAAACTTTGAAGTGTGATCATTACTACCGGAACACAGGATGTGTCCCAGCGGATGCCAAGCTAACGTCCAAACTATACTGTCGTGAGCTTGTTCTATCGCACCTACCTCTTTGTCGGCTCTAAAAATTAATCATAGTATGGATAATGTGTAACAAATAAGATTAAAAAATAAGATTAAGAACTGCAGAAAGCGTACCCAACGTGCCAGAATAAGATAGCTCCATCGCTACCACCGCTACAAAATAGACCCTCATGACTCGGGTGCCACGCGACGCTAGAAGCTTCTTTTTTGTGACCACGAAATGTTTGAACTTCTTGACTTAAATTTCGAAGATCAAACAACTTGAGCAAATGGTCCCGCGACGCGGTTACCAGCCAATTTCCATTTTCATTCCATTTAACATCCATTACTGTCGACTTGTGTGCATGTAATGTTGCGAGTGACTGGCCAGTCTTTGGATCCCATAATTTAACCGGTTGTTGATTATCTTTGCTTCCAGAGATGACTAGACTTTTTTGTGGATGCCAGTGCACACATTTCACATCAGCACCATGACCTAAACAATAATTATATGAATATTGAATTCACTGAAGTTTGTATTAATGATTGAGCTGTTTATTGAAACCACAATTAATTAATAAATAAAATGTAAATAAAAATATTTTTTTCCAATGTTAAAGAATAAATATAATATAATAAAAGAAAATATAATATAATATAATATATACCCCTGAGAATTCGTTCTTCATGACACCGAAGAAAGTCCCAAATTCTGACTGTTCCATCATCACTGCATGTTGCCAATTTGTGATCCGTTGGACTGAAACTACCCACCCAAAAAGAAATGTTATATTCAAACAATACGCTGTTATGTACTTATAGAGCGATTCTTTATTTGCAAATGCTCACAATGAGAATTTTCTCAATGAAACAAGTATTACAACATTATGGAATGTATAATACATATTTGGTAATTATTATCCCATGTAGGCACATGTATAAAATATTAGACAATAGAATAGTATGATGAAAGATTGATTACACGTTGAGCTTTATTAACTTTTATTGAAGTTCTATCCTTATACAACTGCAATATATTCAAAGTGGAAGGAGACAGAATATGAAAAGTTTATTAATATTCAATAGAACATTTCAGGCATATGGTACACCTTACGGACATTATTATGATATGACATCAAAATATGATCATTAGAAATTGAAGTTAAAGCATATAATAGCTTACATTTATTACTGATTTGTCATTGGTTATTAAATAGATACTACACATGCAAAGAAACAAGCAAAGAATACTATAAATATATTTCTTTTTTTTATGGTACCATCTGCTAAATAAATTATGTATTTGTATATCTACACATGCATCCTTGATGAATCCTAAACATATCATGTAGAAGTTAGTTAGGATCAACCGACAAACCTATAAAGGATTATAATTTTCAAAAAATTACTTAAATCAGATACATAACAAGCTACTATTATATGGTTGCTAAAATTTTTCATGTGTATGAAATTTTTTGAGTTAAATATATGCTATATGTGTGCAAAAAACTTGTATAGGAACGCGTAAAAATACACGAATGAAATTCATTTTCGGGACAATTTAAAAAATTATTCACGTAACGATAATATATGTGGTCTAAGAATGCGCGTAGTGGGCTTTTACTCTGAATTCGTCTCGAGGAATAGACAAACATCAGTAATAAAAGGAAGATCTATGTGTAAATATTGTAAATAAACAAAAAACCATCTTCGACAGTCATATCTGGCACTCAAACAAAATTCACTGCTGATCAAGCAACAAACTGTTCCATTATCATGAAAGTAGAATCTCTTTTTGATGCCACATGACCACCGAGTGATATACCAAGATTGATATTTTTTCAAAAGTTCAACATTTATTGCACAAAAAAAATGTCCGAAGTGTACATGAAGTTCGTTATATCTCTCTGTTACTCTCTCTCTTATCTGCAAAAGGGCACAAGTGACACAGACCAAAGAGAAAATACTTTATTTTTATTTTCAGACATATGATACTATAACTGCCTTTATTTAACTTTATTGAAAACTTGGATGATGTAAAGAAGGACACAGGATATTTATTTTTATTTAATTCCATGGGAATCTCGACTAGGTATTGCTGTATATTTCTTGTTTGTTTATTCTTCATTCTAAAGATACACATTTTACCTAATAACCTGACCATATAAATTCCATAAACTATGAGCCATAAGGACCTAATTTCTTTTTTCCTACAATTTGTTTTGTTTTTGTCTCAGACCTTTCTATATAAAAATAATAAATTCATACTACTGTAATCTAGCGGACCATGTAAATTTATTTAGGTCCCTAAGACTCTATGAATACAGTTGATAAATTTCATATTAATACACGTACAATATATTTGGCAGAAAAATTTACACTATCCTTGCTGATCAACTTTAAATATTATTAAGATACATGAAGATGTAAAAATGTTTCAAAAAGTTATTAATTTTTGGAAACTAAGCAAAAATAACTAGAATTACTTGTAACAACATTTATAATAGTATTATAGCACATTAAGTTTTTTTTAAATATAGAGCCTCATAGTTTATATCACAATTAAATATTAAAATTAAATGCAAATATATATATATATATGAAACCTTAATAAAAAAAAGTAAGAAAATCAATTTGTAATAACACGGATGTCATCATGTAGTATAGGGAATGTATTTTCATCACAGACTTTATATCACAGAAATTTTTCAAAACTTGAGAATATCTTCACCATACATCTAATATATCAGGAAATTTTTCAAATACAATTTATGAAAAATTTTAAAAATCACCTGTGTACCCATACAAGAATTAATGTTTTTAAAACAAAAATGTTGTAAAACCAGAAGAGGAAGAGAATGAGAGTCATGTCCAATATCTTAACTACAGCAAGGATGGACGGATCATCGATAACAGTGGCGCAAGAGACGTAAGGACTAGTGTGGTGGATGGTATACCTGAGTCCTCTAATCGCTTCTTTGTGCGCCTGAAACATCTTGACGTTGTTCATATTGCTCTGCCAATACTTCACATAGCCTGCATGATCTCCTGTGACCATCCAGCTCTCATTGTGCGACCATACCATTGTTCTCACTGGACTATCATGTGCCTAAACAGACAAAAACAAATATTTGATTAATGCATCTAAAACTAGTATACATTCTACACAGAAAGTAATACAATGTATTCAAGCCTTAAAGTTTTGGAAATGTCCAAAGCTCCCTATTTATACATATAGTCTTTTATTTAAATCACAAAGTTACAAATGATGATAATAAATTACAAAACAATATTAATAATATACAGAAATATTTAATTACTGTTAAACTATAATAATAATAATATAAATATAATAATAAAATACCTGTAAAATAGTTTCAAAATTAAAGGTAAGACCATTCCACAAGGTAAATTCTCCACTAGATGCACCAGTAACAAGGCGTCTCCCCTCTGGTGTCCAAGCCATACAAAAAATAGGGCAACGCATTTTATTTGTTGCAGTCTTCACAAATCTTGTGGTGACTGCATTTATAGGATTGTCAACATAACTAGGTGGTGGAAGCAGATCAGGGTAATACATCACATCTGGCTGTAGGGCACGTCTGTCTCTGTAATCCCTCTGCCACACTCGATTCTACATATAAAATATGTAATAATACTATTCATCACTGATATCACAAAACTTTACAAACCAAATTAAGAATCCTACCTCTAAGCTTTTTATAATGGCAGAATTATAATCCACAGTTTTACGCATAACAGATTTCCTAAGTCTTTTGCCATCAAATTCATCTTGTAACGTATCTTGACCAGCCGCAACAATTTTGGGTGCATGATAAGGTCTGAATGGTTTAAAGAAACCCCTTGCTCCATCTCTATGATTAGTGTATCTGTGCTGATAACTTCCAGATGTGTTTATTGTAGTCAAATTAGGAGGTGGAGCTGATAAATTTGGAGTGGCAGGAGGTGGAACGGACATATTAGGTAAACTTATAGCTGGTGGAGGATTTGCAAATTGAGTATTTGCAGACATAACAGCAGTTGCTAATTCTGTAAATAAACACAAAATATGTTTCTTATTATTATTCTATAAAGTAACTTTAACATTATCTAATCTTTATTAATGTTACATTTAATATATTCTTCAAATTATTTTTATTCAATTCACATATGGTGTGTGATACTCTATTGGGTTATCCAATAAATGGAAAAACTTAGAAGTCTGACCTAACTATTTGCGCTATTTATTATGTTTAAAAAGACTATTTAAATTTCAATAAAGTAGCAATAATACTATGGTTGTTTTAACACATTTTCTGATGAGCTATAGATCTACAACGTTCAAATATAAACGAACAGAAACTGTACTTTCACAATATGTGAAAATGTAATACCGATTTCTATTGGTAGAAACATACTTCATGCATTATTTATCTTTATTATTGCAAATTTCAAGTTTCCTTTAATCATATAGTATAGCAGTGAAATATATAATAATTAAGAACGAGTACAAAACCTATCGGAATCGGAATGTTACTAAAGGTTATACGAATTATTTTTCGAGAGAAGCTAACCAATTAGACAAACTTTATTAAAAATTCTACGTTTCTCTAATGCAAAGTGAAGCTTGTTTACAAAAACTGATAAACAACCTGCTCATTAATTGCGAACAAATTTTCTTTGATGCTGTTGCACTGTAAAACGCTTGTCACATCTCCCGAACGTGTGTGGATCGAGCGAGTGGCGATAGTTCAGCCCGCCGCCGTTAGATGTCTAGCAACTTTCCCTCACTCCGGTTTTCTTCTCTATATGTTCTAATATCCCGTGCAATTAAGGCAGGGGTTGCCAGCAGAAGGCCTACTGATGAGTCTGGTTGGGTGGTTCCGAGACGAAACGCACCTTTCTTTTTCGTTCCATCCTTCTCTTTTGTTCTTCTGGATGCGACACGCGCTTTAATGTTGTGTCTTTTATAGCTTACAACTCCGCAGGTGGGGGAACAAGCCAGAAGCTAAAAACTTAATACTTCTTTACGTTCTTAGATTCACTACCGAATCCGAACGTTAACACGTTTTTGATATATATTATACACAATATCACTTATTATTTCCACCGTTTGTATAAAAAATGTTTTCCAAGTAATATGATGAAATATATGAATTGAAATGACTATATTATTTCCGAAACAATTTTTGGTTTCACGCTTTATATTGATGTAAATTTAAACACACACGAGCAAACAATGAGAAAATTATATGTCCCCTATATACTATGGACGCCATTACTGATTTGGATGATCACATCCGTTTCATTCGTATCCACTTCCGATAGTGGTTTTGATAAATTGCTGTAATGTATATATTATGATAGAATTTTATTAACTAATAGCGTTTCATATATAGAATAGATAAAAGTATATTCGCATTAACCTAATGTTTCACTTTTATAATGAAAATTTAAAAAATTTTTAAATTGATAGGGATTTTTAAGATATTTTAGAGATTCTAGGAAATTAATAAATATCATACATCATATCTAATATACCTGAATGTTACCTTTTTGAGTTATCTGATTTCTGTATTTTTAAGATACTTATTAAAAGTAAATTTTTTATTATCATTACTATATCTATTTAATTTTATTTAATTCCACAAGAATAAAAATTTATGTTTCATTACTATCGTAAAAAGAGTCACCTGTTATAAGTTGCCAAGTTAGCATCTTTAGCACAATTAGCATTCTTGCGTACAAAAATGTAAAGTGGTGCAACAACAATATTAAATATAAATATTAAATATATGAAATTTTGTTAGAAAATTAATTATAACTACATATATTAAAAAAACTCTAATTTTGTATAAAATATAGTAAAAGAAAAATATAAATCATGGATGATAAATGCGTCATAACAAAGCTTCCTCATCATGTACAACAAAAATTGTGTCATACACGACCTCCTTATAGACAAGGGAAAAGATTGACGTCTGTGAAGGTAGCATTGTGAACTTGTATCCTATCATATATAAAATTATGCTTAGTAATAAGTAATGTTTTATAAGTTACTTTCTTATATTGTATGTATCATTTATTATAAAATTGAATACGCTTTTCATAAATCAAATGATGAATTTCTTTAAATAATAACAAATTTAAGTTTATAAATAATTTTATTTTAAATACGTAGTTTATTTCATAATTTGCTATCATTTTTGGTTTTTTGTAATATTTCCTTGACACTCTAGCTCTATGTAACAGGTTTATACGATAAATGATGAATCAAAACACTTAATGATATGTGGAGTACCAAAACTCCAATTAGATGATGAAGTGAGAAAGCTTGTTGAACCTTATGGTAATATTAGAAAGATACATGTAGTGTCTGATTATCCCACAGAGGAATTTACAGAAGCATATTATGTACAATATGATCGTATACAAAATGCAAGGTTCATACCTTTTCATATTTCACTAATACCTTTTATATAATTGAATTTTTGTAATTTGGTAATAAAATAATCCATGTCATTGTGTCTTATATTATACATTATATAGAGTAGCAAAACGATTCATTGACGGCAAAAATTTTTATGGAGGTTCACTACATGTTTTTTATGCACCTGAACTTGAAAGTGTCTCAGAAACTAGAGCTAAGCTCCTTCAACGTCGAAGAGAAGTAGCTATACGTATAAGAAAAAATCAACAAGATGTATTGAATCCAAATACTGATAAATTTGTTCCAAAGTATGTAAACAAATTATGCAATAGCATAAAAGACTTGGCTTATTATTATAATGGAATAAAAACTTTTAGAGAACAGTATAATAGAAGAAAAAGAACACCTGCTTTACCACTGACAGAAGAGCGCCTCTGGCAACAATATCCTGGAGAAACATTATTTTCTATTTATGATGGTATACCACAAAGCCTAGATCCAAGGCCAATATGTGAACCTAGTCTACCGTCAACATCATCTGAATATCAAGAGGATACTGCATCTAATTCATTGCAAAGTCCCTATTATCCGACTGAAGCTATTATTGTTCAAACAAGTGAATTTAAAGAAACTACATCAAAATCGGATTGTGTAAGAAACAAAAGAAAAAATTACAAGGGACAATCTATTAATAATAATCTCAAAGTTAGAGTTGTCAAGCCACAAATTGTCAATACAAGTGCTATAGCAAAATGGGATACTTCAAATAAGAATATATTTTCTAATCCAAAGAAACCTCAGAATAATATAATTATCAAATTAATACCAAAAAGTGAAAATGAGAAAAAAAGGATTGTAATAAAAGATCCAAGGTATATTACATATTACATTTTGTATTAAATGTACTTTCATAATAAATTATTATTATCATATTGTTTAGTGTTACCCAGTTAGTACAACCAAGTGAAAATCTGCAGTTGTCAATTGAAAAAGCCAAATCTCAGGTACGAGCAGCAATGCAAATGAACAACAAGGAAAATCCATGATTTTATATCAAGACAAATAATAAAAAGTTTATTCAAAGGATTATTTATTTTATATCAAGTAGATACGCACTATTCCAATCGATTTACACTTATGTTTATAATTAATTTTTACAATTATCTGAATTTGTTTAAAAAATATAAAAAATATAAACTATGTCTAAATTTTCCCTATTATAAAAAATTAATAAAACCCTAAATGATAACCGTTGAATCTGGATCCCACTGTATACCACCTAATTTCGATTTTGTAATATGTTTCTTGTGTGGTGGTGTGTTTTCTTGCAATATTTTTGAGGCAATACCTTTGTTCCTAAATACCTGTTGTGGTGATTTTATTAATAATGTTTGTACTTGTCCATTATTAGAACGATTTCCGAGAGGAGTTCGAATCTGAAAATAAAATATGAAAAACTTTATAATAAAGCATAAACATTTACATTTTAGAGCCGCGCTGACTCGAGTGACTGGGACTCAAACTCGTGGCTGTATGGTCAGGTTTCGAATCTCGGTCGACTCTCGGCCGGCACCTTTACAACTCGATTATAAATCATAGTTGTATTGTGCTTATTTCAGCGCGGTTTCTGCTGGTTCAAAATCCACCAACTCATTTTCAAATGAACGAATAAATCGTGGTGATTCAGATTTACTGGATTTGTGATAATAAACATTAATAACTGAATTTTAAAAACTTTGTTGTTAAAAACTGTACTTCAATAACATTGAATTGTGATGTTTCACAATATGAAAATTTTAGAAAAAATATATCTATACTGCAACTACCATGTCTGTGAAATAATTTATTAAGTACCTTTGTAGATTCACTTCCATCTTTATTAATAGAATTAGAAAATTTCTTTTCGTCTATTGGAATTTTCACTTCTGATTTTAGATTCTTTTTCTTTTTTCTAATTGTATCTATTTTAGTTCTTTCACTTTCAAAATTAGCTAGTTTTGCTATATTATCATCGTCAAATGTTATAATTACTTCTTCTTTAGATACTTGTGCTATTTTTTCTTCAATAATTTGTACATTGTCTAATTCACTTGTTTTTAATTCTTGAGGCTCATCCAATATCAATGAATCTCTCCATACTTTAATTATATCGTCACTAGTAACACATGTTTTCTTTTCTTCTATATCCTTCTTCACACATACATCATTGAACTTGTTTTGCCCTGAGATTCTTTGAGATTCATTCTGATCTTCCAATTCTTCCTTTGCTGATGCAAATATTTCTTTATTAGATATAATAAATTTTTGAAATAAGTTTTTTATATATTGTAATATAAATTAACTTTGAATTATTAAGAACAATTTCTCACCAATCGCTGAAATAGATTCATTTCCAGATGAATGACTAGAATATAGTGATTCAGGTGATTTGGATTTGTTATCGCAATCATTAATGACTGAATTCAAAGATTTTACACCAGTTGTGGCTAAACTAGGTAAAGCCTGTACTTCAGTAACATTGAATTGTGATGATGTCTCACAATATGAAAATTTTGGATAAAATATATCTGTATCGTAACTACCAGCTCTATGTAAAAATTCTTGAGACCTTGCTCTTAAACGTTTTATAGATTTTGGCATTAAAATTGGCGTTCTGTCAAAATCCGCAGCTGGAGATCGAGGATCAAGTCCCAAGATATTAAAACGTTCCTTTTCTATATCAGTAATTACCTTTTCATTATTTAAATTACTAGTTGTTGGTGTTAAAGGAATATTTGCACCTTTATCTTCCTAAAATAGTTAAGTAAGCCTTATAAATTATTGATAATAATACAATTTCTAAGCTATGTTATAATATACATAATTTACCATTGTTGGCAGTTGTACTTTTGGAATATCTATTACTTTTGGCATAAAATGTTTTATTGGAGTTAAACATAGCATTATTTTATCCATATCTGTTTCCAAATATCGTTTAGTTTGTAAATGTTTTGGAATTGCTGATATCATTTTTTTATTTGTTCCAAGTGGTGTACAATTCACCTATAAATATTACAAATTTTATATATTGTGTATTATTACACAGTGTATTATGAAAATATATGTTAACTTCTGTTAAAATTACTTCTATTGGTGTACGATCTATTCCACTTGTTATTGATCTAGGATCAATTAATGTTTTACGAACTATTGGTGGAGTTTCCATAATGTCTTTCTCAAGAGTTACTTCATCAGTAGATGATGGACATCTTATTTCTTCTTTTTCCATTTTATTGTTATAAACCTCAGTATTATGAGGAAAAAACTTATTAACATAATTTCCCATTATTACGTTTTCACCTAGTAATTCAATAAATAAATTATGAATATAATTAGATTGTACTTGCATAAATAAACGACACTTAAATCATTTGTTTGGATACATAAACAGTAGCATATTTTGCTTAGCATTTTAAAAGTATTTACTGGTAATTTTAGGTACACTTAATATTGTATGAAACTTAAAAATTGTGCGTGAACTTACTTTATATATATAAATCAAACCCTTCAAAAATGTATACAAAACACAGTAAAATTCTTAACGAGTCACTGCTTCAAACTTAAACATGGTAAATCGTAATTACCTTTTGAAAATTAAATTAACCGAATGACGAAGTCTTACCAACATGTGGCTTTAAACAAGGGTACCAATACACAAACTTTGTATCTTTGTATGTTTATTATCTGATTATATGTATATGTATACTTGAACAGACTTAAATAACATGTATCTGAAAATACAAGCAAAATAATACGTTATATTTTTCTTAAATAAATTTGAAATAATGACACAGAATTTCAAATAACGCGCGAATTTCATTTAGTTTATTATAATCATCATAAACCAATAAGTACGTCTATGGCTTAACGCGTACGTATTATAATTCAATGGAATCTATATCGTTCACTGAACTAAAACTTTAAACACATCGTAAATATCAAATTGGAGCAACTAGTTTTAAATCATGTGTAATGAGGGAATAAATAACAGAAATATATTATATATAGAATATAATTATAATAATGATACTACATCTTTTAGGTTGTTGATCTAATAAGACAAATGCCTAAGTGCTAGAATTGTTAACACTATTTTGATTGTTGTATTTAAAATAAATAAAGTTTCTGTGTAAAAAAAATTTTCATGTCTGAATATGCGAGCATGTCATTCACTTTAAATCCAGATGAGAATTGTAAGAATGATATGGTTCAAATGCAGTCTATCAATCTTGTTTGTCCAGTGTGTGATATTGGATACATAAATAAAAAAGAATTCTATGATCATTTACGTATCCATGCTGGAGATGTATTATTAAAGCATGTGCAATGGTTAAAAAATGCAAATAATGAATTAGAAACAGAGTCAAAACACCATACTTCAAAAAAGATTGATGATAATCCTTATGAAACTACATTAAGGCCTTTCAAATGCCATCAGTGCAGTTTAACTTTTGACAGAGCTTCTCAATATGATTATCATCATCGAAGTATACATCTAGGTGAAAAGTCACAGCTCTGTGAAATTTGTGGCAAAGGTTTCTTTCGCAAGGCAGATTTAAAAACACATTTAAACATACATTTAGGAACAAATGTTTGTATTTGTGAAGTTTGTGGGAGAAAATTTAATCACATATCTAATTTAATCAGACACTGCAGAATGCATGCTGGTAGTTATATTGTACATCAAATTTTCCACAAAATGAAATACAAATAATGAGTAGAAATTTAAATGCGATATGAATTTTTAGGGGAAAAATTATATCCATGTTCCATTTGTGGAAAACGTTTTACTCAAATTAGTTCCCTTGCAAGACATAAACGTATTCACGAAAGGGTAAAGGATGATGTTAAACATCATTCGCAAACTAATTTCAACAATATCAATTTACAGAAAAAAGATCATGCAATGTACAAAAATAAGGTGATGAGCAAATGTGATATTATGTAATATCCTTTGAATATAAGTATATCTTACTGTCAATGTACAGTTTGTTGAAGGTAATGCACCTAGTCAGCAAAAGATTGTTAAGAGACAACATTACTGTAAGATTTGTGGTGAAAGTTTCAATTTTATTTTTCTCTTAAGGGAGCACGAAAAATCCCATTCGCAAACTTTGGAGTGCAAAAACAATGAGGTGGTAAGAATTCTGAAAGTAACATTCAAGAACTACATGTTTTTGACCTATATCTTCCATTTAGAGTTTTCAGAAAGCTACAGAACTGAAAGAACAAACACAATGTACTAATAATTTTGACTTTCTTGAAAATGAAACAAATATGAAAAAAGCTTCACCATTGGATGCAATTATTTATATCACATCAGAACAGGTAAATATTTTATTATTTATAATCATACAATTCAAAACTATATATATAGTTACTTTTTTACATGGAAAAAGTTAAAGAAAATCAATCTGGAAAACATTGAAGATAATAGAAATCACATTTCACAAGAAGATCTGTGTGAAACAAAAATTTTGGGGGCTGAAGAATTAAGTGTTTCTGAGGAGGTAGCATTTAACGATGAACAAACACAACTTGTTCATGATAGTCCGCTTTTATTATGTAAATCCAATAATTCTACAGAAAGAGAAAATGTAGCATATGTTGGTCCATTAGATGAAAATATTCTTAAAAATAAATTATGTATTCAAACGTATGAATCGGATTTACAAAAATCCGAAACAATATCAAATTATAACACCCTAATAAATACTCCTCTGAATGTTACCGATATGTTTCAAAAGATAGATCTCTCGGAATCTAGTAACAATGAACATCTTAATTCCGATTCAAATATACATAAAAATGAAGAAATAAATTTAGTACAAAGTGAAAAAATATCCGATGATTTGAACGACATAAATAATATCGTAAATCATGATGAACCAATGTTGCGTTTAGTACAAACGGAAACAGGGGAACAATTTTATGAATTTCTAATTAATAATTTAGTTGAAAAATTGCCGAATCCGCAAATTGTTGAGTCCACAAAATGCTCCGAGAATAAAGATAACAGTACAAATATGAATGAAGAAAATCATAGGGAGCAGAGTATACGAGATGATATACATAACGATTTAAATTATTCACAATATGAATTACAAGGCGAAGAAAAAAATTTTACAAATCAGATTCTATTAGACACACAAAGTGAATTCGATAAATATGTTGAAACAAATTTCGAAGTATTCGAAAGATTAAATTACGACGATAGTCCCGAGCGATTTCTTGAATTTGTGGAATCAGGACTTGAAAATCAAAACTCGAAAATTTCAGATTGTAACAAAAATAGTGATGAATTCTTACAATTTCAAAATTTTAGTGAAATTGACACTGTAGAATCGAATGTAAAAGATGATATTATCGATGACAATAATAGTAATAATCAAATTGTTGAAACAGATGAAAAACAAGAGCAAAATGAAGATGTGACAAATAGTAATGAAAAATTGGAGGATGAACAAGACTTAAAGAAGTCGAAAACGTTTTTAATAAAGTTTCAATGTACAATATGTGAAAAGTCATTTTCAACTAGTTACAATTACAAGCAACACATCGGTACCCATTTCGCAGACCAGCAAAAATTTCATTGCAAAGACTGTAAAATGTCATTTGCTTGGAAATCAACGTTAAATAAACACATTGCAAACAATCATAGACCAGATGGTCCACAGAAGTTTGCATGCGATATATGTAATAAAATTTATAATACTTCTTCACAAGTAAATGTGAGTATTTTTTGGGGGATATTTCTCTAATTATTAAACTATATACTAAATGACATAACAATGATTATTTTGATATAGGAGCATGTAAAACGAGATCATTTAAAACAACGGAACCATGTTTGTTCTCAGTGCGGTAAATCATTTTTTAAAAAATACGATTTGAAAATGCATAATAGAATTCATACTGATGAACGGCCATATGTTTGTCGCGCTTGCGGAAAAAGATTTCATCATCGAAGTCACATTGTTCGTCATGAACGCATACACTTTTAGGAATGGATAAGTTTACGTTATTTGTTTAAGGGCTTAGGGAACAAATTGTAAAAAAATTATAAAATAGATATAATTATTTTATCGAATAAAAATTAACGACAATGATGTTCTGTTATGTTTACGTGATTTACATTGTAATATGTATCGATACATGTTATAAGGCATTTAAAACAGGTTTTGTAGACGATTATTTTTTAATAAAAGAGAAGATATTAACGTTTTATTTCTTTATTTCCTCTTTATAATATTGCGATTAAAATATAAATATTGATTAAATTATATTATTAAATTATAAATATAAATTGACATTATTAAGATATAAATGTAAATTGAATATTTAATGAAATAAATTTTTATTCCTATTCCTTACGTCATCATGGACGTATAGAAAGTAGAAATACATCGGAGCTAGTTTAACGAATCAGTTACATTATTACATATATACTCAGCAAGTCTAGCTTCAATATGGTCGACAACATGTGTGAAGACGTGGTGAATAACATGGAAAACCTGAATATAAAGGAAGACAAGGCATGAAAACTGATTCTTTTTGATAAATTTTTTCATTTTCATTTTTAGCGGTAAAATATGTTGACGACTTTGCGTATTTGCAGTTATAGAAACATTTATAATGTTTCTAAGCGGACACATGCTTGGGTTGGTTATAAGATATACTATCATTACAACATTATGTTATAATATCACGTTTTGAATCTTCTTTTTTTTCTTTCGGTTCTTAAACTATTCATTAATATAATTTGTACTATGTTAAGAATGACCACCCATATCATTGAAATCGATAATCTGATGCAATCCAACCTTATACCTTTTAACGATTGTTGCATTGTCCGCGAATGCATTAGCCTCATGTTTTTTTAATTTAAAAGATAATGATTAGTATTTGCGGTGATATTAAATATTTTATTTTACTCAATATTAGAAAATGAAACCAAAGAAAAAAGCTGCTGCCACCGAAGAAAGGAATGTTTCTGAATTAAATCCTTGGCCAAGTTATATTCAGGTATGTTATTTTGCTAACATTTGAAAATTGCATGTTTAAATAACTGACAACTGAAACAAATAGATTTAATTAATTGAAATCAATTTTTGAATATACTTATTATTTAATTATGTTCCTGAATAATTATTTTTTCAGGATCGTATTGCATTATGGGATAAGCTTAAAGCAGAGTATGAAACATCATTAGCTTTGAAAACGGTTACTGACATAAAAGTAACACTACCTGATGGAAAGGAAGTTATAGCTCAATCTTGGCGTACAACACCATATGAGATTGCCAAAAACATTAGCCAAGGTTTAGCGGACAGTACTGTTATTGCAAAAGTTAATAATGAACTGTGGGACCTTGACAGGCCTTTGGAATCTGATTGCAAACTTGAACTCCTTAAATTTGATCATCCAGATGGCCAACAAGTCTTTTGGCACTCTAGTGCACACATTTTAGGAGAAGCTATGGAGAGAGTATATGGTGGTTGCTTATGTTATGGTCCACCAATAGAAAATGGATTTTATTATGATATGTACGTAGGTGAAACAGGAATTTCCAATTTAGACTTCCCATTCCTAGAGACTCTTTACAAAAAGATAGCTAAAGATAAACAACCATTTGAGAGATTAGAAATGACTAAGGAAGACCTCTTGGAGATGTTTAAATACAACGAATTTAAAGTTCGGATTATTAATGAAAAAATACATACCCCAACTACCACAGTATATAGATGTGGTCCATTAATTGATTTATGCAGAGGACCACATGTTAGACATACTGGAAAAGTTAAGGCCATTAAAATCACAAAAGGTTCATCTACTTATTGGGAAGGAAATGTCAATGCAGAATCTTTACAGAGAATTTATGGCATCAGTTTTCCAGATACCAAACAATTGAAAGAATGGGAAAAGTTTCAAGAAGAAGCAGCAAAACGAGATCACAGGAAAATAGGAAAGGAACAAGAGTTATTCTTTTTCCATGAACTTTCTCCAGGATCATGTTTCTTTCAACCACGCGGAGCCTATATTTATAATACTTTAGTTGAATTTATTCGTTCTGAATATAGAAAACGGGGTTTCCAAGAAGTAGTTACACCTAATATTTATAACAGTAAATTATGGCAAACGTCTGGCCACTGGCAGCATTACGCGGAAAATATGTTTTCCTTTGATGTTGAAAAGGAAACTTTTGCACTTAAACCAATGAATTGTCCTGGTCATTGTATGATCTTCGACGTTCGTATCAGGTCCTGGCGCGAATTACCATTAAGGATGGCAGATTTCGGAGTATTACACAGAAATGAGTTATCTGGCGCATTAACTGGACTAACTAGAGTCAGGCGCTTTCAACAAGATGACGCGCACATATTCTGTTCGGTTGATCAAATTAAAGATGAAATGATTGGCGCGCTTGACTTTTTGAGACACGTGTATTCCGTGTTCGGTTTCACATTTAATTTATGTTTATCCACGAGACCCGAAAAGTACATGGGAGATATAGAAATGTGGGATCAAGCTGAAAAAGCATTAGCAGAGAGTTTAGATGCATTTGGAGAACCATGGAAAATGAATCCAGAGGATGGTGCATTTTATGGTCCAAAAATTGACATAACCATTATGGATGCACTTAAGAGACATCATCAGTGTGCTACTATTCAACTGGACTTCCAACTACCAATTAGATTTAATTTGTCTTATATTAAGTAAGTAGAACGATTTTAAACTAATTTTGTGATATAAATTGAAATTTTGAATTTTAATTTTAAATGCAAATTTGAATTAAAAATTTTAGCGAATCTGGGGAAAAAACGAGGCCGGTAATTATTCACAGAGCCATTTTGGGTTCTGTAGAAAGAATGATTGCAATTTTAACAGAATCATACGCTGGTAAATGGCCGTTTTGGTTGTCCCCGCGACAAGTAATGGTTATTCCAGTAAGCTCTCAATTTGATGAGTATGCAGAGCAAGTAAAAGATAAACTTTGGAATAGTGGAATTATGGTAGAGATTGATACAGATTCAAGTGATACTCTGAACAAAAAAATTCGAAATGCTCAACTTGCACAGTTTAACTTTATTCTCGGTAAAGAAATGTCCTGCATAGTAATGCTTTATATGTATCATGTAGTAAAATATTAACGTGTTTAATACATGTATAAATATATTTTTAGTTGTTGGAGAAAAAGAACTTAATGCTGGCACGGTAAATGTACGAACTAGGGACAATGTGGTGCATGGGGAAATTCTTGTAGATGACCTAATTGCAAAATTCAAAGTATTCAAAGAGAAAAAGGATAGAAACTGCGAAGAGAAGTTTTAAATAACCTTTATATACAGACAGAGTATTTATTTATTTCCAGACTATTATTCTGACAGAATCAGGTGTAATATAGGTCGACAGGATCTAAAATCACATTTTTTAAATATATTGAATAATGCATAGAAACTTATTGAAAGAGAATATTATTATAAAAAGAGTCTTGTTAACAAGATAAGCATATAAAAGCATAAGATGATTATTTTGCATTTAATTAATTTCATTTAGTATTCAAACTTTGGTATAATATCAAGGTAGAAATAGAAAATATACAGAAAACTGCATCAAATTTCAGCTTATCAATCCATGTATTTATGCTTGTGAAGTAATCTGTAATTTTATTATAAAAATCTTCCTTCTTATTAAATAGATTTTTTTTACGCAAAAACATGAATATATTTTATTCATAGAGATAAATTAGACGACGAAATATATAGTCAATTTATTTAATTTTCTCCAAACTCTATTTTTTATTCGATGATTTGAAAATGCTATTACGATAAATAATTTTATTCGGAAGCTACAAATAATTTTTTATTTTTCGCAATTATAGCAGAAACATTGAGTGTACATTGTAACTAACGAAATGTTCATCTCAACGGCTGTGCTCCATAATTTATTGCAGATATTGTCAATATATGTATATTGCTGTAACTGCGCCTAATATCTTTTGGGAATAAATTATTGTTGTAAATTATAAATCACATCGACACAAATTGAAAAGTTGTCATTAAAATCTCTCATAATATCTTTCAGAATAAAGTAGCATCTTCGGCTAAAGTTGTTCTTATTTTACTAATAATCGAAGTACTGTTTGAATAAAAAATAACTTTTAACTAGGAATAGTAGATATATTTATTAGATTGAGTATTATCGCTTAATTAGATGTATATCAGCCACAGTTATATAAGATCGTGTATCAGCTTATATATATACATATATGTAAGTTTATGTAATCGTGGTATCAGTTTTCTTAGCTTCAATATCTTTTGTAAATTCATTGAAAAGAGCATAAAAAAATTTTGCTGCATAACTCTTATACATAATCGAAATAATGTCATTAATAAAACTTCACATGTTGCAAGCTACAAATTGCTATAGTTTATCCAATGAGACGAGGCAGTAAACGTAGATAAAATTTGATTGTTGCGACTGCAACTATTGGCTGCCGACTAGTGAAACTCGAGTGTCAGTGCCTCGTCTCGTTAGATAGACTATATGATAAGATGAGAATTTGAACTCAAAATTTTGCCAATGAAACTTTTACTAATATGTTTCTAACATTTTTGTAATTAAAATAACACGATATAATTTACAGCATACTTGCTTACTTATTTTAGTCGGAAAGATTTCACAAATATGTTAGTAAAAGTTTAATTTTAAAAAAGTCAAAAATAAAAAATATTTCACTTTTAAATTAGTATCTACATACATTGTCTTAACGATATCTGACATTAGATCATGTTACACCACTCGATCGCGGCGGGCCGTCGAGCTTCTCTGTGCGTCAGGGAACCTCTTCTCCTTAGTGGGGACGAGCACGAGTGTGCAATTATGCAAAGGATCTTGTTTTGTACAATTATCGAGTATTTCTTGGATTCGATAAATGGAAGCAATATATAACGATTTTGAATCTAGGAATTACGGTTTGAAGTCCAGGAATCCATTGCACTGGTTCAAAAATTGTGCATTCTTAAAGTTTGGTATTTTTTATTAAATTAATTGGCTTATTCCTCATGACTCCTTTTGTCTTATGCGTTGTTTATTTTTGTTTATACTATGAACGTAACTGAATATTGTCTTATGGAGATAGAAAAGTATAAGTAATATTGGTTGGACCACGTACATAACATTTATTCAAAATGTTATTTGACAAATTGACTTATATATTGATAATAAAGCGAGATTCCGTTATTCTGAATATAATATGTGTTTAAATAAATAAGAAATTAATCGTTTAAATGGCTATCAGGTTAAAGTAAGTTATGCAGTAGGCTTAAAGTATCAAACTTTGAAAACGCAGAACTTTTGAATCAATGGATTTCTAGATTAGAAACTTCTATATGTATTCTATCTGTATTCTATTCATATGAGTACTATCAGAAAATCCCAAAAAAGCATTCATAACAGTTTACAACAATAAATGATCTCATATGTAAGATCGTTTAATTCGTTCAATTTAGGTTCTTGTATATGCTAATGTCAATTAAACTCAGCATTTCGCCGTATGATGCAGCACTAGTCCAGTGACAACCAGGGCCATACGCGTGAGCACTTTCATTTCCTCTCTGATTATATGTTGTCTATGGTATGTTAAGTACGCATTTCTGATTTGTGAGTGAAACGGACGCGCATGCCTGAAAATATGGAGCTCTGCTTCCGGCAAGAACAGTAAGTGGCGAATAGAAGCCTGGGATCGTATTGTTTGGTTATTATAAAATGACAGCCATTACAATCTCGCCGGCTGCACAAGGAATTATTCAAGTTGTAAATGAAAGCAATTTGTGTAAAATCGAAGGGTATGTGTTCCTTTAACTGTAAAATATAAATTTATTCTTGGTAGGATGTAGGACTTTACATGGTTACTATTGATTTCTTCACAGCTTCCTCAATGACACAGCATATAGGGAAGCCATTGAAAATTCCTCAAATTATAATAGCCGACTATGCAGAGAACGACGTTTACGTATGCCTTTCCTCGATTCTCAAACAGGTATTAGTTATCATAATTTTTCTATAAAATTTTTATATCTGTTTTTCATGATGTACCTATAATGTAATGATGATTCGTTCGTATCCTTAAGGCTTCCTCGCTCGAACGATTGTTAAAAATGATTTAAACATTTAGACTTTGTCGTTGAATTTGTTATTTTTTATTGAAAAAGTATAATTGATAAAGTATAATTGAAAGTATAATTGAAAAGATATAATTGAAAGAAGATATTTGGAGCAATTGCACTCCATACCTATTCAATTAAAAATGATAGGTATTAGTATTACAAATATACAATTATGTAGCATAGTTATTTACAGATGAAAATTGTTACTGTTGTTATTTGACTGTATGAAATTACAGGTGTAGCACAGAATCACTCTGCGCTATTTATGTCTTCAAGAGAAAGACTACCTGGTTTGTTACATGGTCAGATATATACATATCCTAGTAAACGATGGAGGAAAAAACGGCGACAATATTTGATGCATTATTTACATCCAAAAAGAGGACCAAGAGGCGACACTGAAGATGGTAATGAAGGTGTAGAAACTGTAACACATGTAAATGATGATAGCAAAGATTCAGTGGCCCTTAAAGGTAATAATAATATTACGTTATTAGTGAAATGAAGTTAAAAATAAATTTCATTTGTTATAATGTGGCGTGTAATAATTTGATGCAGATGAACATAGTAAAGATGCGTGGTACTATGATGAGCAAGACATGTTGGATATGGACACGTATGAAGAACCTGATGCTGAAAGTGATTATGATTATGAGGAAAGTTATAGTAGCAAAAGAAAACGAAGAAAACCACGTGGAGGTGGCCATCATCCTGCACGAAATCACCCATCCTCTACAGATAGTCCTGGGGGCAAACGTACTAAGGTAAATTTGATTGGTACTGCATAGTTATGCAAACATTTTATTTTATTAATTTAATTTTTTCGGTATAAGCGTGAGTTATAATCGACAGATACGAAATACACAGTCAATTGTTTATGCTTAATATCCTTTGATACGGTTGCTACCTTTAGTGTTTTTGTTTAATTATTTAATCGTTTTAATCTGTCTATTTGTTTATAGATTAATAATATATATAATTAATAATAGAAGATATACTATACACTTGCGCTACGTTACTCTCGGCAATAACACTATACGTCGAACTGTCGCCGTACCGAAGAAGTTAAAAGAAAAAGAAAAATATTTAATTTGTTTTCCATTTAAATTCTTAATTTAGTTTCTTTACATATGGCAGATATTAAATTTGTCATGCATATATTTTATTAAATATAGGGTGGGGGACGCGGGCGCAAAAAAACCAACTATGATGCCGTTGACACTGATAAGCCATTCGTTTGTGACCGTAAGTTTAATCACAGATACAACTACAAATGACCACTTCCTGTTACTAGTTTCATTAAAAATATAATTATTATTAGTTTTATCAGTTGTTAATTTTGAAATAAGAGAAAAGAAATGCATTGCATTAGAAGATTTGTTAATTTTATTAAATAACTATATTTTTACGATGCCTACGTATTATTTTACAAGATACGCAGAGGTTACTATATTAATATAAGATGATGATTGGAAACTCAAAATAAATTATTAAAGATTTAGTCTTGGTTGCCGCATAATTTTACATTTGGGGATGGTGATTGAACTAAGTATAATCTGATTGTGTAACGTGGGAAGGTATCCTTCTAGTCGTAAAATTAATTCCACAGTTGACTTTTAGTGCTCTTTCATTCAGTGGAATTGATCAGTATTGTATTGACTGCTGTTTTCCTTCAAGTTTATGAATTGCAGTATATTACTTAGCATATTCCAGTCCTTACTGTATAATTTCTGTTTGTATCAAAAACCTTGTACTCCATTTCTCTTTTCCTATTTGTTGAAGTATGAAGAGATATGGTATGATTCATGGATGAAAGGCAAAGTTTGATTATGCACATAAAAAAAGAATTGAAGTTTTTATATAGAAGAATCTACGATATATTAATCCAGGTTGTGTGAAATTTCTATGAAATAGTACATTGTATCATTCTGTACAAAGACAATTACCCCCTAAAATTATACTATAGTTTATCACGTAACTCGCGTTTCGTAAATTCACATTCAATCGAAGATTTATCAATCACGGTCACGAATCTGATAAATGCTATTCATTATATATTTGTTGTGTAATGGTTAATGCAATTTTTTTATTTTTTTTTTTTTTTATTTATTATAACACGTAAGATTATGTTTATGACAGTAGCGTTTGAGACGAGGTATCGAAATTAGCTGAAGCATAATTTTCATGAACGTGTAACGTCGCGCTTGTCCAAACCTTGAAGGAGTATAATAGTCATTACTAATTTGATCGAACTTTTTCCAGACACGAAGTCTATGAATTAACTCGAATGTGCCTGCAATCTGTTTACTTCTTGAAACCACTCCTGTTAGATTAGCAGAAAATAAATCTAAAGACATTTGGTCTCGACTAGTAAGCTTCGATCACGCAACGATAGAAGAAACCTCACGATATTCGAAATTTTATATCTCGATCACGTCGAGCTTACGAAATTGGCCAAATATCTTCGGACTTCTATACTACCTGCCAATAACAGAGCAAGAATGTACTGGCTCACACTGTAGCGAGCTCATTCTGTAGGAGTATACAAGCATCAAGCCTTGCATCGTATTAGTTTTGCTTCTTGGGCTGGAACTCCTTCACTGCTTGTCCACATATAGATTCGTAGGTGGATAGGGATATGTACTGGTGCGGAAGGTGTGCAAATGCTGTCCCTAACCTGTAAGCTTCTATCCTAGATTTACTTTAACCGCCTCGTTTCTTAAAATTCACCAAGAACTTTTTTATATCGTCGTACAATGATTTTATCCTTTCCTCTCTTCCATAGTTCTATCTTTTTGATGTTCATTGTTATTATAAAAGGTTTAAAAATACATTTCTAACGCGGCGGTTAAATAAGTACATCCTCCCATATCGTCCAACCAACTCGTCGACCAAGATTTCTCTTATCATGGACGTTGCATTGGATGGTTTGTGGGAAAACAGTATTTGCACTTTTGCAGTATGCAGCGCACGGTATAAAACCAGACCTGGTCTGGTCTACCATTACGGTCATTCCCACTCTACTTCCTCCGGTGATCCTGCTAAGGAACTAAGTCCCAGTCCTGCCGAAGTTGAACCTAGGAGCGTTGCAGACACCGCTGCTTCGAACCAGCCAGGTTGGAGCCAAAATCAGCTCAATTTTCTCACTTTCCTTTAAAGAAAAAAAAAAAAAAAAAATACCAACCCAGAAAGAAACAAAGAAACAAACGTCAACTTGTTCCTGGTCTCCTGATGTCTTTTTTTACCTGATGCCTTATGATCTTTGATCTCTGGATCCCGATTTTTGCAACTACTTACTTGTTCATATAACCCTGAACAATATTTACCTAACTTGATGGAATTAAATATAATATCTTCTTCTTGTTCTTATATTCTTCTGTTGTTTTTACTCTCTTCTTAATTACATGTATTGCAAATGCATGTATTGCAAATAACCGTAGCCGTAATTGATTTTTGTGTTTCCACTTTTTTCCATAGCGTTTTTCATGCATATGGAATCTCTTATGCACAATAATCTTTTTTTCATTTTTATTATCTCTTTTCGGATAATTTACGTGTCGCGTAAATATCATACGGAGAAGAATATGCCTAAGTCAGTATGATAACGGCGATTTTTTTTTTCTTTTTAATATATATATATATATATATATATATTTGACACACATATATATATACGTATACTGGTCTATATGTATACCAAAAATTATGTCTGCCTTTATTGTGCTGAAAATTTTTCAGATTTCTCTCTGTTTCGTCGATATATATATTTAAGATGGGCTGATTCAAACGAAATTATAAAAAAAAGAAATGCAGCGATCGTTGCGAATGTTTTGCAATAGCATGCTTCTGCAATTCGCATCTTTTTCCTTCCAAAAAATGTTCTCGTATGTTGGAAGAGTAAAAACCGGAAAATAAAGAGAGGCGACGTCATTTTAATGAAATCGGTAGTGCTCCTTGACGCGGTCATTTTTGAATGTTTGGTATGTGTGTGCGTCTTATTATTTCACCCGACGAGATAGTCGTCTCTTCCGTAATTCTCTATAGCATGATGCGTTCGCATTTATTAATTTCTAATCTTTAATAGTTACCGTATAGTATTTCTTTTTTTTACAGTTTGTTTTAATTTTTAATCTTTCTGTTTGCTTGTTGTTTCTATTACTGCTTTACTTTCCTAGAGCGATTTTGGCTTCGAGTTTTCCTCTTGATGAGCGCCTGCAGAGCTTCAAACTAAAGAAAAAATACCGCACGGAGATACGTTTGTCTTATATCCTTTTCTTTCTCTCTGTCTATCTCTCTACATGAGTTGCCAAAGTAGTTTGTTTTTCACGTTTGTGTAGTGCTGTTTTGTCTGATCTTTGGAACACTTTCGAATTATCCCGACTTCTTTATATAATCTTGGAATTGCTCTTTTTTGGTGATGGAATGCATATCGGATTGACATAATATGTGCACCCTGTTACGATTATTATATTTGTGTATGTATATATAGATATGTATATGTATATATATATATATTTATATATATACACACACACATATATTATATGTATCTATATACGTATTATTTCATTTGTTTCCTTATTGTTGTTGTGCCAGTTTCTTTTCATTAAAACATTTGTGATGCATCGAATGATCGATTCTGGTTATTCGAAATAACAATTTTCGTCGTTTGTGTGGTAAGTGATTGCCTGTCGTGAAGATTCTCTGAATTTCACAGAAACGTAAGATCATTTTACTAATCTCTTTCGCTTAAAATCTGTTCACTGTTCAAGGTCATTGAGGAGTAGTCCATCCCACCGTACAGTGTCTAATTTTTTTATCCTCATATTTCTTTAAAAAATTACAAGTTAATTACAACGGCTAAAATTTTGTGAAAAATGTTACATTTAGCCAACTAAAATTTTACAGCTGATTGCTCATCAAATTTCTATATTTCTTTTCGCCTAAAAACTAGTAATTTTCACCAGTCTGCCAAAATATGCAAAAGTCGCTGTTTATAAATAGATTCTGTTCCGCAATTTCCTTGTCCTGGATTGTCATAACTATTTCAGAACCGGCAATCGCTCGCCAAGCAAAGCCACGAATCCTCAATGCTTATCAAATGTGATATTGCTGTCGACCCGACGTCCGACAACCGGGAGGCTTGTAACCGAATCGATTATCGCTATTCGTCATCACAGAAATTGACTCTAAATCATTGTTTCTAAGCCAGTGTGCATGGTCATTAGCTTGAGACGCAAAGCGCAACTGGGTATGTGGTCGGTTTGTGATCAGGTGGTACACGTCGGGGTCGTCAGAATGCAACTTCGTCGAGTACTTCGAGTCCCTCTCCCGCAGCGCCGTCCGCGTCCGCTGCGGGAGCATCGGCGCAGCCACAACCGCAGTCTCAGCCGGCCCAGCCTCAGCCGCAACAGTCGCAGCAGCAACAACCGCAGCAACCGTCTCAGCAACAGCAGCCACCTCAGCAGCAGCAACAATTGCCCGCGGTACCGCCAACGGTAGCGCCAGCATCGCCTACGATACCAGCCGTGAAGGAAGAACATCTGCCGGCGGTGCCGTCGCCAGGTACAGCTGTCCCCTCGCCTTCCTCGGTGAGGACGGAAGGCCCACCGACCCCAGGGACGAACGAAAAAAAAGCTGGCAAGTCCGCGCAACCGTCCCCATACTGCGACTTCTGTCTGGGCGATGCTAGGGAAAATAAAAAGACCGGCGGCTCCGAAGAGTTGGTCTCTTGCAGTGATTGCGGTCGCTCAGGTAAGCCAGAGGAAAAGATCAAGCGCAAGTATACGCGGAGAACGAATCACAATTAAGCCACCGTTGCCCCCTGGTCTGTTGCGTTTAAGCAACGATATCTATAGCGTTTTCCGGGAACGATAATCGTCGTGTATCGTATTCGTCGATTGAACATTCGCAGCCGGGGATGTGGCTCTTCTCGTTTTTCGATAATCAATCCCCGCGCTATCGGCTGTGTATATGGGGATGAGTATTTTGTTCGGCATGATTGGAGTATTTGTGAAAGGAATACGTATTTAAAGTTACATCTAATCCATCCTTTCCGTTGTTCGTTGAATTGAGAGTTAATTTTCGTTAGTTGAGTCGAGTATTTATTAGCCTTATAGCGTTCTCTAGATCGTTCGTATTTTTGATCCTTAACAATTTCTTAATATTTATATTTTCTTTAGTTTATATTTTCTTAAGTTTAAAAAGAATATAAAAGAATTGTTTATGTCAAATATCAATGTGACAAAAATACTAAGGAACTGTTTATAGCAAACATTAGTTTGAGGGAAATATGAAAGGATCTTATGCTAAAGATTATTTTAAAACGTTATATGTCTTTCTATTCGTTAAAACGAGATCGAGACAAGGCTAAAAAGATATTTAATGGACGTTGTGTTTTATATAGTGCTCGGTCATTCCTTTCGATGGACTTAAATGAACTTCTGTTCATCTCTTGCTGGAGAAGATATATCGAGGATAAATGTTATTGTTATGGAGGGAGCCACACCTTGGTGCTCCCTCCTTTACCAATTGCCTATTTAGACCATTGTCTTCCGGAAGTATGAAATCAGTTTCGTCTACCTCTTTCCTTAACAAATCATCATATACAAAATATTTAATATTCCTTACTCCTTTATAGTCCACTTTTACGTGCCTCCTTTTTGCAGTCTTCTTGTTGCAGTCTTCTTGTTGCCTCCTCTTCTCACGAAAAATCGATAATGAACAGCAAGATTAAAATTTGTCAAGTCCATCAATAGGAAGTGATATAAAGTTTAAACTTTTATCGCCCCATAAAACACGGTCAACAGCGCGCGTTTTCATCTCTTGTGTCTCCTTACGATCCGCGACTTGTGTTCATACGAGGCATAAGAGCCGAGGAATTATCGCGTTTCTTCATTGTTCATTCGATCATCCGTATTGATCATGGTCGATTAATTAACAATCGTTTGTAGTTGAACTGTTCGTTTGTTGAACTAGATTTTTGTATCCGTATCGTAAGGATCGTTTTTTCTTTTCTGTTCGTTGTAGACGATTTTCGTAGACGAATCATTGTTATTGTCCATCGTCGACTCGGAGGTTATCATACCGATTCGATCGCTATTTTTCATACCGTTAAGGATAATTCGATTTGTCCGTGAGAGAATCGTAATGAAAGAAAAAAAAGGGAATTTAAAAAAATGGAGAAAAGTGCTGAAAAAAAAGTAAGAGAATAATATACTATTTTTCGGATTGAGGTTAGGTTGACAAACTAGTTGCTGTGTGACATACGTTCGGAACCATCGTTAAAACGTAGTTCATGTGCAATAATTAAGGGATATCGATTATCTGCACGGTTTTCTAGGCGGACAAAAATAAAAAGGTAGAGAGAGGGAGAGAGAGAGAGAGAGAGAGAGAGAGAGAGAGAGAGAAAGAGAGAGAGAGAAAGAGAGAGAGAGAGAGAGAAAGAGAGAGAAAGGAATATGAATGGTTACGAGCTTTACGTACACTAGTCAAGGCACGAAAAGCAAAAACATCACTTTGTCAATGGTGCAACTTGTCGCATCTGAGTAATAGGAATTTTCCGCGAAATTCCTTTACTGCACGGATCAACTGTGATTTATTGTGTAATTCAATGATTAGTTTTTAAGGGATAAAAAAATTTTTACGGAGGAAAAAGGGACAAAAAGAAAAATGATAAACAAATAGAAAATGAGGAAGGTTAACTATGTACAAAAATCAATTGAAGTTGAAGATACATGAATCTCGCTCTGGATATTTAAGAAAGAAAGAAAGAAATGCGAATGAACAAAAAAAAAGATTGAGAAAGAGAGAAAGATAAATCATCATCGATAAGATTAATCGTACAATTTACGCGAAAATTTTTGATGAAAAGAGAGAAAAAAGATTGTAGATCGCGAAATCGACGTGTTTGAAAGTTTTTTAAAGAAACAAAGAAAACAAAAAGAAAAAGGAACAAAACAGAAGAAAAATAACAAAATTCCTGTTGCACAGTATCACTAGAGCACATATTGAAGAAGATGTGTTTGTGTTCTCTGTTTGACTACAGTGTAATCGTGTGGTTTTTTTTTTTATCGTTGTTTCGTTCAAAAATCAAAAAATAAAAAAAGGATCAATAAGAGAACGAAGCTTGCCGCGAGAATTGTTCGTTCCATATGATCGCGAAGTTTTAAGAGAGCTTAAAGAACAAAACGATACGATATACAATATACATATATTATATATATACTTTATATTATTGATATTATCCAGCACAGTCGTGAATCGTTTAACGAGAGCAACAATATTTATATATAGTAAGACGAAACAAAAGAAATAACAGGATCGACCATGTTTTTTCGATACTTCTACACTTTTTCAAATTTGTAAATATCCTTTTTTATTTTACGTTTTTTCGAGTGTTTCTATTTACAGAATATATTACCATAGAATACCACACCACAAGAGCGCAGCACATATAACGCTAGTAAACAAGTACTGTCGTTCAAAATACTCAATTAAAAAAGTCACAAAAAGAATATTCATTTTTGCGATTCGACCATGCTTCATTATCATATTATTTTCTTTTTTAATATCTTTGCTACCGATACGTTGCATTTTTCTTGGAAAGTACAATAAAGAGGAAAGTTGATTTTTCGTACGAACGTAGCAATGTTTAGTAAACAGTTGTGTCAATGAATTCATAAGTGATTATCCGACATTTTTTAACGCAATAATCATAGATGGCATGCGTTTTAAATAATCGATTTACAGCATTTTCCAGAATCGTTACGAAAAATCGCGGGTTAAATTAAAAAAAAAAAATAATTTCTTAATTTCACTTTTTTTTCGCGTAAACATTCCACATATTTATAAATCTGCTGCTCTTAAAACCTTCCGTTTCGTTCTGGGCATTAATCGTTTCCGTCTCACGTTGCAAATGTAATACATAATATAGTAATCGCCTTTTTACCATTCGTAATCGTCATCAAATGACGAGTATATTTATTGCATACATAGAGGGAGAAAGAACAAGTGAAGCGACGACATATGCAAGCGAAACATGCGTATATAGAGTGAGAGAGAGAGAGAGAGAAAGATTGTAAAAACTAACGATAATTCTTTCTTTTCTTTCCAAACGAATTTCTCCAGTCTTTAGGCAGGATTTCGACCATACGTCGTGTTTTAACGATATGAAAAAAAAAAAATGAAGAAGAAAGAGATAAAGATATATCACGTAATCTTAGAAACTCGATAATAGCTTAGTTTTATACAAGCTTTGATATTCGTACAAGAAAATATCGTTCGAACGCTAGAATTAACGAGAAGAAAAGAATACGGGAAAGGAGGAAAGAAAAAGAAACAAAAAAAAAAACAGAAAAAATTCGTCATTTTATTGTTTGTACAATATTCCACGAGTTTCTCTCGTCGTAGCGGAGAGGTCGTCGCCGTCACCATTCGTATTTAATTAATCAACTCTTCACTCATCACTCCCGAACGTTACTGCAATCCGCGCGTTCGTTTTCCATTATTAGTAGCTGGTTTCCAACGCTAACGTTATATCATTATCATAGATTTACGAATAACCGATGCAAGCGAGTTGTAACGTACGTACGTGTACTCGACATTTTCCCTTGTTATCACCTTTACATCCGACGTGTAAACAAACGCAGTAGGTAGATGGTTAATTTCTACGGTGCGTCTGATTAACCGACCGGAATTGCACAGCGCAGAAACACACGCAAAGGAATTACCTAGGGTTTATATCGTCTTTAAGTGTTACACGCAAGTTCTTTTGTGTCTTTCTGCTGAAAAACGTCGTCGACGCCAGTTTCTCGAGTCTTACCAAAAAAAAAAAAAAAAAAAAGGGAAAAAAAAAAAAAAAAAAAAAAAAAAAATAAGTGAAGATAGGACTAAAATAGTGGAAAGAAGAATATATATAGAGAGGGGAAAAAAGGGCGAGGGAAGATGAGATGTGTTTAACCCCTTACCTTACGATTTAAATTCCAGTAGTGCGTGCCATAAACAACAATAAGGTCGGACACGTCGAGCCATTTCATGGTTTGGCTGAGCGTTCGAAGCTGTGCAAATCGCACATGTTTTTTGATATGTAAATGCATGTGTAAGGTACAACTAATTTTATTTTGCAAGATGTTTCATAAATAATCACTACCAATTGATCATTTAACAAGAAAGATTGATTATCTTGAAGTGAATAATAAATCAATAACATCGAGGTACCACGTCTCTCACACGTGTTGTTTATGTTTGGCCCGATCGACGTTCCACGTCTCTCACACGATATTGTAGGTTAAGGGGTTAATAACACGAGATCCTTTAAGTTTACTTTATAGCTTAGTAGCGCTCGTGCGTCGAGAGAGAAATAAATCTGAAGGTGAATCACTATCGTATCTTGATGAACCCTTCTGTTTATCGTATTAAGAGAGACTCACACACCTAGTATAAGAGAGAGGATGAAAGATTAAAAAAAAAAAAAAGTAATTACGAGTATGAAAGCATGCAGAGATAGTTCCTCCTTGTTATATAAAAGAAAAAAAAGATCGAAGACTTGTTATTAGGCAATTTTAATTAAGCAATACCCATGAGGCTTACAAATCTAGTATTTAAGTAACGCTAGTTATATATAAATATATATATTATATATATATTATATATATCAAATGTGATACGTTATATGAGTTACATGTGTGCGCGTGTGTGTCTGTGTACATTTTGTGTGCGCGCGAGTGTGAGTGTATGGGTGTTAAGAAAAAAATATAGCATACATACACACACACACACACACCCGCGCGCACTAAAGGAGAGAAAGCGTGAGTGAGAGAGAGAAAAAGAAACGAAAAATAGCGTGAAAGAGGTGAAAAAGAGTACGAAGATTTGAAAAAAAAGTGTGTGTAAACTAATGAGAGGAGAGAGTGTGCTGGTCCGCGACGTTTATATTGTGCTGCGCAAGAAAGAACGTGAACTATTCCAAGGTACGCACCGCTATTACTTACCACCTTACTATTCCAAATAAAATAACAATATGTTCAAGAGGCAACATCAAAAAAAAAAAAAAAAAAAAAAAAAAAAGAATACAATCGCAGATATCATGAAATAAAACATTCTGTGCGGAAACATAACAGAACGTATCATTATTCCGGACGTTTTTAGTGCTGAGGAAGGGTGAAAGTCATGATTCTTTGTGATAAATCATAGAAATCTTATCGCACGCGTTTCTTGAGCAATCGAAAAAAAAAAAAGAATGTAACTATCGAACTTAATTTGGAATTTCGACAAAATGCTTCCGTTCGAGTTCTTAAATGAACGTTTATCTTTCTGAATATGGAGTAAAAAGATATTAGAAACGAGATGATAGCTTGGAGTTCACTGTTCTTCGGCACAAGATAAATGTCCTAGCACCTTTCTACTCGTCCAAAAGCTATCCTGTTCCGTCCCAAATGCGTGTTCCATGACCTAGTTTACGTTCTTGTTATAGGGCATCCGACTTGTTTGCAATTCACAGCGAACATGATCGTTTCTGTTCGCAAGTACAGGTGGCAGTGTATCGAATGCAAATGCTGTTCCATTTGTGGTACTTCTGACAACGATGTGAGTATTCATTACAATTTTTCGGGTTTCCCTTACGCTTTACGTGACCGAGACAAAGAACAATCCACGTGCAGCTACTTCAACTATTTTGATTTTCCTCCTCTGTCACGAAAGGACAATGTTGTTCGAATACCCTTTGTTCTTTATATACGTCGACGTTATCTTCGTTTAGACCTTACTTTGTCGATTACTTTACGTTGATTCTTTTGTTGCTATTAATACGTTAACTATCATTGTTTGATCATCAGAGAAAAAAAAATGTTTATTTTTCTAGAATGATTAAAATAATAGGAATTTACTTATTGATTAAATAAATTTAAAATAGTTGATTGATATTGTAATATGAAAAATGTATTCGAGAATTAATTATTTGTATTACAAGATAATATTTTACAAAATTAATATTATAGTATATTATATTGAAACATTTTAATCTATCAAGACCATTGAAACAAAAGAGATCAGTCAAAAAAGACCATTTATTTGAAAAAATTGTTGGTTTTAAATCAAAATAGTTTAAGGAAGATGTACGGAAATACATTGACGATTCTAAATCTTATCAAATTGTTTGAACTATTACAACGCGTTACTAATATCTTTTATCAAGAAAAAAAAGAAAAGAAAAAGTTTGTGATTATCGAAAATTAACAATGGATCAGACTACGTCTGAATAAGTGAATACCGTAGTAGGGTAATCGTAAAGAGGAAGAGATAGTAAACTGTATAAAGCAACGATCGCGAATCACTACACCCAGTTAGTTAGGCATCGTTGGAAGCTAATTAATTGTTTCGCGAACCAAACTAGGATCAGCTGCTGTTCTGTGACGACTGTGATCGTGGATACCATATGTATTGTCTGTCTCCACCTCTTGCGTCTCCTCCCGAGGGCTCCTGGTCTTGCCGTCTGTGCATAGCAGAGTTTCATCGCCGTGATTAAGAATCTTTTGTCTCGTAAATAAGTGACGGATTTTATCTATTTGCTGTGGTGCAGTGGCCGTTCACGAATTAGGAGAGTATTCTATAAGCTCACTCTTCTTTCTAGTATTATGATAAACGCAAATGTACTTTCAAGTGAACTCTTCTTTCCTTTGTAAGAGGGGCTATTAATTAACAACGTTGGCAGCATTAACTATTCCGCTTTTTGTTTTTCTTTTTGATTTAAGTTTCTACTGAATAAGATGAAATATCGCAAAGTATACGTAATGTATGAATGCTACGTTATATTATCTCAGGCACTGGTGATCTCAGAAAATGAAAAGTATCATAATTATGTATTTATATTCTCTAACGAACTAGCGTTTATCAGTAGGTGTACGAAGGTATAAGGTCAAAGGGCTGTCTTAATGTTTCTATCGAGAACAGATGAATAGCCGCTTTAAGCTTGCCATTAAAGTTAATGGGTTTAATGGGCATAACCTTAATGGTCAAGGACTTCGGCATCAGATTGTCGTTAAACGTCGTTGCGTTTTTCATTGAAATAAGTTGGTTCGATAATTGCGAACACCGATAAATACTCTCCTAGTTCTCCTGGCCAATATATTTTTAGCCATTGACATTCGAAGTTCGGTTGCTTTTAGGATTTCAAAAATCTGCTTACACTTTAAACGACTTTTGCAGATCTCAAGTTTTCATAATATCTTTAGCTCCTTGCTATTAACTTGGTTCAATCCAAGGTGAATGGAAGAAGCAAACGTAAGGAAAAAAAGATTGATATTCTAGGAAGAACATGATATTAATAGCATCTGTTTCATAAATAGTGATAAATAGAACACTATCTGTTTATCTGTATGTATCATGATATTAAAGCTTTTACACTTAATGACACAGCCATTAGTAGCAGTGTAGCTATGACATACAAACTCACGGTACAGCAGAAAATTATATTCTATATGCCCTTTATTGTTAGCTCAGTATTTTTATATTTTATATATTGAATGTACTTAATTTAAGATACCATGGTGATATTTGGTACTCATTGTTGTAACTCTTCGTTTCTTTTTTATTCGAGTAATTTTAAGGTCGCTTAACGACATGGAATTGTGTGTATTAGATGTCATGGAAATGAGTCTATAAAGATTTTTGAGTTTGAACCAGTCAATGGTGAATTTACATTTTATATTGCTTATTTTTAACAAACTGTATGCAAATTTCAATAAACATTAGTATACAACTGAATCACTAACTTTAGACAGTCTTATTGCGTGCCATGAATATTTTCTGAATGCAGGAATATAATACATAATGATAGAACTTCTTTGGGTGCTATATTTCAGGGATTAGGTCCCTTTTGAACATTTTAGGATAACTTTATAAGATTGAAAGTCATGTCTTTGACCAAGGAAAATTATATTCTATAATTATAATGAATAATATATATATATATATTTGCGAAAGTGTAATGTAAGATATTCATAAGTAACAAACAATACTCAAAACAAATATAATTTTTTTTATAAAAACAGGATTTATATATATAAATCTATGATTATGTGTACTCATTTTTGTATCATCCCATAAGTAAGCAAATATTCTGACAAAGTATTAAACAGAGGTACTTTGTTTCCCATAATTTTTCATTACATATGTGTCAATCAATTTCTACTAAAATATCAGATAGAGGTTTTCGCTGAAGGTCAGGCACTGTAGCATCCTTTGCTGGATAACCAACTGGCAGTAGTACAACAAGCCTTTCATTAGGAGGACGTCCAAGAAGGTTGCGGATGGCAGGTCCACAGTTTAAAGGAGTAGAAGTCAGAGTTACCAAACCTGCATACTAGTTTTAAAGTTCATATAATATTAATTCATATTATTCATAGGTATACAGTATAAGAGATTATAGTATTATAACAATATTACCTGTATAGCAGTGATGAGAATACCACAAGCAATAGATGTGCTCATTTCATTATAGTAATGAATTTTCTTATTTCCATTTGGTAAAATTCCATAATTTTGCTTAAACACAAATATTAAATAAGGAGCGGTAGTCAGGTATTCTTTAATCCAATTTGTTCTTAATGGAAGTAAATCAGTTGTCCATTTTACTCCCATTCTTTTTTTATAGTTTATTTCTTCTTCACTTTCAACGATAAGACGTATTTGTTCTTTCACCTTCTGATTTGATACCGCTACGAATGTCCATGGTTCTGTATGTGCACCACTAGGCGTAGTGCCTAAAACCGATTCAGATGTATAAAAGTTTTGTGAATGTAACAACATGATATTGTACCTGCAGCTTTTATTATCTCATGTATGACTTCTTTTGGTACAGGGTCAGGACTGAAAAATCTTATACTTCTCCTAGCAGCTACTATTTTATAAAACTCAGAAGCTCGACAGAGTACCTCTTCTTCAGAGGGTCTCTTATATACATAAGGGATATGTTTTAAATCTGTTGTTAGTACAGGTTCATCACTATTTTCTAGTGTTTCCTGATTAATATCTAGAATATCATAATTTTTTATTTTATTAAAAAAATACATGACTAATCAGTAATTATTATTTACTATTACATAAAAATACAAATGAATTTCATAGTTTAAATGGTATACTTTTTTATAATTATTATTTAAAAAATTTGAAACCTGGTAGTAATAATATTATAGTATTATTACCTTTTAGTTGCTCCATGGTATTATCCAAAATGTTAAAATTATGTCTTTTGTTTCGAATAAAAATAGTGCCCTTTTTTAACACTTCATAAGATAATTTCAAAAAAATGTAAAGTATGATACTAATCAGTATATGGTACCGGTATTTCGTCCAAAATGGTAAAAGTTCAGTAAACATTTTGAATAAAAATTTTACATTTATTTCAAGAACTAAAAGATTGAGTATACTACTCAACGGTTTCAATTACAATATACTGAAGGCTAACAACGTAACAATATATATATATATAAAAAGATATTGCGTTGAAACGAGTGAAGAGATACGTGTGACCTACAATAACTAAGTTATCGCTTTTAAACCGACTATGTATCCCACTACTCATGATACAAAGTAGATTTAATTAACAATTAATTTTTCGTCTATCATTTACTATACAACGAAGTATTCAAGTATTTGTGTCTTAAAAAAGTATACATATTATGCTTAGTAAGTTTCTAATTTTCCAAGTGTAACGAAGAGTAATTATAATTCTTACTATATACGATTAGCGATTATTTAAAAAATTTTAAAATTGTCTTTTGCACCTTCTATCGTCTAGAGAAAAAAAAAAAAAGTATTATCTACTGAGGCATCTAATTACATCTTTAAGCAATACATGGAAACGATTTAATTATTCAGCGTAAAAGAGACTCAGGCTATTTAAAAAATAAATCCATCAAGACGCTGGCTTAGACAATGACTTTTATTAACATCCTACTATTGTTAAAGACTTGTTATTATAAATAAAGTCACTGTTTACTTTTAATAACTCTTATTCATTTCGATCAACATCGTGATACATCGTTTCGCCTCCATGTTTTATTACGTTTCGTAAGCTTTTTGCTAAGGGTTGTATATCGAGTAAAGTATTCACATTTTCCTTCTTTCAATTTTAATCCTTGGATGGCAGTCCGTAAACAGCGATGACTGGTAATTTCTGACCTTTGAGTATAATACAGACAGGATATTTTTTAAAGTAACTTTACTATTATATATGAATAGAAAGACAAGAAATTATAGTTATGAATTTTATTCAAAAACTGTCATTGTAGTTTTATTCTAAATATATGAAAATTATAAAATTACGGACAAACTGAAAAATTACAAATATAAAATTACAAAAATTGTATAGGGACAAAAAATTATACGATTATAAAACCATGAAGAAATCATATTATATACATTATAAAACTTTCGAAATTATATCCATTATCGTTAGAACTATTGAACTACTTTAATATATACTTAAATATATTATACATACATAATTAGAATTAAAACAGTATGATGAATATATGGTGAATAAGAAAATAAATAAGTATATGTAATCATATTTTTTTCAATAAAAGTAAATATCAATATTTAAAAAAACGCATCTTTTTAAAATTGTAATCAATCTTATACCATTTTATGTATGTAGTTCTAATGTTAATGAATTTTACAAATTTGCGTCTTATTATTAATATATTATTCCTGTTTGAAACATTAGAGTATCCTGCATGAAAACTTAAGAAATGCATTCCTTTATTACATTCATATGTAATTCGGTCCAAAAATGTCCCTATCATTGCTAGAGAAGGATAAAAAAAACGGTCTATTAATGAAAATTGAACATTAAAAAAAAATGTTGATAACATTAGTTACGCAGTTTAATACTAATTAAGTTAAATTAACATAAAAATCAAACTAGTACTATTCGTTTCTTACAAAACATCGTGGATTTATTACTTATTTTCAAAAGACTTATATCTTTGAATTTACATATCAAGTTATTCCCTTTCTCAATTACAGTGGTTACGAAAAGTGTTTGCACAGCATTTATTTATTATTGTAGCATTTACGTATTAATTAATCAGGCCTATGGATATTTAATTTCGTATGATTAATAGTATGCAAGTACTTTCATATGACTACAAAAAGTGATACTCTGCAAATGAAATGTGAAACCTGTTAAAAAAAAACACTTCATATGATTCTCTAAACTTAACAATTGTGTATTTTGTATTCTATTGCTTACTATCAAAAGATAAAAAATGAGATAAGAAATTTTAAATCCTTCAAAACATAGTTTACCCTAGTATTTCTTTTCAACTATCAAGCGACACAAAAGTTAAAAAATCAATAATGAACTTATCATATTTTTCTATTCTCTCGTGGTTTTCATTTAATATCGCACACGGTCGGTAATCTGTCGACAGTGCTGACGCACCAACCGAAACCAGTTCAGTGTTGTACATTGCGCGTTGCGGATGCGCAGTATATTGAAACGTGCGTGTCTTCGTTGTCCGTCAACACGGACGCGAGAAAATTGTGGCAATCATGTAAAAACCCGGTGTCAATGCGTCATTTCTCGGACCGATTCATTTATTCTTCGTGACAATCAGGACGATCGGTATTGTAACGCAATACAGAAAAACGATTCCATCTTGACGATCGTGAGTACATTAGAGAAAGAGAGAAAGATCTTGTGTCACGCGTAGACATAGACCACGTACGTTTTTGCGACGAACCAGAAGATCATCGACCCGCATCGTTTCGCGAAATGTGTTCTCGCTAAAGAAGATCGAGAGTTGTATCGTGAGTGACATCGAAATTTTATCGAGCAACAGGGACATGGAGAACGCCATGCAGCCGCCACCGCCACCCCCACCCTCGGAAATTCTTGCGAATACCAGCACAGAGCACACGGTCACCCACGTCTTGACATTTGGTACGTAACATTTTTGTTTTCTCTTATGTCTCAACACGGCGACGTATAATCATAATCTCACCTATCTTTCAGTTTTGATAACGTGCAATTGATTACTAATTGTTGATAACGTTCTTACGACGTACTCGTCTGCGTCGAGTAACTTCCTCTGATGTCATTTGACGTAAATATATTTAAAGAAACGTTGTGCTTTTTACTACCATAGGAATGATAGTCCCTCATATTTTTGGGGATTGTATGGTAGTTTTAAAAGTGGTTTATTCGAAATTTTTATCTGTTTGAAATGTCAGTTAGATAATCTGTAGAAAATATTGAATGAAATTTGTAGTTGAAGGTATCAGGTTTGAAGTTACTTGTCATGTTATAGTTTATTGTTCGATACAAAGTATATTCTCTGATTTACAAAATATGAAGCGTTTGTTGATGTCTCATAAATATTAATTATTTAATATTTGGTTCCTGTATATTGAGACTGATAAAATTAATAACAAGAAGGTAAAAAGATGCATATACATGACAGATTTGAGTTTTCCTTGAAAATTATGATACGAGGGATTTCTTTTGTCTGTATTAAGCCTCAGTTAGTCAGTGTACAGAAAAAATTGAATTGAATTTATAATCAAAAGTGTGAAGTTTAAAACTGTTTGTCGTATAACAGTATGTTGTTCGATACAAAAAGATTGTCTGATTTGAAGAATATGAAAGATATAAAGTTAATTAGAAAAAGATCAAAGTATGCATTCAGATGAACTATAATTTCTTTCCACAAAACGAAGTAACATTAGATAATTTGATGTAAAGTGTTTTATGGTTAGTTTAAAATTATACATGTAGCTTATCCTTGCCTTTCCCGTCTCATTTTTCTTTTTTTTTTTAAATAATGCGTAAACTGTAGCATATAGGCTTAATATTATTTGAAGGTTCTAAGAATACTACATTGGTTCTGAAATTTATGATATTAACACACTGGCCATCATTCTCTCTTCTTTCTGAGAATGAAGGAAGCATTTGCATGCAAGATTCCCAAAGAACAGAAATGACACATATACATATGTGAACTTCTAAATTTAGTGGCTTGCCAGCCAGAAGGTGGTAGCCTTTTAAGCGAGCAATATTGGATGTTCTTTGTTGGTTGATGAAACAGAACAATGTAGTCGTGGTAGTGAAATGTTTATCGGCCTTTGTCGACATATATGGTAGATTTTAAAATAAACCTGTCGACCTTTCTTAATTAGTTTTCTGCAATGCATATTACGCTTTATTATATAACTAATTAAATTGGACAATCCATATTAGTTGTAGGCTGCTTTGTATTTTATCGATTAACAATAACTTCTAATCAAAAAGTACTTTCTGACCATTTTTTATATAAAATAAGCACATTACCTGTTCTGAACTTTTCAAAAGAAATTTTTTGAAAACGATTAAGAAACAAGTATGATTCTTTATATTTTAATTTTTTTATTTTAAATTTTTCATGAAAGAATATACATATACATTTACACAAATTAGTGAAACATTTCTCCGTCGTTACGAAATAATATCATAATCTTTTAATACGATTTTTTCCAAGAGAATTAGACAGATTTAAACGAAGCCAGGAAGAAATTACATAGCCAAATAATTCATGCAAAGTAAATTTGAAGAAAGCAGCACGCAATGATGTTGCATCATAGTCATATTCACAGTAGTTCAAGGTCGTCATATCTACACGCTCAATACAATAAAAGATATTTCGTAACAGAAATTTTAATCAAAAACTAAAATCTTATCTAGCTTACGAGAATTTGTTAATTAAGTTTCATTTAGTTTTGCCCGCATTTCGTAATGAAGTAACAATATAAAATTACCAGTCATACGGATGTATTTAATAATAAGTTAATACATAAAAGGAAGTTATACTTGTGTCTAGATTTCAATAGATGTATACACAACATAATTTTATCGATCGGATAGACGTTTTGTTTATCGACGATCGATATTTATCTTTGGATGCAGGTCGAGCATTTAAACTGCACGGCAATTTGTGTCAATTATATTCTTACATATTACGAGCTATACGTTTATCTGTTTATTAATATAATCATAAATATTACACAGTTGGACTTGAGCGGTATGTTTCCTAACGATATAATATATATACATATACACATATATATATATATATATACATATCATGAATCATAAATGTCGTGTTCCTTGAAGGCGCATGCCTCTAACATGATGTTTCCAACTCTTTTTAGTATATTCCTCAACCATGCTCCTTCCTTATCTTCGTTATACGAAAACCAACATTATCTAGCCGCTTAAACAACCGCGTGGCAGGGATAGACGCGTCGTGGTGGGGATACGATATTTACGATTCATGGCGTATAATTTTCTCCTCGATACGCGAAATTTCGACGAAGTCGCATTTTCATATGTAAAATTCTGGTACGATCGCGACGCAAATGGAACGTTGATCGATAAAAATATTACTGCAATAAACAGCCTGTCAACGATTTGAGCAACAAATTACTAAGAGAAACTCTGGTAATAAAGTCAATAGGCGATCCTCCTTCTCTAACCTTACTTTTCCGAGAAACTTTATAACAAAATGGAATGTTTAACCCTTCTTTCTTTTCTAGCATTCGTATAAAATAAGTATTTGTTGAATTAAAATTCACTTAAATTTAATCTCTTGTTTTCTACGCTCTGAAAACAAGAACATATTCTCACATTGTCCATACGAGTGACTTCAATTTACGTAGCATATATGCAGGGGTTAAAAATCTGAATCTCTAGTTTATTTTTCATTATATCTGTGCGTACGAGACGAATCAGATAATTCGATTTCGTTGAAATGGAGAAATAGGATTAACTGGTATTACGCAACTGCGCAGGGAACCGGGTTCGGTTGGTCCGTTACTGGGCGGATCTCGGTGTTTTCCAAATCAGCTGTTAGTCGCCGGTGAAGGGTGACTCGCGGGTCTCGTAGTGGGGGGCCCGTCAGTCGGCTTTCAGACTTGGGCCGGTGCGTATCGTGTTTTGTTTACCGCGCATCACGATCCGTCGTATCTACGTGTACGTAGACTACGTAACCTCGTGTACGTCAAGTATCGTTTTTCCATCGTACTTGTAACATATCGGTCAAGTGAAAGTGAAACGAGATACATGGACTGGAAGCTTTTCGAAAAGCAAAACCATATTCCTATTACACGCTTACGACCTCTACGCTGTATAGTAGTTACACTATCGGTTGTTGGTTCGCGCGATCGACTGCGTGGTGTAAAACGTCAAGAGGTCTGCGTGTTACATGATTGCGGGGCCGCGTATCGAACGTGACACGCGAAAAAGACACGCTGCGCCAAGTACAACGTTCCTTTTTACGTCGTACGATACATTGGCCAGACAAGCAGCAGTCGCCTCGTGAAACCATATGCTCTTGTGGTGTTACGTACCCGGGTACTGCACCTAGTGGAAACTTCCATGTATCGATGAAGGGGAACACTGTGACGTGCCTTGGAAGCGCAGTAAATATTTAAAAATAAATACCAACGCGAAGCCCCGTGTGCCCTGTATAGACGGGCGAGGCTCGAGAGTGTCACACGGTGTGTGAGTGTGTGTAGTGTGTGTCTATCGAAAACATTGGATCAGCGGAACACGTGGCAGCAGTGGTCACGGCTAATCAATCTATCCACTTTTCTACACGCTGTCTCTTCCTGAATCAACGTTACGTTCGAGCAGATCGCGCAGATATTCGCGAAGGTGGCCAAGGCCGAGGCCTGCTCTCCGTACAAGGTACGCGACTTAAAGTGTGTCAGTAGGATAACGACGGCCGATCCGTTTCGTTCGGCCTGACACTTTTGCCTGACTCGACTCTTAGGAATTGGAACACGACTGCATAACTAGAGAAAGGGATTGCGCCATGGTCGGTCGGAACTTTTTCGAATATACGGTAGTTAACCGCGTTAACTGGCCGGAATTTTTTTTTTTTTTTATCTTGCTTCGTTTCATGTTGTAACCTATGGTTCACCGATGACCCGTATCAAAATATTTCGTATAATGTATTGCATGGATCGTTGGTGACCCGTGAGGTACTTAATCATAACGTCAATCGGCGTATTAATTATTATTTATATCGTAATACTTTGTATACTATATAACGGGTGAATATAATGCGAATACTAAATCGTAAAGTACTTCCTGACATCGTCTGTCAGTATATTAATTACGGTGTATTGCTATATTTTATACGTTAGGGCTTTTTCTTTAAAATAATAATCTTTTCGATTTTGTAATCGATTTTGTGGTATTATGGAATACAGATTATTTGATAAACGTCATGAATATGCTGCGTGGGTCATGTGGCCCACGCTGGAACTTTCGTTCAAGCCATTTGATATTTTGTCTATAAAAAGAAACAGTATCGCGAAATATTTCCTGGATCCTCTTGCGCAATAATTTACCAGTTAATAGTATTAGTAAGTCGAGAAATTATAGGTTACAGACTGTGAACTTTCCCTCTATAAGATGTTGTAATTTTTCATCAAATAGAATAATCGAATAATTTATAGTATGTAAAGTTTATTTCGAAAAGATTTGTATTTTTTTCAAATATACTATCAAATTCATTATTACTGTTAATAATTTGTAACTTATGATTTATATTGCAATATTTTATATATCGGGCCTTTTTCTTTATAATAATAATCTTTCCAACTATTATGAAACATAATTTATTTGTGTCACGTTTAGATGACAAATTAGAACATTGATATAGCACCGAATCTATTAACTGCCCATCGCTATCTCCACAAATTCTTAGAACTGATTTCTTGCAGTAAACCTTTCGTGTTACGTATCTATTTAAAATAAACAAATGTTTAAGTATCCGTATATCGCTCGTGTTTAGTGACTGTTCAAAAGTCGACAACTGGCTATTGGACGAGACCTTTCGTCGATTATCGAGCAAGATATATCTCTAGGAAACTCCGCGTATCTCTTTGCCTCTTTAACTAGTAGATACAGATACTATACTCATTTGTTTATATCGTATCAAGATAGTATTTTGATCATAATTTACAGCAGTATCTATATTAGAATACTGCTACAAACCAAGTATGTTTAAATAAGGTTAGGATTTCTAAATGGACCTCCAAGGTGCTATAAAATATAGTATTAACGCTCAGAAATACAAAGAGGAAGTTTCATTATAGCACGTGGTATAACAATCCTTTTGTTCTCGGACTCGTTCGTATTGTTGTCTTTCAATTCGTTTACTGTTACAATGAATTTTCGCAGGATATTATCTGATCTCTTTAAAGAACCAAAATTGTTACTAAATCTGAATTTTTTTTAGAATCATAGTTACTTCTCGCATACCACTGTATGCCTTTATCCCTTAATCAACAAATTTCAATACAACATTGCATTTCTCTCGATAACTACTTCGATAATGTCTCGATTCGTAGCGAAATTACTTTAGTATATAAGATTTTCGCGCCTCGTTGCGAAGAAAGGCTACTTTCCATCGGATTTGACATGCCTTTCCCCCTCCCTTTCCTCATTGGCGAATCGTGTTGCGTCATCGGGAGAGCGAGGGGAGGTTATGGCGATGACGATGACGGTAGGAAGAGAAAAAAAAAAAAAAGAAATGAAAGAAGAGAAGAAGTTGTACCGAGTGGCGAAAATTGAGTCGACGTACACCGGTTTTCAGCGGATACGGCGGTACATCCGAGCGCGTAAGCAGGTTAGTTACCGATTGTTTGGCCGTGGTATCCGACTACGCGAATAATACGGTTACGGTTAACCCAATACTCGCGTGATACACTGTTCAACCGAGCAATGGCAGTTATATTAATACGTTGTTACAGGGTGTCTGGTTCGAACAGGGAACACGTGATACGTGTATCGGGGTCACTGGTTCGGGTTAGGTTTAAACTTTGCGTGTAATTAGCGCACGCTGTGTATAGCACTTTATAATGTTCGCCGATAGGAAGCTTGTTTTTGACGCTCGCTCTGACCAGTAGTTTTCAACGTTTGCTAAGAAACATCGCCATGTACAAATGTGTTCGCGTGCGTATTTGAACATTTCTAGAAACTTTTTTACCAGTACAATTATGTAAGTTGTACGAAATATGTTGAAATTTCATTAGCGTTAGTAACTAGACGCGATTACTTTGCCGTCATTCTATTGGTAGGATTTGCAACGAATCTGAGAATTTATATAGACGTGGCAAGGCATTTGTCGTAAATATAAATCTAGTTGAAAGAGAGTTTCGCATAAAGTAATGTGTTCATAACAATTTTTCGTTAGAAGTGTACGTGTTTCGTAAATAAATATTGCCGAATTACTGCGTGTGAATGTATCTTTTTTATATCTATTCGTTAATGTTTTATTGGCAATTCTGTTTGTTCAAGTGTATTTATTTGACGTTTAGTAAGAGACAACCAGTTGATCAATGATATCTTTATTGCGTCAATTTTTTTATTAGATGATTATATAAAATTGTATGGCATAACCTATATATATATATATATATATACATACAAATTCACCCCCCCCCCCACAAATGCTTTGCGCAGTCGCGTCAGTAGATGTAAACACAATTGGCCACGTGTAACTTCAGCTATTAGTTAGTGAATTACGATGCTCACGGATGGCATTCTATCGTTATGTAGAAAATATTTAACACGTTCACGCCGGCGCTGCTATGTGTGTTTCTCGCCGTGGGGGCCACTCTCGTATTCATGTTTATAATAACTTTATAATATTGAATTGTTATGCTTTTACTATCGAATTTTTGTTTCATAAGTTATGTTTATAATATTGAGACGAAACAAAATAAATCCTACTTTCTTTTTTTTTTTTTTTTTTTTTTTTTTTTTAATTAATATACGTTAAATTTCCATCACTTAAATTTTCAACCGTATGGTAATTTTTCCTAATTACCGAACGAACTACGTTTTTGGTGGTACGCACCGTCTGATGGAACGTTCAAGCGTGAGTCACCGGTGGTACGCGCCGGCGTGAACGTGTCAATCTGACCTGATAAACCTAATACCTGTTTTGCAATATCTTAGCATTGGGAATGGACTTTGTCTTCTCTACCTGCCTTGCCCAAGTATTTTTACTTATTTTTGTCGATTCCAACCCGTTGCGCAGAGTGTGATATTACGCGCAACGAGCCTTGTTTTTAGCAAACAGTGTTATACACAGTATGTACTAAATTTACTGAAACTTTGCCTCAAAATGTTCGAGATAAACGATTGTTATTACTTGGATAATAATCTCTATTTAAGAAATTTCATTCGAGAGAGAAAACTCGGAAAGATCAAATCACGTTTAGCTAGCGTGTCAAGGTAGGCAAAGGATAGGGTGACGCGTGAATTTCGAGGAATATGTATTTCGTGGTGCGATGTAACAGGCGTCGATGATAAGTGAGATACGACATTTTTCTCTAGTCATTATTTTATGACAGTTTCACGTTTGAGAGTCACTGTTATTATACCCTGAGCTTATTACGATATCTCGAAAAGTATTGTTAACAATCGTAGAATACATAATATCGATGATTCGATTGTGAATTTTTATTAATTTATGAGAAATCTAAAGATATACACGTACGATGGAAATATAGAAAATATAGCACTCGTTGCAATACCGAGTATGCGATACAAATTTTTGCCTAGGTTTTCCACCCTTTTAATTTATTCTATGAAATATATTTTATTCTATAAAATTTCGGTAATGCAATAACGATATTGAAAGATATAGTATACGATGAAATAGGAATGCTTGCAACTTGAACATTCTTACGAGAAGAAACTGAATAGTAGTGAAATTAGAGTTTTCACAATTAGTGATTGGAAAAATTTAATTCCAACTCTTATATCGTACTAAACTTTCTTGAATCCATTAGTGTAATAAGTAGTTCACTACACGTATGAAATACGGTTTAATAAGACAATGAAACAGCTACGAACGAAATTACGATTAACAGACAGAGTTATTAGGTTCTCGATGGTAGATTGAATCGTGATTTTACACGGTTAAGCAATGTATCCAGCGAGAAATTTCATTTTAATTGTAGCGATGTAATAGCTGTTAATAAAACGGCAATTTAAGTAAATTACGCGGAATCATTATCAGGAAAAGTGAACGATGCTTCGAAGTAGAGTCTGTCATTCTGCTTGTCTCATTAAATCCGTGTTTTGATAGATGAACACTAGAGTTTTCGTATTGCAGGAAACTGCAGAAATCTTACACACTGTGATACCACTAATGGCCATTAGCATCAATCATCGGAATAAAAAGTTAAAATGTTATTTATTAATATCAGTAGTTCCATATTAAGGAGATTCCATAGCAATAATTCTAAATATTTACTTTATAATATTGGTACGATCACGTCAGATATTTTTGTTCTTTCCATATATACGTGAATTTTTTATTTTATCGTTAGGAGTAGTTTTATTGGCGTGTAAAAAGCTTTCCTGGCAATAATTCTATACGTTCGTCTCTTTTCTATATATTTCTCGATATTTCGTTCTACGTATTTTTCTTTTGATATCCTAGCACCAAATATCGTCAGTGTTATCGTCGATACGATAAATATTTGAAAAATGCGCGAGTAGACATATGTTGCGAATATGTTTTTCTATCCAGCTAAATAGCTATTTCTTCGTACGTTTGGTATCGTCGCAGGTAGTTCAAATCGGATACTCGGTACAATCGCTAGCAAAGCTATTCCCTACATTTCTATTGACGCGTTTAGTGCCTTGGGGGTAGTTACTTTCATTTATTCATTATCCAGTTTTGTAATGAGGCGCAGAATTTTGTTGAGCAAAGGAAAGGTACTACGTTGGTGCTGCGTTTATGGAAAGTATTATCGAAAGTACTACAGAAAATAAATCATTGAAAATTCCAGGTAAAAGCACTTAAATGGGGTTCTTATTGTGTAGCTTCTAACTTATTACACTATACTTTTAGTTACCCTAACGGTTAATCCTTGGTACACTAAATTTCGAAAACTTTGCAAACTTTTAAAATCTGTACACTCAGGTACTTTTCCTACTGTAAATTAGAAATTAACCAACTTTACTACGAAATTAGTCACTTTAACGAACAAGAATTGCCGTTTTTCGATAATTAAATATCTCTTAACATTGGCTCTCCTCAGATTTGATTTTAATTTCACTTTCAAACTTTCAGTTCTTGTACGTCGTACAGATCGTAAATATCCACATATCTTAATCAGCGTTCTACAATTTGCTGTTTTAACGAATGTTAAAGTATAAATGAATTTTATGCTATCGAACTATCCTCCACGGTAAAATATGTATTTCAAGATTACTTTCTCTCACACTTGCTTTCGACATCTTGCTACAATTTCACTTCGAAGAAAATCTACTAGTCATTGATCAAGCCATCTTACTATTCTTTTTTTATACAACAAACCGTTTTTCTCTCTCGCGATCTTAAACGTTCGTTTCAATTTCAATCTTTCGCTTTGAAACTCTCAATTCGTAACACGGGACGTGTGGATCGATCGGTCGTGTCTCATCGATTAAACGTACGATTACGATAACGATGACCGTATTACATCCGTGTATCCGGATGTCGAGCGTTCGATTTCTTACTGGAGTATCATCCGGTCGTTTCTGGCTGATACCGAAAGATCTCCGAGAAAACGCTATCGACGACCAATTCTTACCTTACGTTGAATGGACGACACGCGAAAAACGCGATAGGTTGTACGAGTTTCGATGTCGAGCAGACGGAAACTTTCTTCTCTCGAAACGTATGAAATGTTCGATTTTTTGGCAGTGCGTTAACCTTGCGTTAATCATAGGAGTGTGATTAGAATGAGAATCGTTTAGGTAAATGGGAACGTGTTATTGGTAAGCTGTGAATATTTCTGCAAATTCTTATTCTTAGAGATTGAGATAAAGAATTGGAAGTTGAATAAAAGGAGGTAGCGATATGTACTTTCTTTGTTTCCGATGTTTTACATATTTTTCGTAATTATTAGCGAGTCTTTTGGAGAAATTTAAATACTGGAAAATACAGAGTATATAAAGTGTATGAAATATTCGAAACAAAGTATATACGTTGTAGTATGTGATATCTGGCTAGTTGTTAGTATTAAATAGAGAAGAAAAATAGAGTGTACTGCTATGTAGAAATCGATACGAGGGAAAATTAGATATGTATATTATTAGCATCGAAAAGGGAGAGGGTATTAAATGTAAAAATAAAAATTTATCCAATAATTAAAAATCCAACGAATGATAATTTAGCATACATATGAAAATATGAAGAAATTATAGTTTGATATATTTGAGATAATATTTGTTTCCCTTATAGATAGACTCGTTTTCTCGTTTTCGTGGATAATTAGAATAGAATTGGCAATAATTTTTACAGGATTTAGCTTAGCGCGTTAAGGAAGTACATCTTTATTTTTCCTAATTACGTCGTTTTCGCGATTAAATAACGATATATCGTATCGTGCCTCGCGCTTCCACCTTTGGGGCAAACTATTCACCGCGAATTTCGGCATGTTCGATAAATGCGAAATCGTAGCGACACTCGGTATGACGCATTGAAAATAATTTTATCTCAGATAAAGTGCATTATTCGCCGACCTGGTGCAATCTAGTCGCGTGTCTATCTCGACCATCACTCGTGCGTTATATATAGAATTGATCCGAAGATGGATTGTTCCGTTGGAATTCGATTATTCTTGCAAGAGCTTCTTCCACGAGGAAAAATATTTGAAAATAAAAACATGAAACATTAATTTTGTTAAACATTATTCATCGTACGCCTAGCATAGTATATATATATATATATAAATTTTCTACAAATAAAATTTCTTATTGCAAACTAGTATACTTGTTCATTTAACGTTGTTTTAATAAAAATGGGCTCTGATCGTAAAATCTTCAATAAATAAGAGAAAAGAAGGCTGAAAGTAAAATTTTTAAATAAAGGAAACAGGGACCTACTTACCTGAAGACCTTGGTCGTAATTATTCTATTTCTGTACGAAGGAAAAGCCCTGCTTAGGAGTTTTATTACAGACGAGCCTAGGATAAGGCTCTGAAAATTCGAACGTTCGTTTTGACCAATGTTTAATGAACGTTTGTCTTAAAGACGAAACAATGCAGTAATTTACTTTCGTACATGGGACCCTGAACCTTCATTAAGACGGTCCATCTTCGGTGTTCTATGCCAGTGATTCGTCATCGGTAAACGATAATCCGCAAACAGGGTTGTGTTAACCGTACTTTATTTACCTCGCAGGTATACCTACGCACAATAGAATCATAGGAAACGATTGAACGAACTGCTTGGGGAGGATTCAGTCTACGTTGGACAGCAGAGCGAGCAAGTTGTTCGAGCAGCAGTCTAGTCTCTTCGCATCTAGTAATCGCTGGAACTTTGCTTCCAAGTTTATTAGAAGTACGGAGAAGTAAGGTGAAAAGCATTCGAGCTTTCTACGCTCATTCGAGGAAAGAAGAAGGATAAGGATCGAAAGTTTCGTTCGATCTGAACCGAAGAAGCCAGCTTTTGACAACCTGACAGCGGCGCGTAATATTATTACGCCGAAGAGAATCTACGATTCAGTGGCAAGAAAATCGTGTTCGGAAGAAGAATCTGGACAAGAAGAGATCCATCGAAGCGGATCATGCAACGATTTCTTTGCTGACCCGTTCCTGGTCGTGTGTCCTCGCGTTTGCTTTGTGCAGTGACGTCGCCAGCAGTACGAGTGAAAAATTGTTGTGCCAAGTTGTGCGAAAAAGTGTGAAAGGTTATGTCGAAGGTCGGTGATCCATCGACGAACGTCATGAAGAACCCGGAGCACGAAAGTGGCTATTTCGAGGACGGAAGCGACATAGAGATAACCGTCGAGGAGGAGACGATCGACGTCCAGGAGGAGATTGTCGTCGAGGAATACACGGAGACCTGTTACGGGTTCACCAAGGCCATTGACGAGCTCGACGTCAGTAACTTGGACGAGCCGGTTCCTGACCATTACGAGGACAAATCGAACAAAGGTAAGGCGTGATATTTTCCAAAGAAAAGTATATCCACCATATTTATCGATGGTTTTATCGATTCAATCTGTATCGTATCTGTATCTGATCGTGTATAAAGATAATAGAGTAAGGAATGAAAGGCAACGTATTAATAAGAGGTCAGAGTATCGGTCGTTATTATATTCTAGAAAAAATTCTTAATGTTGGAATCGAAAATTTTTTCCATTTATCACATCTTTTAACGTAGTTTGACCAAGATAAATGGAATAACACTATCGTATTATAGGACAATTTTTTACATTAGAATTATCAATGTTTCACGCGTTTCTTTTAACGTAGTATCATAAAGATAAATGGATACCCCGATAGAGACAACGAAAGAGATTCGATTTGATTCAACTTACATACGGTTCGTGATTATTATCCGAGATAAAAATTTAAAAGTTGTTCCATGCTTATATAGCGTTCCAAAGCGTGAGAAATATATTTTCAAATTGTGTATCAAATTTTGTGTAATACGGCTAGATGACTTTGTACGGTCAGCGTGGCGTATAACCGTGTTTCGATCTCAACGAACATTTGTACACAGTCACGCAGTCGTCGATAATTTGCTCGGTGCGACATTTAGGTAATCCAACTTCTTGTTATTCGAGAAACGTCGACGCAAACTTTCGCTCTCTTCTCTCATCCCCATAGCGGTTCGTTGAATTAAATAAAGCTATAAACGCGTACCCTTGCTGCCATAAACGCATGACCACGGAAGAAATAACGTTACCCAAGAAGCAAGTCTATTCTTGGTCAGAAATGCTAGCAAAACGATCATCGGTCTGTGCTATTCTTATCGTTACGAGTATTATTAACGACTCGCAAAGCGATCTCCAAAATTATCCGCAAACGAATCTCCTAAAGATCGAAAAATCGTTCTATCGAAAGGCTCGTTTGCGTCCGCGAAATGCTATCTTTCTTTACTCTGCTAACGATCCTAGTAAATAAACTTAGCGTACGGTGTTCGCATTAGGTAGACCCGATTAGCCACTAGACCGACGGTGTACAGTTAGTGGAATCGATGTACGATGAAGTCATACGGATTTGCCAAGCGTTGAAGTCTCTGAGCTTTCAGTGCTTGAAATAGTAATTTCGTAAATGTAAAATAAAATGTCTTTGTACATAATGATCGTAGAGCGAGATAGTAGTTAGGAAAAAGCGTAAAATAAGGTATTTTGTATCTTTCAATCACTGTGATTATTTCGCGTTGATCAAACGAATCGGCACTCAATTATGGTAAATATCTCGGACGTAATTGCGGGAAAAAGTTTTAATTACAGAGAAACGTGGAATAAGATTCTTTTATTTATTCGAATATTTTTACTTTGGAATAAAATAATATTAGCGAACGTGGTACGTTGTAACGCTAGTTTAAATTATTACAAATCGTATAATAGTTGTTTGATAAATTTTTTCCATTGTTGGGTAGTTCAGGCGAATTGTACGGTGGTCAACTATATTAATCGTTATAAAGGATAAAAAATAGGAAAAAAAAAAAAGGAAAATGTAATATATCTTAGTAAAAAGAAATCGTGTTATCGAGAAATGTTAATTTACAAATGACATTTACATCTCGAGATTGAAAAAGACGCTTCTACAAGACGCTATGTAAGTGGCTATATAAATCAGCGTTACCACTTAATATTTTAATTTACGGCCTCGTTAGATCGTTTTCTCGAACTGTACTTTTAGGTTGGGACGAGTTCCGAATGTCCCGTTGAACGTGTAGAGCTTCGTTCCAAAGATTGTGTCGCGTTTTCGTGAGCATCGTGCTTGCTATCTCACAGAGGCAGTGAGTCACGCTGTAAGCGTGTATAACGTCACGTTTAACCCTCTTCTAGTACCTAGAAAGTAAAACGATCACGTGTGGGCACCGTTACGATTTTAAGGCACTCGTAAAAGAGGAATTATCAATGATACTCGATGATTCATCTTCTAGTCACTTACCTTTTCCTTCTCTTAATTTTAGACCATGTTTTGTTTATCCATGCTTGCTATCCGTTTCTTCGTAATGAGAATTTTCCTTATTTATTTCTGTGTAACGGTAGGACGGTAAATATTAATTTTTTATTAGGAAAAATACGACAGGGTGAAGATGAAAGAAATTGCCGCGATTTGATCGCGGGCCAAACGCTTCTATTATTGCAACTGTTCAAAGACAGAATTCGCTATATCGCGTAACGCTCGTTCCAAGTGCAATCGTACTTGAAATTAGTCGCAACAAAGCTAACTGTGAGAGCACTCGAAACACTATTATCCGAAATGTTATCTGATCGCGACGACGAAATAAAAAACAACAACGATTCTTTGTTATTCGGGTGTTTGTAAATCAATTTTCAATCGAACATTCTACAATTTGCTATCGTGTCGACGCATATTCGCTCGATCGACCACGTTCGTCCCTCGAATTATAGATCATTATTTTATATAAAACAAATTATAAATTTAATTGCCATAGATACTAATCGAGTGCTCGAACGAGTTAACGATTTAATAGCGCGACAGAGTAAAAGTATAGTTACGCAAGAACGAGTTGAACGACGATCTTTCATGAATTTTAAATGTACGTGAACGTTATATCGAAGATGAATATCTTAAGCTGTCTTAAACCTCTCACGATATTCGAACACCTGTTACAACTCCTCAACACCATGTTCCAAGCATGCTGGAACGTCCGAAGGGCGTAGCAAAAATGCTTTGGTACAGTTGCACGCCGTAGACACCTCAAATTACCCCGTAAAGAATATTGCCAGCTAAAACCGGACCTCGAAAAAATACATACCCCCAAGCGAATTCAATACTCCTATTTCGAACAGGTTGACGAGACATACGTTTAACGTACAGAATTTTCGGGATATCGAATACCTCGAAGAGTAAATAAATGGCCAAGGAACGATACCATGATACCACAACTGATCTTAAGGAATATACTTTTCCTCGACTAACGCGAGCAAAGATTTCAGATCGTTAGAAGTTTAACTAGTCGATTAAAATATATGTCGGAGATGAAAGGACATCGGGGCCTTTCTTTTGGAATATTTGGGAAAATGCCCAATACCCTAATCCAGAATTTTACGATAGCTACACTTAAGCAATAAAACTAAAAAATAGTTATACGAGTACTCAAAGTTTATGACGATGTGCTTGGGCTCGAGGTGACGTAATAAGTCGCCGAACGTAGCCGCGGTCACGGAAGAGACGCGTAATAACAGACGTATGGAATAATTATGCAGCTCTCCTTAAAAACAAAGATTGATCCGAGAGGTGGGGAGAGGACTATATAAGGGCAGTTCCATTTGATCTGGGAGTGAGTTAATTAGTTAGTTAGTTAGTCGGTTACTGAGTTAGCTATTGAGTTAGCTATTGCGTTAGTCTTTCCGTAGCCGTGGATTCGTTGCCGAACCTGGATTCATTGTCATCGACATTTCGGTTGTCCGATTGTCGCTATTACTCGTAATCTCTTGTAATCATCATATCTGTATCAATTCGAGTGAAGATTCGTCAAACGCCCTAAAATTCCAATCTTATTCCGACATATATTTTCGAAAGAAATTTTGTGGTTATTTTGTATAAATGTTTCTGGTAAAAGTTTATTTACAAATTATGTACACGCTAAATCGACTAGATCTGAAATCAGTTGAATCGTATTATGTTTAAGATTAGGTTTGGTTCGAAAATAAAGAAAATGAATAATTATACTATTGGCGTAAAAGAAGTTTCGCAAATAAATCTCCTTATGGCTGTGAGAGTTCTGTTGGATGGATGTGGGTGTTAGGCTTGGGTCAAGTTTTGTTTTAAATTTAATTTTTCTTTGGGTCGAAAGTAACCTATTTCGGCGCAATAAAGAACCTAAGAATAAACTTTCTTACGGTGAGAAAAGTCAAGATGGTGCCTTTAGTACCTTAGTCGAGTGAACCGATTAGAAGGCGATGGTGCAATTTATCCTGCTTGTCACCCTCTTGTAATTGCAAGCTCGGCAGCAGAGCTCTATTCCTTGAGATATACTCGTATAGCTTGGGATACTCACGGGACCCTGGTTCCAACGCAATAACGATAATTGTGTCTTCAAATTATCGTGTCGCTCGGAACGTTCCTAGCGAAACTTGAGAAAAATTTCGAGCCAATGTATTTTTATAAAATTTTCATAGAATCGAGTAATCGTTGACAAAATGATTGTCGTTGTTTCGTCATTTAGTAAACGTTCAACAATCCTCTTGCCATGTAACCGACTATGATCGTTGTTTAATTATTAATTGGTAGATTACCACGCGACAAAGCCAAACGACGCATCTCCCTCTTAGTCTTCATCGAAATCTTGATATTCTGCTTTACAAAGCAATAATTTACGTTTTCTCGCCAACCAGAAAAACTAATATTCGTCGTGAAAGATTCGTCGCTAAAAGCAAAGAGCGAAACGCACGGTGAACTTCTATCCCGACTGCTCGAAGAAATTCGACGGCCGACACTCTTAACCGCATGATGCGGTTTTCCGCCCTATCTCGTCCATGCGTGTACGTTCATCTTCCGTTTTTTCTTTTTCTCCCTTCGCCTCGTTCGTGTTTCTTTTTCCTCTGTCATTTTGCCTTCTTTTTTCTCGCGGTTTGCACGCGTACACACTGGACATCGATCCGGCTAACGCGTGACCGACGCACGTACTTACACACTTTCTCATCCGCATTCTTCTCCGAACGGTTTTGCTCCGGTGAAAGAGACGACGACGAGAGAGAAGGCGATGCATGCAATTGGGTCCAGCTTGCGGGTCAGTCGCGGCTGCATCGTGTTCTCGAAGGACACCCGCGTAGCGACTGACATCCGTACGGGTCGATGATTAGACCGCGGACTTTTATGCAACGGTGACATTAAAGATACAAAAATGCGTTCAAACGTACGAAGTATTAATATCCTTTATGATATTTAATGCGTGATATTTAATGGGATTTTTATGCAATTATGAGAATTTCAAGATACGGAATATAGTACTCTGTGTGATATCCGATAGGTCGTGTTTAATATGATTTTTACGATTTAACGACGATTTAAAAGTGAAATTTAAAAATACAAAATACGATTAAAGATACTCTCCGTGATATTTAGTAGGCAACCCAGGTTCCTCTCTAAGTCTTACTTTTTTTAAGAATACGAGCTTGAATATACGCAAACGATTCGATACCCAAATACTGGAAAGTTAATTAGCCATTTTTTTTTTTTATTTATCTATCTGAAAATATTTGTACACCGTACGATCGATGTTTAAAATTTTTCACACCAATAACAAGCATCGTCAAACTGAAACTTGATTATACAATATGTTAGCGTTGTTCGCGATCTTTCGAGGCTTCCGCGGCAACGTCGAGGATCGCACTATAGGATGACGTTAGGCGATCGTCTCTAATTCGTCCGATATCGTTGAATACGAAAGAAAATCGAACTTTTCACATTACACGATTTAATCTTGTTCGATACGTGCGCGTTTCGTACTAGCTACTTACTTGAAACTGAAATATCCGATTCTGAGAACTTTGAAAAGTGGACACATCATCGTGTAAAGTTCAAAAGATTGTACTTTGGCATTTGATTATAGATTCAAAAAGCAGCCACGATGACACGGGTTTTATTTGCGGCCAGTTGTGAAACGTTTCGCTTTCAAAGTGTTCCGTTTCTCGCGTAATCGAGGGACTCCTTCGCTACGTTCTTCGCTACGTTCTTCGCTATGAATTCTAAAGCTACATTGCTGGAAATAATTAGAGGTTCTCCAGATCCGAGGAAATTTACATCGGAAGAGGAAAAATGTCGTGGAAACGAAAAACCAAGCTTTTCTTGTTCTCTATTTAATCTCGTGTTGACTTAGGAATGATCGAAGAATATTCGTTGATTATGAGGATAAAAAAAGCTTCGAACTGTTTCGTATAATGTTTCGTTAAAATCTACATAGTTACGGAACTTTGTCGAAAATCGGCCCGTAAGACGAGATAGCAAATTGAAAATTTTAGTTCTAGTTTTCTGGTATTAATTGCGTTGAAATTGACGATTATTGTGGCATTTAAAGAACTTTGTTCTTCTTCTATCTACGAAATAAACAAAAATTTCATACGAATACACTTGTCGGCATCTATATATTTATCACAGACTTACCTCTTTTAGAAAATTCCTTAATTACATTTTGATGGGAAACTTTGTTTCCAATAAAATGGTTGAAATATTTTTTTTATTATTACAACGCACAAATATTCCTCAATGATTGTTAAGTTGAAACGACATTAAAATATTCGCCTAATTTTCAAAGGAATTTTACTTCAAAGAAGTAAAGTCCGTTCAACGAGTCGGATCGTCAGCTGTAAACAAATGCACGTGGCGCCCACAGGGACGCGTGCAAACGCGCAGCATGGCGATAAGACGACTGTCTACTCCGCGAAAGATTTCTGTTCCTTTTATACGTTCTATAAAAGAAAAATGGTCAAGGAAAAATACAGAAAGACTAAAAACAGTGGATCGAGAGAAAAGGCAAATATTTTACAAGTTGGGCCTACTCGTGTCTGATCGCCAACGCTATGCATCTTCGACGGACTGTCTTTTAGCGAAGCTGGTTCGAAAATATATAGAAATAAAACAATTTCATACGGAGTGCGACGAGAAAGACCTGGCGGGATAGTACAAATCAACGTTACGTCAAAGCAAGATTTTTACTTATACATATACTTTCGTAATAATAATAATAATGATAGTAATGATAAGTAAAATAATACGAAAGTAAATGTAAATATGCGACAAAGGAACTAATATAAAAACATAAGAAATATAAATAAACGAAGAAAATAAGGAGTAAACAGTATCTCACGTGCTACAGTACAGGAGACTTCCGTTTACAGCCGATGACTTGCTCGTTCAACGGACTATAAAAATATTAAAATTATTACTTTCACTGTCAAGTAGAATTACTTCCAAGCTCTTGACTTTAAAAGAAAGATAAGTGTTATCTGCTTTTGTTTATTCGTTTCAAATAATTATAAATTATTCTTCAGCGATTATCTTTACAGTGCATCAAAATTATACTACGATTGGAATAATTAATCGAAACGTTGCGAAAAGTCATCAAGATTTCAGGAGAATTGAAACTATTCTACGGGAATTTTACATCTTAGAAATGTCAAGACCTTAAAAAGTCTAATCTGCTCAAAAATTCTATTAGACCGTTGCATAATAAATACCGCTTTCTCACGTGGTCTTGTTCCAGCTATTTTCAGTTCATCAAACATTCAGCGGCTAATTTTTTCGTTTGTCTATCGTTTCGCGCAAATGATTCTACTGCATAATAAATAACGTTCCGCGGTTCGACTTTATTTCGCAAAGCAACAACGTTTCGCTATTTTTAAAACGCAACAACGGAAGCATCAACTAACAAATAGTTTTCATGGCTTTTATGCCGATGAAAAGAATATACATGTTACGATAGTAGAGATTTCATAACACGATAGACATATTTCTTTTCGATATAAGATACAGTTACCTATTGAAACGTTTTATCTCGAAACGATATTTATTATCACACCTACATACGTATAAAATTATAGTTTTTCTTTCTATTGGATTGTGTTTAAAATTACGTATAACATTCGTTACACGGAAAAATATTTCAAGTACAGGTTGTTATTATCTTATCTTTTTTCTTCTGTCCTTCGTACGTTCCCAAACGGAATAGCATTTCTTTTCCTTTTTTTAAAGCACCTAACACACTTCGGAAGTTCATTGGTCTTACTACGTGGGCTGTCCAAGGTCGTTCAAAATCGTTCACCGCGTCTCAAAGTCCATGCTCAACAGTAACGTATTTGTATTTTATACGAAGAGTGGCTCATTGAACTTAAAATAGTTGCGCTCTTTTTTAGTGACAAAAGGTAGTTAAAAATACGCGAACGCTATCGTTAAAAACGTGATTTATGCCAAGGTCGCGTTAAATAGCATTTTGAAGTTACGTTTATTTCTAAAGTGAAATCAGGAAAACCTACCATTAAAATAGTTAATCACGTAAAAATCTCTTAGCCACGATACCGCTAGTGTAATTATATTTGTGGTATTTTAATTAATCGTAATACGATAAAACGAACCTTAGTTATATTCTTAATTATAACGTATTAATTACTCCAGTTCCAAAATGCAAGTCGCTCGGCGAAATGTAGACCGTGACCTTGAATTATTTTTTTTTTTCTCTCTCTCACTTACGTTTTCTTTGAACGTTTCCTCGATTAAAATCTCATTAGGAATTAAATCGATCGGCACTCGTCTGCGACGATGTCTATGACATCGTTTCTTGCGAAACGTGGATTCATCAGGTCGATGTAGAGGTTCGTTCATTCTACTAATCTACAATCGTCTTAGTTATTAATAATAATATTACAACTTTTCGATTTGCCGATAATCCAGAAAATAAAACAAAAAAGAAGCAAAGAGATATAGATTTTACGATGGAAAGTATTCTGGGCTAAAAGGATTACGTTAAAAAAAAAAAAATGTGCTACATTTTTTCTTAAGAAGATACCGTCCTTGACTATCTATAACCTTCCACCACATAGATTACAAGTATAACACCGACAGTTAACAATTATCGTAAAGAAGAGGACATTCTGAAAGCACTTAAACCGATCGAACGAATTTCTGAATTAATTTGTAGTAGGTATAATTTATATGGTAAGAAAGAAACGCGGAAGGCAAAAGTGCTTTCAAGCTTCTCGTAGATGATATACTTTCAGATTATCTGGCTTGATTTACTTCTCCAAATCTTAATACCAACCGTACCGAATCATATTTGACATTCTATATTTATCGTTTAGTGCCTCGGACAATAATCTTATTCTAATGCCCATTTATTTAATATCTTAGATAGTAGTACACGTTTATCTTTATTCTTCTTGAAAGCCATCCACCTCAGATAATTATTTCGACGATCCTAATTCTAGCGAATCAAGTTGATTTCAAGTACAAACTTCCCTAAAGCAAATCGAACGTTCATTCGCGGTAGCAATTCCTTAATTGGACTAAGAACAACATACCTTATTCTGTTCGTACCTTATTTGTATCAAGCGTTAAGGAAATGAATTTCCCCGTTTGTTTTCCTCGTTCTATTGTTGCAAAGAAATACCGCTTTGTCCTCGTGCGCGTCTTATATTATTCGTCTTATAAAATCGGAACACGCGTATCGTACGATCGTTAGAAAGGTGGCAAGTGAATTCAGGGAGCATCGAGCATTATTCTGTGGAATCGAGAGTCGAGAGTGATAAATAACTGTCTGCTTTGTTCGGCAAACGTTGCCGGCACAGATGCATTTCCACGGGTCTCGTAATAAATTTATAGATATTTCCGGGTAATGCTGGCTGACAATGCCGCTGTTTTGCGGTGGAAATATATCGGGCCACGGGCTGGAACGTGTAACGTATCGAATCGTCGAGTCTCGAAAGATGAAACAGCGATCGCGAATCTGTCGACTCCGCGTTTTCTACATCTTCTCGTTTCTTCTCTCCTTTTCTTCGTCTATTTTTAATTTTGGCGAGATAGACGATGATACTCGTAACGCTTATTTTATACGTTTCTTTTTCGTTTCTATAAATATCGTAATCGTATTAGTTTTATAAATATTGTATATCGTCTTGAATTTTTCTATTTGGTTCCTAAAATACGAAACAAGATATATTTCGTAATACTTGTATATTTATCTGTTTCTAAGTATCGTTAAGTTTATTACAAGTAGGTTATTCGTACAAGTTTATATTTTTCTAAATATAATTGGAGGTATAGTAGAGGGTGTCGTATTTCGGATAATTTATATACCTTTGTATGTTACGTGTATTTTTAAATCTTTGAATCCACAGTCTCGTTAGAAATATTAATTTTTTGCATTTGCAGCATAATCGATCCGTCTTATACAGATATTTCAGAAACTAAAGAGCTACGTTCCGAAAGGAAAATGATTCGAAATATCTCCGAATTTATTTATGTTGATCGATATTCTTGCTCTTCTCACTGTTTATCGGTAAGGCGAAAATCGAACAAATCAATGTCACCGAACTGACGCTACTACGCGATGTTTCATATATACAAATATATGTGTTCTTCCACCAATATCGAATACAGAAAGTATTTGTACACCATTGTATTTGTTACAGCATTTATGTACCAACAAATTAGATCCAGGTATATTAAGTTCCATATCATTCGGTAGTACTTTCGGTAGTACTTTTTAAAAACTGATAAAAAGAATGTCGCGGTGAAAAACGGAGGCATTAACTGTATTAACCGTCTTCCTACGCACAGAGACCCCATAATTAAGCGGCGACAATTTCGATGTAAGAACGCCGTGAAAAGAACATGACTTTCGTGAGAAATCACGAGGCAGTCGGCTCTATCCAGATAAAACTGGGTCGCCCAAGTCTCTAAGAGAGATATCGTTCAGCGAGAACTAGGATCTTCATTAAATATATCTGAGAGTTAGACACGGAGTCAGCCTTGATATTCGGTCTCACGCGATCGATATCGTCGAAGTAGAATTTCCTTCCACGGGGATGGAAAAGTATCGAACCGAAAACGGCTTTCGCCGAAGGTTACTCGATGTTACACAACCTCCACGATCAGTCGTTTTCGTATACATATGTACTTGCGTTTTTCTTTATACGTACATATTCAATGAAACGAGCAACGACTAATAATTTACCAAGTATAATTACAACTAGGAGATACGCTGTGACATAATGCTCGCGTGCATTGCTTAACAGGTGTACATGTCCGTCGTGTTTCTCGTACTTTGTTTGAAGTAGACAAAGAGAGAGAGAGAGAGAGAGAGAGAGAGAGAGTGGGAGGGAGGGAGGGAGGAACGAGAAGACGTAAAAATTCTGAGTTGATAAGTTCGCGATATAGGGCTCTTCAAGATCATCTTAAGGTCAGATAAATGTCACTATGACCTGTGCACTTTGCTATTCTATGAAAATCTAAAACATTCTCTCTTTTTTTATATTCCGTCAGATGTTTCACCGTTATTACTGTTTTTAGGAATGCATCGTCGAAGATGATGATAATTTCATCGAGTTTTCGGGCTCTTTATGCGACTTTATAGGCTGGTCGGGAATTAATAGGCGAAAGAGCATAGCTGTGATCTGTGCCACTTCGATTAGATTATGCTAGGAAAGTTACAGTTAAGAGTATAGTTTCGATTTTATCGTCATTGGTTTCGTTGAAATTTGGAAATTTTTATGGGATTTTAGGTATCCTGTGACGTGTTCTCTGAAAATCTATGATAAATTTTCATACTGAATCTGTTCTAGAGTTGCTAATTGCTCCTGCGTTTTATATCTTATTAGTCTCTTCAAGCTTTGTCGGTTGTGAAAAAAAAAATTGACGTTACAAAAGTGTCGTAACGTTTCACCAGCATTGCAGGTGGATCGAGTATGCTTGTAAGGATATACCAGCGCGTAGTGTTCGATGTCAATGCTTCCTTTAAATCTACGACCAACTTTAGCTGCAATGCTGGCGCAACGTTGGAATATTTCCAAAAGGACAAGACGGAAGTCTCGGTTAATATTAATCGGTTCAGCTCGCTAAGCGTAATATCGATGGTTATGGTCTTTGACTATTTAACTTTTACTTTACTCTAACTCGTTACCGTTATCTTTGAGTTATATACGATCATAATGGCTTATTTAATCTTTTGATGCATTCTTCATGTTTATTTGTATTAATGATCATTAGCATTCGATATTTTGTATTCTATATGCTTATTTGTATTAAGAATCATTAATGTTTGACATATCTGAAAAGTGTTACAACTTGGAATACTTTAGTCCTTTGTTAGAAAATTACAAAAATAATATCCGACGATTGTTTCTTACAATATATCCTTTTTGTCAACGTTACGTGTTTGGTAAATAATTTTTCTCCCGAGCTGCCAAGCAATTTCCCAAAATATTGATTTTAATTTTTCCGAAAAATATCGATTTCAAAGACAGATTAGAGATAGATAGATAGATAGATAGTTTTATTTTAGCCTGACAGCCTTGAAGAAATAAGATTTGGATCACGAATTTTGTAAACTTTTCAATATCGCACGTAGCTTGTTACTACAAATATCTACCGTTATTATCAACGACAGTTTGGTTCTCCGCACTTTGATCGCAAGAGCATTGATCGTTATATTTTTTAGATTCTTTTGTAAACTTCATGGATTTCTCATTTAGGATCGAATCGGTTGTTCCTCCTTTCGATTATGTTATATCAAAGTGCAGTCCTTGCCATCATTAAATAACGTCAAAATCAGAAACTCGACCAAACTGTACTCGTGGTAGAGTTAGTGAAAATAAATAACGCAAAGATTTTTGCTAACAGTTAACGAGTACGTTTGACAATTGGCGCGAAGAAGGATATGGAAAAACTTCCTTGCAATCGATCGTTCTTGGAACTGCGATTCGATTTATCCGCGTGAAACGAACAACAATAAATTCTTTAATGCAACCGATGTTGCGTAATCTCGTTTTTGCGCAAGCGAATCTGCATGAATGTTTACGCGGCGATAGTAAACGACCATCGAGGACGATTGTTACAAACGGTTACACGATTGGTCTTTTTTGTTGTTGTTTCTTTTTTTATTCTCTTATATTTGCTTCTTGATTCTTCGTGCGCAAGAATTAATGGCCGATATCGGCGAGCTACTTTACTTTTCGCAACTCTTTAATGGTTTACGTTACGCTCTCTGTTTCCATCATTTTGCCCGTATCGGTTTAGCGACTCGCGTTTAAGAACACGTTATACTCTTTGGTGTATATGTACGTTTGTGTTTTCGCAACTAGCGACAGTATTTACACTGCTGCTCAAATATTTGGTATTGATACTTTGCTGTTATTCGAAAGGATCGAGGGAAAAAATTCAGAAAGGGAGACGAAATGTCCGTGGAAACGAGTGACCCTTGAAATAAATTTGCGCATTATTATTATTCGAAATATGCCTGTACTTATTGTTTTTATTAGTATTGTTTATCGCAATTCTCGCCTTTCGGCACAGGATGGACTCCGGTTTACGTCATGTTCGCTTACCACCGTCTTGCAAACTAATGTTTCCCGTGAAAGATAAGGACAGAAAACGTACTTAATTATAACCTAAGCGGTTTCGTAAAAAACGTTCGATAGAAGTCGCGCTTATGGTTGCGGAAAAGGTTGCCGGCGATCACGTTCACCGAACGTGCATTTGAGGAACGTCTGCATATCCGATAAATGCCCATCGAATCCACGGTGGCGTCGTTGTGCGTTGATATTGATTTGTTGCGAATTTATATTTAGACTCGACGCGAACTTGCCTTGGAACGAGTTATTTATCCTTCGGTGTTTTCCTGTTGAGAGCGTGCTCGCTTACGGGGAATTACACGTCGAAAAGCTTCTTTATCATATCGTACCAGTTGTGCCCGTGCCGTTTATTCATCGATGGCTCGCGTTCGGCCTCTGTAAAATATCAGACGTCGCCCGTTCATTCCGAGTCTATAACGTTTTCCACGTTTCTTCTTCCTTTTCTTTTTCTCGTCGGCAAACAGGTCCTGTCGATGCACGATGAAAACGCGATTGTTACTTGCAATTCGAGATGAAAGGTTCGGTGTTTTCCTGAAAGGTGAAATATAAATTTCTTCGTTATTTCTTTCAATTATTTACGTTATCAACGTTGAGAAGGAGAACACGGACGGATAAAAGTAACTCAATTCGTATTAGGAATTCGAGACTGGTAAGATTGTTTTACGTTGCGTTACGTTTGCGTTATTGTTGCGTTATTGTTGGCAAGAATATAAAATATAAAATCACATAAGAGTATTCTTATTGTATATTGTTATTTTTAGTAATTCTATTATCATTATTGAAAGATGTTTCAGAGTTAGAGTTAATTGTAAATATCGTTCGAGATAAATGTTTTTATTGCGTAGGACATTGGTGACTCACAATGGATTCAGTTACCATCGGACAATATTTCATAATATTACCGGTACGTTTAGTGCCACGTGGGTATGAGACCTACTTAAAGGATTTTCGTTTAGATCAGATTTTTATTTATTATAATATCGTATTACAAAATTACGATATCGCAATACCTTTTCGTGCATTATTTACGATTCATCACTTTCGCGTTCAATGATCAAGCGCTCGCTGTATTCTCATGGACTATTTTACAAACGTCGCGACAAACGTGACGCGTGACATTTTTTACTTCATTCTGTATATCTTTTTCATTTGAAAAGAATTCCTTTTTGTCGTTTCCGAATGAACGATACCGTGGTAGCTAACGGATTAAAAAATTAAAAAATAAACGGGAGTATTTCTACCCTTTCATCAACACATCTATTCAAATCGAGCATGGTCAAACCCAAGTCCACGTTCGAAACTCATCGCGATTAATATCGTGGAATTTACATTTTCTTTTTATGATCTCAAAATCTGTTACCATAGTAGTTGATGAATTGAAAAAAAGTTACTAGAAACGATCTCTATTTAAAAATCATTACGACCGATATTACGAAACTTGGACAAATTTCTTCCTACGATTTCTTCCAAACGATCACCGAGACTTTTAAACGTCTCTATTAACGCCTACGTTCGCAACAAGTACTAAAAAATGTCGCGATTGGCACCATGAAATTTATGCAAATTTCTTCTTCTAATCTCCAAACTGTAACGCTCGACACCACCTCCAAAGCCATTTCCGTTGTTTCATCGGCGTATTTAGATCCAACTTACATCTTCATTATCTCGCTTTAATTAAGCAAAAGAATACATAGGTGGTTGCGTGTGTATGGTGAAACTCCTGTGGGTAACGTCTGGTGGACACGTGTGGGGGTACACGTGCACGATTTACCTGGCGACGACGAGGCAAACGGAGGAATGCGTATAGCGTGTAACGTAAGGCACAGTACCGTATCAAATAACGGTTGTGCCACGGTAAGCCGACCGTGTACACACATTTTCGCCGTTTTCACGAAGGGCGTATCGCTATTCCATCCAATTGGAAATTGTTTCGTAAAAGCCTTGTCAGGCACAGGCTAACGATCGAACAATACCGTGTTTCCGCGATAATTGTTTCAAAAGGATCGATTGGTCTTTTGCATTCCACGGATCTTTAGCTATGCACAGGGATTCTACATTACGTACAAGTACAATAATATACAAAATGTCCAATTTAACGATTCATACTTTGTTTTAATGCATAGAAGGGCGCGTTTAAATACGCGAATATTATAAAATTGACCGTGTCGCGTTGTTTGCGACGTTATTTTAAATGCCAATGTTTCTCTTCGAACATTGAAAATCTCTGACTGAAATAGAAAATTTCAGTTTCCTTTGAATCGTTGTAATGTAAAATCGTTATCCACTAAACATTTTCCTGGTAATGTGATTCGATTATCTCGTTTCGTGTATCGGTAAATACTTGCATGCTTACCATGCGATATCCTTATAGACTGTAGAATCTTGAAAAATACTCCCGTTTTTGCTTGATTAACACAAACAAATAAACGATACTAAGCGCTGTCATTTTATATCTTTATCTTTGAAATATGGACAATGTGACGTCTTTGTGATATTTACTATATGCCTCTTATCACGCATAAATTCAGTTCAATAAAAAAATCGAACGATCGTAATAGCAGTCTTCGCCGATAATCATACGCAAGTCTGGTCTTAAGCGTGCATTTCATCATTCGGCTAAATAGATGTTTCGTCCTTTCAAATTATACTTTGAATGAAATTCTACTCTCAGTATCTTCTATTATTAAAAAGTTCGTTAAGTTTGAAGAAACCATAAAAGAATTATTACTCGTTTGAATTTTATGCTAAACGTTTCGTTGAAACGTTAATGGCTTCTGTGTTTATCGAAACGAAAAAGCGATTAAGAAATAAAAGTTGTGATAGGAATAAAATATGAAAAATGAGTGTAATTGGTTACGACTTTTTCTTTGAAGCGGAAACAAAGAAGATAGGAAGATAGATCTTCCTTTAGGTTTAGCGAAAAGAAACATCAAGCTGATTTAAAGTACGAACGATTTTTCCTTTTCCTTTCTTCGGGTTAACGTCAGTCGCTAAATAAAAGATATCGCTTATTGCTTGTTTTACCTGTCGTTTAGTAACTGCTTCACGCGAAGTCGTAGTTATTATCGTGTCTTGTATTTACAAATAGCCGGCGTAGAATTTTAAATATGCAAAAGGAACCGATAACGACTTTGTTCTATAACGAATTTTCGCGGTGAAACTTTTGAAATATCGTTAAAAGTAAGTCAACCTTCTGAAAGATATTAGCACAGATGTGTAGTTTTAGAGATTATTTTTCATTCAAAGTATAGTGAAATAATATTACACGAATAAACATTAGTTCGAGGTACAATTTAGAGGAACGAATGTCCCTTTCGCGAATAATTCATCATCAGGATCTCAGAAAAATGACAAATATCTTTTTCTAAATTTAGTATATTTATCTCTGAACCACTTATACCGAAAGTGATAATCATTTTTCTTCTTTCAAATTTAATTTTCATGTTGCGTACGTATTGAAATAGCTGCGTTCAATTTTAGACGTTTTAACATGTCTAGTATTCACGGTGCAACTTTTGAAGTGTAGCTATCATCGAAGACAAAACAATCTTAGGTTTGACTACGTGTGTTTGGGAAGAATTATGAAGTAAAATGTTATTCTCATCCGAAGCTGATGATAGGATGATCGAGAAAATCTTACTTCACTCGTATAAAATAATCTCCAAAATGTTTCCAAGTATTAAAATATTTGTATTAATTTGTATCTGTTGCGTTCGTAGCTGTTAGATAGTTTGGGAATAGAAATTCTCTCGTGTTGGACATTTCTTTCTTTTCTTCTCTTTATTTCGTTCGTTAGGAGGAAAAGATTTGGTCATCGGTTAATCCAGCAGAGCGATATACGATTGACGTAGAAATTTCAAAATGTCGTTAGAAGTGTTATGGACTTTAAAATATCTAAACAATTCCACTTTCTTCGTAAACGTAAAATTAGGGACAAATTTGTCGAACTCGGAAAAAGATAACTTCTAAAGAGTTCTATTTTTTTTATTGAAATTTTAATCCGCTTAGAATAGTTGAAGCACGAACTTGAGGAAGAAGAATAGAAATATGTTACAAAGTGGTAAACTTCGAAATATCTAAAAAGTTGTATCATTTTCATATAATACTACAGTCTCAACATCCTATCACGCTTCACGTAGACATAAAAAAAATGTCATAAAAAGAAACAGACGAACGTATTTAGCAAAGAAATAAACTAAGAGATACTTCTTAAAGCCTTCTTATTAATTCTTCTTATTAATACGATACAGCACGCAGACTACAGTATTCTATTACCATTTCGATTCACCTTCTTAAAAAAAATATTAAAAAGAATTTTCAAGGAAACGTAAACACTCTTTCCATATATATTTATGTTTATAATATTACTTGTATATAATAATTATGTCTATTAAGTCGGTGATATAAAATTTTTAAAAATACCTAAAGTATTCTATTCTCTTCCAAATATGCAACAAAAATCGATGAAAGTCTAACTGAAAGTTACAAAAGCTTCGAAAGGAAGACTGAAAGAAAGAAATAAATACACGTAGAGAGACATAATATACCTAGAGAAATTAAATAGGTAAATAAACTTGCATTTCTCCTTTGTAACATAAAGGCTGATATCTGTTCTAATATCTGTTTAGAAGGACTATATCGTCCAGTTGTTCCTGTACAATGGACATCCCATTGTGCTTGAAATAAATCTTAGAAGGGAATATATCGCGTGATATTAAGTGCACGTGTAGTTGCCTTTCGTCTGGCGAAAGAAAGTAGTCGGTCCCGTTACGAAATAGCGAGTGAATGCCGACTATCTGGGTCAGACAAAAGCGGAACTTCCGCGACTATACTCGAGGGCTGCCGAGCAGTTTAACCTGGAACGTTAGTTCAATTTTTACGCAAATTACCCCCCTATGCTTTTGTCATATATGTATCTTAGAATTCTCGTTTTTATTATTGCAATTTACGCGTTCTTTCTTCTTTTCGTTTTTTAAGAATAGGGAAACAAGGGAGAGAGAGAGAGAGAGAGAGAGAGAGAGAGAGAGAGAGAGAGAGCCCTAACTTTTAAGGTAGAGATAGTATTGTTACTAAGCTGGAAAATAAATATCGAAGAATCGTAATGGTAATTTATTTGGATTTCGAAGAATAGATTTGGGATATTTGGCCAGTTGGAGATAGAACGGTTTGTTCAACTTTATTTGCTTTTTCATGTAAATTATTTTTTATGCTTTTGTCATATTCCTTAGAATTTCTCTTTTTATTATTTCAATTTACTCGTGCTGTCTCCTTCTCTTTTAAGAATAAGAGGGGAGGGGGTTAAAATAAATTAAATCGCTTTTAGTTTCTTCTAGTTTTTAGTTTTTAACTTTGAATTTAGTGTTCAGTTTAGTCGTATCAATTTTTTGTTAGTTCGATCTAGAATTGGTTCCTTTAATTATTACACGTTTCTCCGTGTAAATTATTCCCTTCACGCTTATCATATATTCTAGGATATTTATCTGTACTAATTTTCTAATTTATTCGATTCGAAAATACGTACAATCGACGATGTTATAAGAATATTCAAGTTCGATAAATTGCGTAAGAGTTCTTTTAAGAATTTCAATTTCAATCTAGTTTAAATTTTTATAATTCTTAAATACATTGAATCTTTAGTGTCGTTACAATTCGATGAACCTTACATTCGACATTTCGACAAGTCATTTAAAATGTCGCAATGATAAAATTTCTTTAGTTTTCCAGGAATATTATTAGACATTTCAAATTTCAATTTGTCAGCTCGTGTACTTATCAAGATATCCAATGACAGTGGTATAAATTTCCTGCAGGCTCTTCAATTTGTTGAGGAAAATGTGCGTGGTCAAAGAACTATGATACATACGTGTACCATATATTACCGGTGAATGGTACTTTCCGTTTTGTGTTCAGACAGGGTGAACAGACTTTGTAAGGAATCATAAATCACCTTTGCGAAAGTGTTGTAATGGCGTTGGGTCTGCGTTGGCCGACTACCCTTCACCTTCAACTTGCTTGCACCCTTTGTAAGTGCAACGTGCTGTTGGTTTCCCGTATCTATAGCTTTCATGAATCTTTTACGACTGTTTGTACTCCCTTTATTACAAATTTTCCTGTGGTTTAACTGAAAACATTTTTCTCATTTTCTTCGTTTTCAGCGGAGATATATATTTTTTCCTAATGCGATTAAATAAAATTGACTGTTTACGAATTTTACGACAGGTTCAGTAAAATACTTATTTTCCAAAATTTATATCAATTACCGTTGACAAACATCTACGAGATTAAATCCATAAGTGTCTTCCAACAAAATTTTCAATCGTGCAAAATTTTTTGCAATTACACCAACTTTTTTCTTTTTTCATGACAAGATTCAATAGGATAAAAATATTTTCCTAATGAGAAAGTTCTTCCTATCGAAATTGCTTACATTTCTACGGAAAAATATATTTACGCTATCACAAAGAAAATTTCAATATCAGCAATGTCGCAAGAATCCTTATCCTTAAAATTCTTCGAAGCATATTGTGTCGTATTTCCGACAAAAAAGCGTTGCCCAATTAAGATTCAACGCATCGGAAAAATTTCAACCGGCCGTTGGGAGGAACGAGACTTCTCGGTCTCTTCTATATTTAACCGCGTCTCGATTTTAATTTCGGAATATCGTTTCACAATGTCAGGAACTCGCGGTCGCCTGCTAAACTTCTAAATCGAGATGTTTACTCGGCCGGATATTAACACAGTCTGGAAAGTGCGTTCCTCTTTCTCTCTTTCATCCATCGAGGATCAAACGCGAGAATCCTCGTCTTTTATCGTCGGAAAAAATGGCGAATATGTTTTCTTTCTCTCTCTTTCTTTCTTTTCTTTTCTTTTCATCGAAAAGATTCTTGTTCGCCCGCGTTTTGAAAGGATTTTTCGGAACACAGCAGACACACAATCGCGAACAGAGAATGAGAGGGAGAGAGAGAGAAAGAGACTTTCAGAAAAGTAAAAGGTGAAGCGCTGAACTGCAAAGAAGTCTACTTTTCACGCGCAAACGGGTATTTCGGGTTTTAACTTTCAGAGCGGCAATCTCGCGTTTAGCTCATTCACCGCTACCGACGCATATGTTGCGTCGCTTCAATTATTCGGGGAAATATGTGTTACAAGGTATTCGTGAAAACACGAATTTGTATAATGTATCATCGAAATAAAGCTGTTTCGTTCAAAGGCCTTCTTTTACAGAAAAAAGGTTTGATCGTGTTCCGTCGAGTCAATTAGTTTGGTACACGTATAGTTGACAAATTTTCAAACTCAATTTCGACTTTTGAGGATAAAAATTATAATAAAATAAAAAAGGCACGCAACTGACTAACAGCCCGAGTTTACTAAACACTTGAAACGAATGCCGGGCAAGTGCTAGACACGGTCGAGTTTTCTTCCCAAAGATCGCATTGGGTAAGTCGTGAAATTCTTACGAACGCGTTGCACGCATGAAACTTGAACGAGTACGATTTTTCTAAAAGGTAGGCTCGCCCGATTTTTGCATCAAGGTTTTCAATTATCAGGCAGAACGTGAAATCGCAGTGTGAATGGGAGAGACAGAGACAGAGAGAGAGAGAGAGAGAGAGAATGATACGAAGCGCGTGGATAAGATAGCTTTGTAAATATAGGTATTTGTAAACCAATTCTTGGCTGTAAGTTCGAATAAACATGTATGTTATATCATGAAGATAACTAAAGAAATAGAAACGAGATTTCTCCCGCCTGCTAGATACTTATTACATGTAACGAGTATCGTACTCCGAATGCTTTGCGTGTTTTTCCATGTTATATATGTATTCTATGCATTTTTGCATCTTCAGACGCAGAAACAAGCGCTCTTATACTTGTAACGATCGTTGTCGTAAAGTTACGTTTCAAGGGAAGCGTGGAAAACAAGGGATAAGCAAAGGGGTAAATGGTTCGCAACACGTTCGAATCCACGAACAGGCTTGCGTAATCCGGATAGAGGGAGGTTAGAGGCTTGTCGACGGTGCTCGAGCTTGCTCGTGGTCGCTTTTACTACCTTGACATGGATTCTCGGCTGGCAGTCAGGGCCGGGGACGCTCGCGAAGGACCCCCACGTGTTAATTTCACGCGAAAACCCTTTTAGCTACGAGGCGAAAATTCCATCGTCGTTTTCGTCCTCGTATCGCGACACGATTTTCGCTTGTTGCGACGCAGACGAGCTTTAAAATTCTTGAAAAACACGACGTTCGTACGTGCAAGAACTTTCATTGACCGATGGTCGATTAACAGACTGCGAATGTTTATGAATCTAATAGGGTGGATTTAAGCCGCCAAAAATTTGCAAAATTCACGCAGTACATAAATATGGTAAAATATAGTTAAATTTCAGAAGCAAAGTGTTTTTTATAATATTTACCGGTTGAAACTATTTAGTTTTAGCGTGCACATACATACACATGCACGTATGTGTGTGCGAGGGTTCGAACGAAATTGAAAGGTATTTATATGGATAATTCCTTGAATAGCACAACGAGCAGTTAATAAATATTCATTTACCGTAAAATCGTATTAAGAAAAAGAGGAAAAAATATGGCTCTTATTGGCGAACAATGTTTGCACGTTTTATCGTAGAATCTTGAACTCTTTTTTTATTTAAACAGCCCCAGCAAACACCTGTTGCTACACGACGAGCGACACTGAGTAAAAATTCCACCTCAAACTCCTCTAACCTAATTCTAATATAGACTGAATGCTTTGTAGTGGCGAAAAATGAAGAACCTCTCGCAGTCTTTTGCACGTATTTACATTCTTCGAACGTCAATTTATTTTATTATTTTATTATCGTCAGTGTATCATAACGTGTGGATTAACCCACATAACGCAGTAGCATCGTCTAGAGTCTAGGGGATGATTTTACGCGCGAGAAGAAGTAGAAAACGTGGAATAAAACTTTTTCAACGAATCTTTATTTACGTTTCCGTTTATTCTATTACATTCTCAAATTGTAATTAATTAATTATTATTTTAGTCGAGTTAGATATTCGTAATCAGAGGTATATCTTATGTAATACTCTTCTATATTAATAAAGAATAGAAAATTAGTCAAAATCTACTTTTAATAAATATTTCTTACTTCATCGTACGATGTTGGACTAGCAATTGAAAAACAAAGATTGTACATTTCGAGATAATATTTTTAGCCTGCACAAAATATTCAAGCCGCCGGATAAGTAGTTTTGTAACCAACTTATAAATAGATATACAATTGCATACTCTACAACGATGCTTATACTTACTAAGCGAATATCTAATGACTACCTCCCTAGAAGCAAAAACTCAACCAAATTTCTTCTATCCAAAAAAAAAAAAAAAAAGAAAAAATGCAAAAAACGTCTTTTAACAATTGCTGTGAGATTTTAAAAACTTTCGAAAAGTTCTTAACAGTTCGTGAAAAATTAAAAATTCAATTTCTTCCCTCGACTGATTTTCTTACACGTTTCGCAACGAAAATTTCACGAGGTATTTGCACAAGCTCGTACAGCAAAGCGATACGTAATATATTTGTTACGCGAAATTGACGAAACCCGCACTCTGTACCTTCGTGCGCGTTCCGCGTTGAAGTTGCGTTATTTTTCACTCGAAGGTGAGAAGCGGAGAGGATATTGTCGCGGAATCACCGCGACTTTGGACCGTTGTTACGTTCGACGAAATTTCACTGCGTTCACGTAATCGAGAAAACGAGGAAAAAGAGAAAGAAGACGAGGAAAGAAGGAAGGATCGTTGCGCGAAAGGCGCAGAAGTGAAAGCATCACTGGTGACGTTCGTTCCGCGAACAGATAGCGGATCTTGACTCGATTTCGAGGCTTCAAGGGCAGTAAATTTCACTTTTCGTTGATTTTCGAGATTTTGACGTTCTTTCTCTTCCATGTAATTATGCAGGCTCTCGTAAGGAAAAAAAAAAAAAAAAAAAAAAAAGAACAGAAACTGCGCTTCTGTCGTCTGAACAAACGCACATCTTCTTTTGTGCGAAACATCTGTTGTTTTCTTTAATAAATCGATTCTTCGAAACATTCTGTCTAACGAAGCAGTGAAATATCAACAAGATCGATAATTCGTGAGATATTTCAGATTTTTGTACAATGTATCTCGTTTTTTAATGTAAAATATCTCACCAATCATCGATTTCTTTGGTGCTTTCGCCTTCTCCCTACGAAAAAATTAAACGCGTCAAATTATTGTATATTCCCCTTTTATTTGAAACATTTTTCGTTTGTATTGATCGAAGCGAATCGAAGCGAATTAAGGGTTCATCGTATGATGGACATGATTTTGAAATTTTTTAATTTCTTAAAGCGCAGTTCTATTTTATTGTCTTCTTCTTCTTCGATCTTCCTGCCCCTTTTTTTTATAACAATCAAGGTTGTTCATGGCCATGGAAGATGGTTTTCGATCAATTATTTAATTCATTCTGTGATATTCGAAGATTCTTTAGAGACACAAAACTTTCTGCTCCTTTTATGACATTTAATCTAATCTTAATCGTGGATCTTTTTATTTTACAACAATTATTGTCCTCTCCTACTGTAATTTATCTTTCTTGAAATTCTTACTAAGCGTTGATAATTATTACGTTAATAATATTCTAAATCACGATACTTTGCTGTATAGGTATCGAGTCTCGTTTTATATTGGATAAAATAAACGAAACAACGAAAGAAAAACTTGGAAATGATAAGTAGATATTGAAAATATTCTTCTTAAGGAGATCAATGTTCGTGCATTTATATGTTAAAAGTATATACGTATGACGACGTTAAAACTTATTAACTCATTACACAATGATTTCTTTAATAGCTGTTTAGATAATTAGTAGGCTGGTCGGTAATTTAATCATCGTGCCACGTGGCATAACGTTAAAGTACATAATTCTTATACTTATAGTATTCTTATAGTTGCCAATGAATACTTAATTTGAAAAATTGAGATTGATGCTAGACTTCAAAGTAAATTCTCTTATATTAGGATGTCCCAAAAGTTTCTTTCTTTTTATACGGAATTAGTAGGTGCCCAACATGTTTTGTTTTATATTATTTTATTGAATTATGTATGATCCATTTTGTAGTAACAGAACAAAGTATGTCATATACGATTCAATAAAATAATATAAAAGGAAAAATCATTTCCTCGTAAAACGAAAGAAACTTTTCAGACAATCTAACGTTACGAAGCGAGAGGTTTAAAGAAAAAGAGAATACTTAACCTTTCAACAGCTGTATGTGATTTGTAGTATGACAAAATTACGTTAATAATTACACGAATGAGAAAAACGTTCATATTTCATTTTCTTGTTATTTCACCACCACACACAGCTCAAAACAAATAGAGGATCATTCTTCATGTCTCTTTAACCTTTGCACATGTTCATTTTTATTATCTCTATATCTATGTATATTTTCTTACTTTAACTGTTTTCCCACCATTATATCATATAGAGTTATTTATAAATGCATATCACTGCTTCAGAATGTAGATGTGCACGCGAAAACAATGAAAAAACGTCGTATAAATACGTGTGTCTCGCGTAGCTTAGTTTTCGGCTTATGGATAGCGAAAGAAAAGGTCGTTTTTAATTTTCCTCTCTTTAAACTTTCGCTCTGATACTTTTAACTCTCACTCGCATAAACAAATCACAGTCACGCACGTGAAATTCGATCGATAGAATTGTTCAATGAAATTTAGATAACGAACCGACTTGCGTAACGCGAATCACGGGCGAATGAAAAACACGAATTAAGAAGAAAGAGGAGAGGAAAGGCATAGCGACATGGCAGAAACAGTTTATCCAAGGGGAGCCAAAGGAAAGGCGGCGGTACCAATAGGCTGTTTCATATTTCACGGTTCGATTGGAACCGAGTCACGGTTCGTTCGAGATCGGCCATGATTCGAAGTAATTTAAACGGAACACCGATCTAACGCTTCCGGGCTGCGCTTTGCTCCGCGTGTGTTCGTCCTTACGCGGACTCGTTTTAAAAACACACAGCTGCATTCTAGCGGACCAGTATTTACGTATGCTTGTGTACATGCCTACCCGCACACCTGCCGATATTAGCCACGCCGCAGGTGCGTACAACTTTGCACACCACGTCTTGTACGGACCACCGTGCGCACGATATTTCACGATCTGGCCACACCGAGACGAATGACAAATCTTTGCGTCTTGCTCCCTCCGAATCAGATTGTTCCCACTGCAAATTGTCTTCCTACAAACTGCTTTACTTGCGAGTAACAAGTGCTTCCGGCGAAGGAAATCGAATCGATGTACAGTTGATATTGGATCAAGGTTAATTCGTGTTTTTGAAATTCTTCTTAAACAAAACTATCAGAGCGATTTTGACGATCATACGCGAGTCGCGATTTGTCACAGAAACTTTGTAGATTTGCAAGGATGCGTTTTCCAGTGTATGAACGATTCTTCGCAGAGATTTTTTTCTTCTTTTCGTATCTCGTTAAATTATGCTTTTTTTAAATATACTTCTCACCGCGATTTCTTCGGTATTATGTAATACTATTTATCGTTATGTGTATATATATATATATGTTTATTCGACCTCAAAGCCAAGAATTGGACATTTATATTGTACGTATATTTTTATACGTATATAATATCATACTGGTTGATTTTAGAGTTGCGAACGACGAGGATACAAGTCATAGTTTCTTCGATGGGACGTTAAAGTCGAAATTTTCGAGCGGTTTAAAGTATTTGTATTAAAGAGGACTAACGACTCTCACAAATTTTAATCACGAATTTTAAATTCAACAAATTCATTTCCAAGAATGTTTCTACTAAAAGGCCAGTTAAACATGTTTGCTAAAACGTCGACTAAAAAAGAACTTGGTCAATGTTGATGAACACGAGGAGAAAAGAAGCGAGTGAAAAAGACGTTAGACAGAAGAAAGTCTCCTGTTTCGTCTTTTTCTGATTTCGCATGCAAGGCCGAGATCGTAGTCGAGCCGATTCGATAACCGAACTCGGGAACCGTGGCAAGCGTCATTTTGCAATCACCTTCGTCGACCTTGTCTGGCTTTCTTGAAATGACAATCAGAGCGTAGATACAGATGCCAAACTCGTGAAATCAAAATCATTGCTCCACACTTGTCTCTTCCTTTTCTTGTCGAAGCAATTTTCGATTAAACCGTTTCAAAATATCTAAATATTTCTTTAATTCGCGTCTAGCTTTAAAAATATACAACAATCCGTTTAATTATCGCGCCTTGACCGTATATTGGTAATTCGCGTCCTGCCTTCTACTTCCATGGAAACGTGGCTAATTCGAGCTTTTTCGAACATTCGCGTACAAATTTTTGCCGTCGTTCACCTCGAACAATAATAACTGTGTTTGCGTGGTGACTGAAATTTGCATTGATCGTACAACGAGGAAAAAATATGCTTGGATATTTAAATACTTAATAACCTTTTCCGCGAATTGTTGTTAAAGCGTAATTAGTAATTCTTTCCGTCTACGTTGGTTGGAAAATTTGTTAAACAATTCGGCAATATCTTGCATCGAGGACGATGGACAATTGCGTGGAATTTGGTGCAGAAATGTAATACAGGAATTTCTGAATAGATAAATTCTTACGCATACGTACTTACTTTTCAATTATTACGTACGAGCAAATGCTATAACGGGTCATTAACCGATTAAGCTATAAATGTATTGGTCTTTGTTAAATCTTCAATTTCATTGGATTGTATCTTCTTTAGAAAAACGTGAAAAACATATGTTCCTACTGTAAACGATCGATAGAAAAATTGTTTCTCACAGGTCGATAAGAGTTCGATTTCAGGAAGATTAAACGAATAACATTCAGGAATCCGTTTTCAGCGACATCAACGAATCTGAAAGACGGCAGAGAATGGCCGAAATAGTAATTCCGATAATTGGAAAGGCACGAGTTTCATTGACTTCCACGATTAACTTTCTGCTCTAATTGATTCACATTTTCTACTGCGTAAATCGATGAAATGCGTTAGTTCCGTTACGAAACGCTAGGCCAGCGCGGACGTCTTTTTCCCTTCTCTCTTTTTCTTTATCATGATATTGCGTTCAATTTAGGAAACAGTTGTGAAAATTTGTTGGATTAAATAATAAAATGGACTTTCGTGAAATTAGGATTTCTAAAATCACGTATTTTTATTCTGCATCTGTAATCTGTACGTGTAATCGATCTTTTAATCTGTAATCTGACTAGACTCTGTAAAAGACTATATTAAACGCTGCGTTAAATCGCAGAGAGAGATCCTTGATTTTGTAACAAATTTCGTTCTCCGAACTCAAATTTTTTCCTACTATTAAACATTGTACGTTTCTCTCTCTCTCTCTCTTTTTTTTTTTATTTAATTTTTGCCTTTCGACTTTGAATGGTTTGCCAACTTTACAAAAATAGCCAGTTTTCACAATACCATATCGAATATTAAATATTAAATATTAAATACAATCGTGACAAAATTCTTACACGTAAGAAACGTTCGATTTTGTCGGTTTCAACACTTTGGTTTCCTTCTGTCCAACGTTCGTACTTTCTTTCTTCCCTCGAAAACCTCGTGAAATTATCGTAGTCTTAGGCCGAGATTCTGTCGTAATCGCTTTGTTAAACATATTTTATTTGATAAGGCGCGAACCCATTTCGAATCGAAACGTTTGCAGATGACTGTTCTCCCATGATATCTAATTCTAATCGACGCTAACGTTTTATTTTTAACCTCTTGTTTTTTTACACGGGCAAAGACCACCGATCACTTTCATCGAACGAAATGCTTTCTAGGAAATGAAGCAATCGAGAGAATCTCATTAGTCGGAGATAAGGTGTAGTGCAAACGTTGCTTTAATAAAATTTTGATAAAATAACCGGAATCTAAACTTTATCGAGTTGCTTCGTGTTTGCTCGAGCAACAATTTACTTGACAATACCATTTGGAATATTAAAATGATATTAAATTTTCATACACCTGATCACGAAAGTATTGCATATGAAGAGCTTTAACGCTTATGTTCATATTGTGCGTGTGTGTTACATTGAAGTTGCATTAGCGTTGCAGTGAGACACGACTGTCGCAACTGCGTCAAATTCGAAATTAATCTTGAAATGTACACAGCAGTGAGAATAATGTAATTTATTTAACTGTGAATGCAACATATAAAAACTTTATTCTATGTCCTTTCTCTTTTACAAACTTTCGGACAAGCATAGTTATCTAATATCATTTTATTTCACATTTATTATGTAATATACACAATCTGTTTCAGCTTAGTTTGGACAATATTTATCGAGCGAACGATCATTTATTTTCCTACAATGATGTACATTAGCCAAAAGATATTTTGTACTAATCCTGCGATCGCATATGCGAATATCTTTTCTAATTATGGGAATTATTATCCTTATTATCTTGTATTCTGCGACATTTTCAAGTCTCGTGTAACGTTTCCTAACGTTTATTTCATAGATTGTGATTGATATTCCGAAGAAAATGCTCGTTTTCAAGTTAGAGGAACGAGGGAAACGAGGGAGAAATAGAAATCAGACTAATCGGGTGAGAAACGGGGACTCGCTTTTATTTGCAAATTTTCTTTAGGAAATATACCGCTAAAAACAATTCACGAACCCTGAATTATTATTATTTCTATCATTTTCTGGCGCCTTTGTACCTCGTCTGGGACCCTTATACTGCGACCAGAGATCGTAATTTAGATAATGTCGTTGAAACTGGATTCATGAGTTTATATCTGGCGGATTTCGCCCGTCTAAATCAGATTTTTACGAAATATTTATATCGTTACGACTGAGCGTGCCGCATATTTGTTTTTCTTTCTTCAAATTACCTACATTTTTCATTCTTTCGATCTTAGTCCAAGAGTGCTTGTAGAAAACACTGTAGGTGCCAAGAAGCAAGTTCTTCGGGAGAAAAAGTCAATGTAGTTTAAATTCATAAAAAAGAAAAGTGCATGTGTCGTCTCTTTCTCTTCGGAAAAGAAACTCGGTGGTTGTTCATTCGTTTAGACAGACGACAATTAACTGGTGTTTAATTGCATTTATATCTTTTTTCTATAGAGGCCTAGATCCATGTATTTTCTAGCGTTATTAATAACTATTTAGAAGAGGAAATTGCATTTGAATTCTATGCTACAGTATTCTCATTGGTATGTGCAAAATATTTTCCAATAAGAGTCGAAATTTTCCAATTTTAGCACGTACACAGTGTTTTCTAGGAGAACTGTTCGGACAACGATAATCAAATTTAGCCCGACTTTTATTAGATTCTGAAACTTATGAATTATGAGATAATTCACACTCAGCTTATACCAAGTTAAACTTAAGAAAAATTTATTTCTTAGTTATTACGTTCGAGACCCGCGCGACTATCATAATAATAGCCATATCTTTCATCGACACAAACGTGTCTACGTGATTGTTATTTCTGATCTAAAATTAAATAGGCGGAAAGCTATGCTTATTTATCGATATCGAGATAGTCGATCGATTATTCGAAAGTACGAGGAATGAAAGTTCAGACGATCGAAAGTCCGATTGGAGGCATTCAAATAGAAAGTCCAGTTAACAGTATTTCGATAACCGAGCCACGATGAAAGTAGCTGTTCGTTTTCTGAAATCGATAGAAAACAATTAAAAAATCGTTGTTATACCATCGAAATTCCACTCGTACAATACAGTATTTTTTTTTCTTTTTTGACGAATGTCTGCAAGCATCGATTGAAAATTTGGGATAAATTCTTCGTTGCTCGTTTTATTTTTTGAGAAAGCGAAGATATTAAGAATTTGATAAAAACTACAGAAGGTTAACCGTTAAAAATCGTCGCTATAAATACGTTACATCAGAAAGTCCAAGTTTTGATAATGTCAACCCGAGAGGAATAACAACTTTACGTAATATTGTATGATATTATAATAATAATTTATTCTTTTCTTTTAGGCTCACAGCTTATTACAAGCTGGTTATTACTCTCTTATTCTTAGTTTCTTACGCTATATTGTTTTGCTATTTTATAGTATCTAATTCTTTCTCAATAATCAGGGTGTATCTGTATGCGAATGTATAGCGTGGCGGTAAATGTTGTATAATATGTTACTTCATAATATAATAAAATATTATCACCTGTGTAAAATAATTATAAATTAATTTTTCAATGCAATTTATATTACTATAGTGGTAACTAATACTCGCTTCTAGAAAATATTCGACAAAGTTGCAAATGTAATTCAGAAAAGTTGAGATGTGTAATTCCTCGAAATTGCAAAATGTAATTGCACAAACGTTGCAAAATACGATTCCACGATCATTGCGATACTTAAAATTCTACAAAATTGCCAATATGCAGTAGGTATACTCTAAAGACGAAACATTTGAACAACATATCAAATTATTCAAATAGAAATACAAATTTTCAAATGTTGCTCACCTCGTAACTTCGCGTTACAATCACAATACAATCTACGATACCGTTAAATTCGAACGACCCCACTTTCCATTCTCAACCTACGTGTCGCCTCTACCATTTCCTCTTTCGCGTATCCTAACGTTCTCCTATCCTTCGTCGTTCCTTAACGTTACATTAAGAGGCAATAAAAAAAGAGAAAGAGAGAGGTGATTTTTATTACAAGTTTTGTTAAAAACTTTTTTTCAACGACTATTTTTGTTTGTTACAGTAAACCTGGCAGACAGCGGAGGCCAGAGGGTAGACATGACGCACTTCGATCTGTTGAAGGTCCTTGGAACCGGAGGTACGTGAACAAAATCCTTTATGGTAGCGATTAAAGTCCACGGTAGGACGTACAACCGGTCCCTTTCCTTCGTAGCTTTTCGCGCTCCAACCATTTTAGCGTTCGTAACCGGTTGATTTTTAATTGCGATCGTCTCGCGTCTTGGCGACGCGACTATTGGGCGATTTTCCCTTCGGAGCGCAGTAAACACACGCATCGAACGTTTATTATCCGCCGATTCACGCGAAATAGAACGAGTTTTAAGCATCCTTTCAATCGATTCCGCGTGAATCTTCTTTTTTTTTCCTTTCTTCTTCGACGTATGGCGTTTCTATAAATTGTCTGATTCAGGGGGCGGAAGATACGCGACGAATGCAAAAGTCGATAAGACGTTGGTGAATCGTGAAAATTACGGCAGTTTCGTTACGAAGAATAGACGCGGAATTGTACACAGGATGTTTCGATAAATGTTTATATTATTAGCCGATAAAGGAATACATGATAAGAGATGGTAGTTTAATTGGTAGGCGTAGAAACGTATTCTTTCGAATTTTTTACGCAAAAGGGAGTGGATTAATTTTTACGTCTAATGTTTATCGGTAAGTGTGATTTTTAGATAGTCTCTTGTTTCCAGTGTAACTCAAAGTTTTTCAAAATTCTTCAAAACGTAAATCGAACCGACGCGAATAGCGTACCGTATTTCGTTGTAAAAACATGCGAATTGAATTACGATGGAGAAAAATCGTTTTCTTTGCTTTTTTCTCTCCGCGTTTACATTCAGATTAGCAAATGCGAACGGTACGGAGAAGCTCGATAGTTTAAAGAATTTAACGAGCAGACCGATCGTTCATTTCGAATTAAAAAATCCTCGTTATTGAAACATCTTGTACAGCCCCGATCAAAGTTTCGTCATTTATGACCACGTTAAAGATCGTTTCTATTTAATTGCTGATGTTAGAAACCATCTACACGGTTTTAATCAAACTTGGCTATTTTTACTAGTTTATGGTAAATAAAATAAATTTCTATAATATATTCCACGTTCCATAAATTTTTGAAGATCGTTTCTATTTATAGCTTTCAGCTCTCGGAACGTCCAAAAATATTGGTCAAAGCTTCGTCGTTTCCTATCCTCCCGCTATTCACAAACTTCCACGTCCGAAATATGTATCAGTGCAAACCACTCGATAAACCAATCTCACTGGTCAATCTAAAAAATCTAAAAGTTCAAATTCAATTTCTTTTTTTCTCTGACACCAACAGCTTATCGACACGCCGTGTATCCGAACCAAAGATACACCAAGTCCACTGAAATTTTCTGACAATACGAACCGCCGAAGTTAAAAAAGGAGAAAGAGAAAAAGCGATGATATCGAAGCAAATCTCAGCGTGAAATTTTCCTTCGATTAATAATCCAGATGAGATTCGTAATTGTTCTATCGACAAAAGTGTTTCTCGTTTAAAGAACGTTTGACAGTTAACGAGAAATAAAAACACGTTCTTACGAATAATACGAATAATCGTGACATAGCTAGCGAATTAGGTCATGATAGAAAGAGACGAAACGAATACCTTTTGCGCAGCTTACGGAAAAGTGTTCCTGGTGCGTAAGAGAACGGGCGCCGATGCCGGCCGACTCTACGCCATGAAAGTCCTGAAGAAAGCGTCGATCGTGCAGAAGAAGAAGACGACCGAGCATACGAAGACGGAGCGACAAGTTCTGGAGGCCGTTCGGGACAGTCCTTTTCTGGTTACGCTGCATTACGCCTTTCAAACGGACGCAAAGCTGCATCTTATTTTAGGTAAATACATTATTTTTCTTGAAAATTATTGAAGAAATATTCGCCAGAGATACAGTTACAACGAGAAAGACACGAATAGGGAAAGTTCGCGTACGCTAGATTCTCAATTTAACTTAGTTTGCGATTGCTACTTCGAACGATCGTTCGATAGCCTTTCTAATCTTTGTAAAGGGACTATTTTCGTCTAAAATAAAGCACGTGCCTGCGATATATCGCTCTTTAGCGAAATATCTATTCCTCTCGAGATAAAAATAAGCTCTATACAGTATTTCGTTTTCATAAATTTTTCCAGTCTCGACGAAAATGTCTAGCCACTTGTTGATAATGAGCATAGTTATACAGTGATAATTACAATTAACGCGTAAAAGGAAGTGCACTATACTCTAAGTAAACAATTTTAAGTACAACTTGTTAACAGCAGTAAATATTGGAAAATTGGAAAGAGATGAACGCGTTTTAGCGTACATAACTTAAGTCAATTTAAAGTGCATTTTTGATGTAAAAAAAAAAAAAATGGGTAATTAGCGATGTTAAAGTACATGAGAAAATATTTGCTTCTAAGAGGATAGGAAATGGTTAGTTTATCGAAAAAATTAATAAACCTTTTTAGCTTCGACAACAGATCAGACACGAAAGATTTTTAAAATTTCCACAACTATGCTTTACACAAAATATTTTCATACGCGTCTTTTTATTCTTTATTTACGCATTACGGTCGCGAGTATGTCATACCGAAAAAAATGTACCTAAGAAAGCGAAAGAATGAACAGCTGAGAAGGTTTTTAGATGTTATCCTGACATCATCGTTGAGTCGTCCGTGTAACATTGTGCAACCTTCCTCCCTCGTAGAAACGTATAATCACTCGCGATGATTTCGTCTTTTCCTCAATTATTTTTCTTTAGATGACATCACACAATGTACGAATTATTTTTGTTTCGCAATATGTAGGTCGGCTAACTGTAACGTTTCCACGAGTCAGTTGTCGTTTTATTCCAATTTACATGCATGGAAATTCATTAACGATAATATTTAAACGTTTATGTCGATTTTGAAGTATGGACTGTTTCGCGAAGCCCCGATATTGAAAATAAATTATTCATATTGCAATTAATATTTAAAACGCAAACTCTTCCGAAAAAATTGTACGTTTTATACCAATCCTGTTTTCGGTATATTTTTTCTATAGATTTTTTATTCAAATTCCCAAATAATTGTAGAATATTGCAGACATTTTATTGGAAGTAACAATAATTTCTAGCAAACAAATTCTCAGTTTTACTTTAAAAAGTTCGAAACGCTTAATTTAGGGAACGATTCTACGATATAACATTCGTAGATATCTGTCAGGTTTGCACGTTTCTTAAAAATCTAAAACAGCTAAACAGTGAAATTTGAACACGTGAATTAGTGTTAATTCTCTTCCGCAAAGTATTTCTTCGGTAATCCGTTTTGTTAAAGAGAGAGGAGGACAATCGACGAAAGAGAACTATCGCTAGTTATCAAAATATCCAAAAATAGTATCAGACATTTTCTATTCGCCAGGAGAACACGATTGAATTCCAAATCTCGCATGCAGCAGTTTTATCAATGAATATTTCATGCCTTACAGCGTTACAGCCCAATATCTCGTTGACGAGTGCCACGGAAGATAAATAGAGAAAATATCGTTATACGTTTCGCTGTTTCTACGGGCAATTATCTTTTTTCTATTTTTTCTATTCCTTTCAATCCCTTCAACGTTCGCGATATCTTTTAATTTGGAAGAATTCACCGATGATCGAGGAAAATAAATATTTCGGAAAGAGATTCGGTCGAGTCGCGAAGATCGTGTTCTCAGGCGTGTTGTCTAATTTGTTGAACGATAAAAATTTCGAATTTTTACAGATTACGTGAGCGGTGGAGAGTTGTTTACGCATCTCTATCAGCGAGAACATTTCACCGAGGACGAAGTGCGAATCTATATCGGCGAAGTTATTTTGGCGCTGGAACATCTACACAAGGTAAGTATCGTTCTTCTCCAGCACGTTGGAAAACTTACGCTACTTAAAATAATCGATTTAAGGGAATTTGTCTATTTAAAGATCTTTTCTTTTAAAACTTGATGTATGGACGAGATTCAGAAATCGCTTGTCAGAAATCGAGGAGTTTAAAATACGATATAAGAATCGAATAGGAGCATACATGATTTTATTCGAAATTTCATTTCGGATCAATTTTCGAATCGAGAAATTTAAATGAACGTTTTATTTTAAGCTTCGTCTTAAAGTCGATCGAATGAAACAAAGCAATTAAATACGTTTCTCGTATCACTTATAGCTTGACGATTGAACTAAAAGTGGTTGAATTTTTAATCTATCCATATCTGAACTATTGCTAGTTATATCGCTCTTCTAATTTCATTTACACTAAACTTATTTGCGTACGTGATATCTATTTCAACCGTGACCCGCAAGATTACACGAAAAGGAAAAACGAACGTAGTCTGGAATTTAGCATTGCCATATTATTGCGAATATTTGCGCGTTACACGGTAAATTATTAAAATATTCCATTCTTATCGTACAACCTGATCGATGGAACATACAATGTTGCCTTTTCTGTTGCAGCTGGGTATAATTTACAGAGACATTAAGCTAGAGAACATTCTGTTGGACAGAGAGGGTCATATCGTGTTAACAGATTTCGGGCTGAGCAAAGAGTTCCTGCCGCACGAAAGGGACAACAACGCCCGTGCTTACTCCTTTTGCGGAACTATCGAGTACATGGCACCGGAAGTGGTACGAGGGGGCTCAGCGGGACACGATATTGTGAGTCAGGATGAATTTACGTCACGATTTGTTCCCTTCGTTCCTAGAACTTCGTTATCGCGCCCGTACTCCCCGTCTGTCAGATACATTTTTATCGATTCGTTATTCTTTCTTCTCTGGTTACTTGCAAAAAAGAAAAAAGAAAAAAGAAAAAAGAGAAATGTTAAATTTGATGGAATCGGATTGTTGGAGAATGAGAAAATCGTCACTCGGAGGTTTCTATTTTGATATACTTTCTTCTTATTTTGTATAAAATGTTTCAAGAATGAAACATTTGTAAATGTTGCATTCTCTGCAGGCAAAGAATAAAGTAGAATTTATGTAACTTGTAAATATCGTGAGAAGAATCATATAATTATAATAATCAGAAAATGCGAAGATCGCGTCGTATAAGCACACAGTGAGAAAGACAGTACAATTAGACTAATTAAAAAATATAAAGATAGTATAATATATACACGAATAATGGATAAAAGAAATAAGAACTAGAAAATCTCTTGTATATTTAAAACTTGAACAATTGTCGGGAACGGAAAAACAAGCGCCAAATGAACGATTCGATCAATGAGATAGATTGTACTTATTGGAAGAGGTTTCGTATTTAAAAGTGCATAAATTTGTTACTACGAATGTTAGCCTTGAATTTATAGAACGTTTGAGAAAGTGACTTGATTTTGATCGATGTCGAGTTAGTTTTTGATTGGGTCGCTCAAATTACTGGAAAGCAGTACTGTCTTTTTACCGTAGTGTAGCCCCCTTCGGTTTTAAAATTCCAAGAATAATCTGCTCAAAGAATTTCCTATTCTAAATATCTATTGATGTTCAATTTGCAGGCGGTGGACTGGTGGAGCGTAGGCGTACTAACGTACGAGCTGCTAACCGGCGCGTCGCCTTTTACGGTCGAAGGCGAGAAGAACACGCAGCAAGACATTTCGCGTCGGATATTAAAAACAGAACCACCGATGCCGGGCCACATGGGTCCAACGGTTCGAGACTTTATCCTACGTCTTCTCGTGAAAGATCCGCGACAACGACTCGGCGGAGGACCAGGAGACGCCAAAGAGCTGAAAGAACATACTTTCTTCAAGGAAGCCCCACCACCGTTTAGCTGGGAAGCTTTAGAAAGACGCGAAATCACTCCGCCTTTCGTTCCTACAATTACTCACGAGCTGGACACCAGCAATTTCTCGGACGAATTCACAAAAATGATCGCAACCGACAGTCCGGCCGTGGTCCCGCCCAATTATGACAAAATTTTTAGAGGTTACTCCTACGTGGCGCCATCTATACGGTTTGAAGACAATGTAGTTAGTAAAGACATAATTGAAGAAGCCACGACAGCTAGTACAGAGTCTGAAATACCTTCAGCGTCGGACGCGCTGCCTGTGAGATTCGAGGAGTCCCCGTTCTTACAGGCCTACGAATTAGACCCTCAAGAGGAGGCCTTAGGAGATGGTAGTTACTCGGTCTGTCATAAGTGCAGGCATAAGAAAACGTTGGAGGAGTACGCTGTGAAGATTGTCAGTCGCAGAGTCGATTGTGCAGGAGAGGTCAATTTGCTGAGAACCTGTCAGGGACACCCAAATATAGTCAAATTAATCGAAGTCCTTGAGGACAAAACGCATATTTACTTGGTAATGGAATTGTTGTCTGGAGGAGAGCTGTTGAGGAGACCAAGGCCATTTAGCGAGCAGCAGGCTAGCAAAATAATGCGGCAACTTGCCTCTGCGGTCCTTTTTATGCACTCGAAAGGTGTGGTCCATCGAGATCTCAAGCCAGAGAATATAGTATTCGCTCATCAAAGCGAAGATTCACCAGTAAAGATAGTAGACTTCGGTTTCGCCAGGATAAAACGTGGCTGTGAGCCTCTACACACTCCCTGTTTCACTCTTCCATATGCAGCTCCAGAAGTGATAGCTAAACAAGGTTATGACCAGAGCTGTGATCTTTGGAGTCTGGGTGCTATATTGTATTCCCTACTGTCTGGAAACCCGCCATTTGGGACAGATTCCCCAGACTTGGCCACCCGAATCAGGGCAGGTGAGATCGATTTCGATAGCGAATCCTGGAGTCACGTGTCTGACCTCACCAAACAGGTCGTCAAAGGCTTGTTGACCGTGGACCCGAGCAAAAGACTGACAGCTAGTGACCTGGTAAATCATCCTTGGCTAAACGAAGCTAATTCGTTCGAAGTGGCCAGTTCGGTCGATCGAAACACTACAGACAATTTGAATGCACTATCAGAGAAGCCAGAAGGATTCCGATTGCGGGAAGTAGATGGAGCCAGGCTTGCCCAGCGCCGAAAATTGCACAAGCGTTCTACTTCTAGTTCCGTATCGTCATGTGCCTCTACCACTTCCTCCAGTCAGTCTGTACAGGCTATTCGACCACCCAGCACCGCAACTAACCTAGCAACTTCCGCTTCACCAGCGCAACCAAGCGCATTCGATTTTGGCGAAGACAAAGTAAATGAATATCTCAGCTCTTTGTCTTCTTCCTCCGATTCGCAACAGGAGTCACCTAAAAAACGTAAACGAGACGAGGATGAGGAGACCACGCCGAGAAGGCATAAAAGATACGCGCAATGTACAGAGGATTATAAGAACAGGACTGGCCCCGTGACTAGGTCCAGGAAAAGGAAACTAGAGGAGCAGACCGTAAACGAAGACGACTTATCTACGATAGAGTCTTGCGGGACAAATCATGTGGACTTTAGGGAGATCCGTCGGAAACAGAAGATAGGAAAACGACCCAAGAGGCTTAGCACTGTCATCGTGGAGTAAAAGTTTACGCCACCTTTTCTTCGTATTTCTCCTATGTATATTGTATGCATTTTACGTAATGTGATGTCGTTATCTGCCTTCGAAGCTCGAATCGACTCGGGCAACACACATTGCGTCATTCCTATTTCCGGGACTTCACCCGTGAACTATTTGAATCCTGTACGAGTTCGTCATTTTGCGACATTTTGACCATTTTGTTTTTTTATCATTAACGTAGGGTATGTTAAAAAAAAAGTTTAATTTTATTCTTTGATTCATTAGCATTTTAGGTAATGTCAATTGACATATTAAGATTATGTAGACTGTATAAGATATAACTGTAGAATTAAATCGTATAACCCAATAAGGACCAATGAAATAATGCAATGCAATTATATTAATGCAATATTATTGAAAAACGTATGAAAGTGATTCATACATTGTTTTCTTAAAGTATAAAGTATGTATCAAAATAGTATTTTTTAAAAGTTCACTGCATAAATCAAAGATTAAAAATTTCCAGGATTTAAATGGGATAGTTTATCATATCGTTATGAATAGTTAAATTTCTTCAAGATTCTTAAGATTGTACGATATACGCGAAAGAAGAAATAACGACGAAAAGAATATTACCCAGATTCTTAGAATTTTTTTTCCGTAACATAATATAGAATTCAATAATAGGTTAACATGATAATGTTAATTAAGCGTTGTTGTAAGCAAGTAACATTTCATTTTGTTGAGTATAAGAAAGGTTTGAAGTAAACCTTAAATATATTTAAGATACTTTGATGAACTCGTACAAGGTTCTAAATGGAGTGTCCCAAGACGACACTGTTCCTTATCGCAATTTTTAAATTATTGTAGATACGTTTAATTTTATGCCATGCTTAGGGTTACGTATCATCGAACGAAACTACGATAGATAGTATTTTAAGTAGAAAATAACGAATACGTGTTCCTCATCTTTTGAAGCCACTCTGAATGTGGATGGAACTTAACCTAAAAAAGAGTATTCGTCGTTCTTAGATTACAATATTATTATTTATCCTATTAGAGGAGCTTCAAAACCAAACGAATAGATAATTTCTATTCTTGTCAACTATTTTGTAATAGATTATACGCATTATCATCCTTTTTGTATTAGATTTTTCAACCATTATCAATTTTCTATGGGCAAATATCTGATCAACTCATCGATACTGTGTGTGTGTATACAGAGTGTCCTATGGAACTAGACATAGCGTTCGAACGATAGAAGATAGAATAAAATTTCATTTAGAAAGATTGAATGGTTTCGGGGTATCATCCGATGCATGTGTCTTATTGCAGTGGGACGCTCTGTACAATAAAGTGTCAGAATTAATTCATAAACGTTCTCGTCGCGGGGAAATGTCGATTTGTACAGAAAACACTGAATAAAAGAAAACCAAGATTCTCGCTCAAAACGCGACGAAAGATGGAACGGTCCCTCGAGATCGATTCCCTGTAGATTTATTTTCTTTCTTCGCGTTGTCTGTGATCAACCATATATAAAAATGGAAACAATATGAAAAAAAAAAGAACAAGAAAGTCGTCGAAGTGTTTGTCGACGTTTCTTAATCTTCGCTCTATCCCTGATCCTTCTTAGAGGAAATTAAAAGGTAAAAGAAGGGAGTACGAAGAGGAAAACAGAGGAAGGCGTAGAGAGAAAGAGGAAAAACTACTGTACGTAAAGACTTCATGTAAAAAGAAAAAAAAAAAAAAATTCGATTCGTGAAAATCACGCATAGAAAATGTGCCTCAAACAAACGATTTATAAAGCGTGTGTGAATATGGTGTACACGCGTTTCAATTTTTTTTGGGAAGAAACAGAAGGATCTTTGTTTATTTCAGATGAAAAAGGAGGTTAGGAGAGGTTAGGAATGATAGAGGCGCGTGTATTCTCTATTTATTGTATCGACGCAAAAGTAAACGTATTGTGTTGTACGCGTCGATTATTATTATTAATTATATACATAATATATATATATGAAAAAAAGTATACACACAGACTCAAATCCAAACGGTTCTGTTTACACTAGCATATATTATATCGGATACATGCTATTCTTGTACATTAATTTTTAGCCTTGAATCTTTATAAGAAAAATATTATATACAAGAAGAAAAAAAAAATATATATATACTTATACACACGTGGTACACACACAAAATCGTATACCCGTGTACATTCTACATAGAATGTTAAGAGATAGGGTTGATCGAAGTCATTGAGTATTGTAATGATTAATGGTACAATGTATCGATTACATTACGATTACTTCGTTTTGTACGAATGTGTTTTACGTATTATTGCTTTCATTGATTACTTTTTCCTTTTCTTTTCGAATGATAAAATCGTCGTGTGTATTATGAAAGGTATATTAACGAATAGATCATCGAATTATTTGTAATGAAATAGACGAGTTGGAGGGAATTGCACTTTGTTAGAAAACGTTGAAATTGAAGATAGTTGAGATTTATTTTCGTAGTCTTCGATACTGTTTCATGTGATTCAACTTCTTGCTGCTTCAGAAATTCATTGTATAAAAAATTTATTTAGATTTTTTGAATGACACGTATTTTTTTTTTTTTTTTTACAGATAATTTACAGAAATAAATGTTTTGTTCTTTTAGTTGATTCGTCGTAGCAAGAGGTGAGAATAAGTATCACTGAGGCACGAAAGAAATTTAATTCATTCATGCGTGACGATAGTTCGTTAGTTTTCACTGTTTTTTATTACAAATTACAATTTGTTACGCGGTGACTCATGGATATGTTCGAGTCCAGACCTTTTTAAATTTAATTCTGTACGAGTAAAAGTCTAGACAAACGATTCTACGTTAAAAAATGAAATGTGTAATACAGTTTCTACGTACGATTTTTCCCTTTTTGAGAAATTCCAATGTTAAAATTCGTGGGAACCCCATTTAGATCAGTGTTTTTTTTTTTTTTAAATAATACGTATATTTGCGTTTTGATGATGTTTTCAAAAGTTAGTCTAGAGGCTCATAAAGTCTCGTATAGTAAGGGGGTCCACTTACTTTGTTTATTCATTTTATGACGTGGGATCATTTAGTAATACTTTTTAATGTTGCTATTTATAGTTTTATCTTTTATACTTTAAAATTTATAACCCGATATCTTCCAAACCTGTTACATCTGTATCTTCCATACCAAAAATGGCGTATAACTCTTTAAGTAACTTCCATCCATTAGTTTAATGTAGAGTGTAAACTTTAATTTGCGGTTAGTTTAATAAACATACGAACAGATCTGCGAGTCACGATGTATCGTCTTAGTGTGTAAGCCGAAAGAGGAAAGGGAGGGTGTTGACTGCTGTGAAGAAAAAGTGCAACATTAAAGAAATAATAGTAAAAAATAAAAATAAGAAACGAGATAGGTGAAAAAGAAAGGATAGTGAAGACTGAAAATGGTTGTACACGGACTCAGGGAACAGAGAGACACAACCAAGGACATAAATTCTCTAAAAAGAAAAAAAAAATAAAATCGATTATGAAAAGGATGAGAGCGTTCCACGTGGATGGAGAAACGCGTGCTTCTACCAAAGACGACCGAAGTAAAATCGCTCTGCAAAGACCAAAAAAAAAATCAAGGAAAAGTCATAAAAAAATCAACAAAAGATATAAAGAAGAATAGAAAAAACTTAATCTTTTCGAAATATCGTGAGGCGTGTAAATTTTTGCTGAATCGTGTGTGATTTTCCAGGCGTAACGGTTAAACGTATAAATAAAAGAAGATAAAGAAGAAAAAGAGGGAAAGAAAGAATTATTTAAATAAGAAATGCATAGATATATAAAGAATATTATATATATTATATATATTTAATATAAGACTATATTCTAGAAGATCATATTTCTTTAATAAGAGGATATTTCTATTTAGGGATCATACGAGTCATTATTGAGTCCTTAATAAGTTGCAATCAGTTGGATCGTGCCGAGGAGAAAAACTGATTTTTTCTAGATACATATATCACTGTTATGTTATTAAAAGTAATTAACAGAAAGCGACGGAAGGTGAGGAAGATAAAAAATAAAAAAGCAGAGAATTTGTAAAAATATGTATATTTGTACAGGGCGTCGAAAGAGTCTAGTGCGCATTCTTTTTGGTAATTCGAAATTAATTGAATCATTCATGTCAATATGTTCACGTTCGTTAGGTTTACGTTACGATGTTCGTTTCTTTTTCTTTTTTTTTTTATGTATATGTATTACATTATGATTTTCCGTGAGAGAAAGACCGAGGGAGTATTGTTCGGCGACATGTGTTCTATTGTTCGTTGTTTCGATCGGGACTTTTCCTCTGTCCATAGATAAAATTGTGCGATAGACTTTTCAGGCATCCTATATACATATATTATATATAATTATAGCTTCTATTATACGATAAAGAGTGCTGTTCTGCTGCTATAAGTACGTAAGAGAGACGCGAGGTACCTTTGTTACTACTGGTTGTTAAATATATCATAACATAATATTTATTTACATAACGAATTTTTTACTCGCTTTATACATCCCAGTTTTTACGGCGAAGATGTTTGTTAAACGCATTTTCAAGTATATTATTTTATTTCGATTGTCTCCTTCATTTCAATAATTTTTAGAAATTTTGGTATCGTTCATTTCATTATATTTAATTTTGGAACAGTTTTCGTACTTCTGCGCTCTTGTATTTTTACTTATCTTGTATTTTTACTTATTTTTTTTTTATGAAAATTAAACTCTACCTTGTGTTGTAAATACTTGGGTCCTTTAGCTTTATAATTTTGAAATTTGAATCGATAATATTTTATTTGTAGTATTTGAACAAAAATTTTTTTAATGGAAAAAAAAACAACCGATCCTGCCAGGATTCGAACCTGGAATCTTCTGATCCGTAGTCAGACGCGTTATCCGTTGCGCCACAGGACCCAAGTTGCTAACAATGTCTATTATTTGTGTGATAATTTGTATCATTTATGAAAACATTTTCTTATGCGTATTTTTAGTTTAACTTTAAGTATAATATAACAAAGGAAATTCAATTAATTTCCAATTTAAAATAGATTAGGTAAAAAAACATAATCTAACGAAATTATTTGTAATGCTATGTTATCTTTGTTTTTAATACTTTAATGACTGTACTTAAGTAAACAATTCAGTATGTGATAAGAAATCAAAATTATAAAAGGACAGTAATAATAAAAGTAATAATAAATATACAAATGCACATTTTATTCCTTAATCTCAAAATTAAATCGAAATACATTTTGTACGTTGTCAATATTGATACATTTTTCACTAGAGTTCAAAGAATGTGTCACAGCCTGTTTTTCATTTGTAGATGCAGAAGCAGCCTTCCTTACAAATACATATTTCCTATTCTCACTGGGCGGAGGCATAAACTTGATAGAAGATGCTGTTTTGCCAAACTTTTGCTCATCCAAAGCCATTTTTTCTCTGTAATTCCCTAAAGTGTTACGCATTATTTGCCTCTTTCTTATCAGAGGTGCAGTATTACTTTTTAGAATATTTATATTTTTATTTAAGTCGTGTGCCTGCCTCTCAGGAAGCTTTCCAGTGCCCAAACACATTTCTAACTGTTGAATACACCAGCATAATTCTACTTCAAATTGATCTTCAGCTTCCTGGCTCAAACCGCTATTAGTTTCTACACCAACACTAGCTGAATCTGTCAGTTTTGGTGGTTCTGCATTTTTTTTATTTGCTGACGGCTTCTTAGCATTCTGAAATTAGCGTTTATTGTAAAGTAGTGATTATTGTTATTGTTAGTCATGATTTAGTCTAGGTTAGAATTAATAAAACATATATTTTCTTTTGAAATGTATAGTAATGAAAAACGAAGATCAAATCGATAATACCGTTCTAGGTTTTGGAGGCATCTTTTATTATTGAAAATGGAGTAGTTCAGTATTTTTTTCTAATTACTGAAGCATTGTTGGTTATGTAGTCTCTGATAGAATTCCTGTATTGACGTTGTTAGCCATTGTTCCTCTAAGTTTTAGTAAGTTATCACTAGATGGTAAAGCATTCGCACCATGGCGCGGAATTTAATTTTTATATAAAGAATATGTATTATTTTTAAAAACGGTAATTCAGTTATGAATTTCAATAAATTTCTTGCATATAGTGGTACTTGATATATAACGAAAAATTCTTTTTTATTTGATTGAGAAGCAATTAGTTAAATAGAATGATACGAAAAACAAGTTGTTTATAAGATTGAAACATAAATACTGTAGACTTTTGTCATCGCTTTAAATGGATACAAATGAGTATTCACTCGTTGTGAGATTTATATTACACAGTTTAAGAGATAGATTTAGAAAATTGCTTCCAAATGACACCTAGGTCGATCACCTGTTAAAATATTCAGTTTGTTTTCTCTTCTTTAGAAATTTCGTGGTTGATTTGAAATAAATTATACATAGATAACTAATTTTTAAGAAATCTAGAAAATAAGCTTAACGTAACTAAATAATAGTTAAAGTTCAACAAAACCTAAAAAATCTTGCTATAATTAAAATTTATGTTAACATTTTCTATCATTTCCATCGAGTTTTTAGGCATTTTGATTTTTAATATGAAAGTTAATTTAAGTTAAAAGAGATTAAAGGTGATATTTTTATGTAAACGAATTACGACTGTATTCTACTATTATCAAAATATTATTACTGAAAATACATTGACTTATACAAACGAAATAAACATGACACGTATATTGGACTAAGGTGCTAACTACTTTGGAGCTTATAATGACTAATATAGTAGTAATTACGCAATAAATAATATCACATTCTTAAGATTCAAACGGAACCGTTAAACGAGTCGCTTATTTCAATATGATAACGAAGTCTATGGCATCAACATTGACAATATTCTATTGCCACTCATCTTATTTACGTCTCTTCTATGTTCATTAACATATAAAGATATACAATGTGTCTCTAGGATAGGCTCGCTTAATTTAAATTTTCGCGCCAAATTTTAACAAATTTCATTTATCGATAGTAACGTGTTATCTGACGATCTAAGTAGATTTATTTATTTATTATGTATCATTGCAGGATAAAATATAAATATCTATTATTAATATTGATAGTATTAATATTACTATATATATATATATATGATATATAGAATAATATAAACATCTATTGTTATAAATAAAAATGTGTAATAAAATTTATTAAAAGTTGTATTAAGAAAATTGTCGTTACAAGTAGGTATGTATGTATGTCAATTTTAACTTATCAAAGACTCGATTTGTATATTACTAGAATTGTAAACAACAGTATTTATGATAAAAGATATTATGAAGTGATATTACCAGTAGAAATTTCTAGAAGTTATTTGTGATATTTTATTATTTCGTCCCGCAATGTGCAACTTTCAAAATTTTTTACATCTCTCTTTAATATCTCTTTCTTCCTTTATAATAAACTTTGAATTTTCGTTGCAACACACACTAATGACTTCTTACCCCGAGTTTGTACGATTTAGAAAAGAGAGACGAAGGTTTATTATATGTATATACATATATCGATCTGTAATATCGACATGCTTTTCAACCATCGAGATATAAAGATAGAGTACATGAGCCATGTGTAATTGAATGCGATATAGGAATAGAAAGAGAACGCTGCATAAAGGCTTCCTCTGTTCTCGTCTTGTGTATTGTACGCTGACGCTGTTCGTTGATCGGTATTACACTTAAATACCTACTGTATGACCGTGAGTAGGTTATTAGACAAGGACATAAGAGATCCTTATGCAGCGTTCTCTTTCTATTGCTGGATCTCTTTTTCAGCTCTCTCGCAGTCACGCACTCTATCTTTGATCTCTATGTTTTCAAATATCCGCCATGAATCATGGATATAGCAAATCTGACAAGCACTTCGTGGTACGTATATTATCCAAAAACAATTTATGACCACGATCCAATAATTCCTTCTTGTTTATACTTCTTGGATTTATTAATCACTTGTAAGTACGCAACACGATGTATTCTTGGTTTGTACAACGGAATAAGTAAGTGCACATGTTGTTGATTTATTAGAAGAGTGATACAAAAAGATTGGCACAATCATTAGGAAAACAGTTTGAAATAGAATAGAATTAATCACTCTGTTATTTAGCAAGAAAACTTTGTTTTTTTTTTACAATGTGATTAATAGTATTGTTTACTACTAGAAGAAGGATTAAAGTCTGATCTTAAACTGTGATGTTGTCCTTGTTAAATAGTATGATGTTATTGGATAATTATTCTATTCTAGTAAACGATATTTATTATTTTTAAATAGTTTACTTTTACGGTTAATTTCTGCATATATCTTGGAAGTTGTGATTTTTTGGACGTGTTACCCTTTTACCAAATCAATCGTGTTATATTTATCAAATGAAACTTACAACATTACAATGTTCATGCATTTTTGAAAGACAAAATTAAGTTTATTATTTTTTTCGTTAGATACTAAATCTTTTTGAAGAATCAGTGATACCATAAAAAGAGAAACGAAACAAAATAAAAAACTAGATACTTTCTAATGACAAAAAAATAGTCGAAGGAAGAAGGAAAACGGAAATGATTGTAATTTGTAATATCATAAGTAACGTTCACTGATTCTCCACAGATCAATTGTTTTTTATACGGTAACGAAAATCGTCTATTTTTAATTAAGCGAGATTTATCTCGGGTCGATATCGTAGAGCGCCTAGAAGTTTCTATAGGTAAATTATCGACCAGCGGGAAATACGATGAAAATGTGATTTCTTGCAGAAACTCTAGTTAATAAGGATCAGTCTTTTCGAAGTTCGATACAATTGGGCTAAGCTTCTCAATTATTCAGGCAAAAGTTATACCGTAAACCACGTGGAATTCGTGATTTCTTCTGGATAGATCGTATTAACAAACAACATCACCAACTTTTTGACGTTAAAAGTGACACAGTGACACTGTACCTCGTTAGCTCGACGATTAGTTTGAATTTTTTAATCATTTTTACAAACCTAGTTTTTCTTTTAAATAAAGGTGAGTCGTGTGTGTGTGTTTTTAGTTGGATAGTTCTTCTAAAACGCAAGCAGAAGTGAATGAAATAAACTAATGATTTTTAGAACTACGATGTACAAAGATACAAGTTTGCACAGATAAGTCAACTGAGATGCTTTATAAACTTTTTAAAATGAACGATTTTTGTTAAATTTTATTGGAATTTTTATACGTTATATAGTACTGTTTTTTATTCTTTCTAATATTCAATAAGGAAAACTATTTGTTGACTTTGCAACATAGAATTGTACAGTATTTTTAAAGCATTCTTCTTTTATGATTTACAAACTTTTAAATACTTGAAGTACGAAAAAAAGAAAGTGAAATTTTATCGTTTGTAAATTAAGTTAGATGCAATTCGAAGTTAGTTGGATTTTATCGCTCAGAACTAACGTAGATTAGGGCAAAGTTAAATTTACCTCGACCTAGGTCATATCACCATATAGATGATCATACCAGATCAGATTGATTTTAATTCCTGAATGTGAAAACTAAGATCTGAAGCCTGCTTTGTTTACACCAGGCCAAGCTTAGGTTCCAATTACTTGACTATTCATGAAATAAACGAGGAGATACAAATCCAAAGAGGCCAACCCCGACGTAATGCTTGTGACAGTTACGGGGTTGGACCTCGTGTAGCTATTCAATATAAGGAAGAGGAGAGGTTTTCAGTGGGTAGAGGCGTTACCATTTTGCCGAGTTCACGTAATCCAGCGGTCGCACGGGTCGCTGGCTATGCGTAAGTGCATTTTCCCCTCCTCGCGTAGAAAAGAAGAAAAAAGAAAAAGAAAAGAAGATAGAAGATTGCAATTACTTGCACTTACACAGTCTCATTTTCCCTTTCAGCATCAGCTTACCGAGCTAAAATATTTTTGTAGCTTATCGTCATATGCTCTCGTCATTCCATAAAATTCATTCATACGTCTAACCCGCAATCACTTACTCAAAGTTCAATCTCGCAATTCTCAGTTACTCTGTAATAATCTTAATGATAATTAAGCGGGGATAGTTAATCTATTTCAAGTTTCAAGCACCATCACCATCACGAACTCACCACGAACCACAGATCCAAGACTAATTTCGAGCCAGGTTCCACTTTCATCATTCATAATTTCAAGGTTTTTACCTAAACCGATATCGCATCCTCGAAAACTCAAACAGTATTTTGTTCGTTGGTTTCATTCCACAAAGTCATCGAGATCTCTTCTCGTCTAAGCTCTGACCTTCTGAGAGGGCTATTTTCCGGGACAGTGCACGTGCTTCTTCCGGCGAGTTTCAAGGACTTTAAACCGGGAAACCACTTTAACAAACGCCACCATTTCTTCTCAGACTGGTTCACGTTCGAAAGCTTCACGGTGGTGTATCTGGCTGGCCTGGATTTTCTCGAACTCTTGCAGCAACTGATGTCCTTGTTTTTAATCTCTTTCGAATCTTCCAGTCTGCCAATGTCCTCGTTGGCCTTCTTATCCACGTCGCTCCGCGTCGATTCCACGTTAAGATGCTCAGCCAATGGCGTGTTCTGCTTTAGGCTGTGGTGGCCAGAATTTCCGGAACAGTCGGTGCTATCGTGGATGAACCCGGTCCCGCCTGTTCCCATGTTTCTAGAGCCGATCGCTCGCTGCTGCGATCGTGGCAGGCTCGAGTACGATCGTTGCTCCGTGCGAATCGCCAGGCCAGGGATTCTGCAACTCCTTGACAATGTTTCCTGTGAAAACAAGAATAATGCTTGGTAGTTGAACAGCTTTTGACGTCGCACAGTGTGGCATTTGAACGAGGACTCGGGACAAAAATAGAAATGCACGTTCGAGAACCAGACTCGCAGATCGCGTTCTTACATTCGTCAAGGTGAAGTATCGAGGAGAAAAGTGGTTCTATTGGCGAAATTTGCTCTAGTGGATTTTCTGTCAGTAGGACATTGAGTAGGACTCGGCGTCAATAGGAATATACTGCCGGTCAAGTAAGGTCAGGTAAGTACCAGGGTACGTAACTTGTATTTCTTTGTAACGAATACAAAATTGGAGATTTTTACGTTATACATTTTACGTGCATTTTTACATTTTCAAATTTCCCACAAATGCATAAACATTCGCAGTTTCATCGTAAGAAACATACGATACGAACGAAGCAATAGACTTGCGATAAAATAACTAGAAGATAAAAACCGTGGGAAGCGTGTAATTTATACACGTTTATCGATATCAATGGGTGCCCTGTTACTTATGGTCGACGGTGGTAGATTAGGCGGAGTTGGTTGTATTAATTTGATTCGTGTAAGTCGATTGATTAACGAGAGTAATAGGCCGATTAAAGGATATTGTGTGCTACGAACGATCGTAATATAGGAATAATGGGATTGTGTGGGAGTTGGAATGTGTTTCTGATTGCTGAAATTGGAGAATATCGTGGAAGTTAGTGTGCGGCTGGTTAGACGTGTTCTATATGACGTAATTGGGCAAAGTTGCAGTTTACATTATCGAGTTCTGTACTTCTTAATTAATACCGTGGCTCTGAAAGGGAATTCAAGGGGAATATTTTTCACATTACTGTATCTCTCATTTAAGAAACTGTAAGAAGCTGAATTATTTACAAATTACAAACTAACTCTTTAATGCCTAAATGAACTAATCTCTTTCAAAGCAAACTATGTCCTATCGAATGCAACCTGGTTTCTTAATCAACCCATACGGAATAATCCAACAAAGTTTCATCGGATAAAGTAGCATAATTGGATATCAATCAAGTGGACCATTTTACTAGATTAATCTAGACCCAATTTCTAATTATTTGGTACATGCTGTTACACCTAAAGAAGAAGGACACTGTGACTCACCATGAACGCAACTCGAAATTTGTTCGACATGATATTATATAAAATCGGGTTGATCGACGTGGACACGTAATAGAGTACGCCAGATATGTAGGTCATCAGGGTATAAAGGAACTCGTCCAACTTGCTGTTCGAGCTCATGTGGTCCTCCGAGTTCGTCCCGTGTGTGGCGACCAGTCGCTGTACGTGAAACGGTGCCCAACAAATAAAAAAGGCTATCACCACGGCAACTGTAACACAATTCAACATTTTACTTGTTAGATTTTTTTTAAGTATACTAAATATTTAAATATATAAAGAGATGCCAAAGGACGAAGATACAAAATGTTGTTATTCTATACAGGTAACGTTAGATTCCAGATCGATCGTTTTAACTGTTACGGAAGCTATGTGAGATTCATTCGTTATCGGTTTGTTTCTCGTAGCCATCGTTTTCTTCTCATGGCTCGTCGTTTTATAATCGACAAGTAAGTTTATCCTAATAACTGAGAAGTGAGTTTGGTCTATCTTGCTATCTCGAAACTTGGATTTTCCAGTGAAATTACAAATAAGGTTCCGAACGAAAGGTTCCACGTTCTCTGCTACAGGCGCGACGATACGATTATCCTCTGTTATTCCGAGCTGTCCGACGATTGTCAAACCGTAGCAGCCTGTGACAACGGGTTCGTACAGCTGGCAATGTCCTCGCTGTTGCATCGTTCAGGGGCTGCGAGCCGGTGGTTCTTCCCGTAACTCAAATTCGCGGCAATCGAATCTATAATTTCGACTCGTCTCTATTTGCTCAATGCCAGAAAGAAACGGAATTAAGAACTTATTAATATTAACTAGCTTATATTCGGTAATAAAGAATGTAAGATTACTACTATCAATCCTATATGCTACGAGATATACCAATATAATACAATGGTAACTGTAACAATAGGAAGCGGTAACGCAATGGAAATGGTAACGCGCGACATTCGTAACAAGAAAATAAAGGCGCAAGGCCAGTGGTACAGGCCTTTTTACACACTGGCTTTCGCTACAGAGAAGAGGGTAGCCCACGTGCAGACACAATTTCACCTTTGATGACTGCTGGTATCAGGGGCGGTATCGGAGCTCGCATTCGCATCCCTCGGGCGTGAAACACGGAGCAGCGATAGATACAAAAATTCGGAGTATTTGTATGGTTAGAATAGGAAGAGGTCGGCAGGCCAACGTCATAAATTTCACGTCTGTTTCGTACCTCGCCGATGATTACATCGCCGATAAGTCGTTTGCGATAATTCCTATGTTCGCCGGAACAAATCGCATAGGGTGTAAGATTTGTGATTTTTTTAGCAGATCGATATTATCGTAAGCCGAGAAACAAAGTTCTATTTAATTTCACGTCAATCCGGTCCTTAGTCAATGACAGAATCAAAACTTTTTGACTATAGGATTACGCGAACGAATTTATAAGTTCTAATTATCCTCGCGTTGGGAGTACTCTATTTTTTAAAGTGAAACTCGAGTGTCGTTTGCAAGGGGAAGCACCGTAAAAGTTAGGTAGGATTAATGGTGGCTGAGGAGATTGATGAAGTTAATCTTTTAGGTGAGTTGATCTTCGTAATTATTAATTAAAAACCAGAACAACTGCCGTTGCAGCTAATTTTCAAATATTACATTTATATAATTGAAAGTTTTATAATCCTTCGTTGGAGAAAAGGAAATCTACAATCTTTCTTTCATTGCTGTCCAACTGAACGATCTATTTCTTCTTTCTTTCGTAATAAATTATAATAGGAAACTGATAATTTTATTTTATAAATAAAATTATATCTTGTAATTGGTTCGTGCGTTCCTTATCGTTATTGTAAATTCTATAATTACGTACGTAGCTATCGCGTAATTTGTGTAATTTTCTAGTTTGTCATTTACAAAAGCGTTTCGCGTCGAGCAGATGTATCCAACAAGATCAAAATGGATTTTGGTAAAACAAAATGGAACAACTACTTTATAGAACGTGGCTCTTTCTCCTTTTAAGAAAATTGATGCAGGATCTCCTAAAATTCAAATCCCAGGATATCGTCCGGCAATATCAGAAATTTTTCATCTCGTTCATCCAGGAGGAAAAAACTTTTCGTCGGAGGAAGTATCACCCAGTTTCCCTCCGTTTCGTTTAAACTGCTTCCTTCCACGGGTGCGACTCGAGTCTTGGTGCGAAAATCCCGGTCATTTTCTCAATTTCAATGGAAACCAGTTTACATAACTCACATAAATTTGCGACGATTTATCATCGAGGCAATTTTCTCCTACTTTACGTTCAATCTGTTGCTTTTCGCTTCAGAAGGAGAGGAAAAATGGGGAACAAAATTGGAGAAGAAGATAATCGAAATGTGTCGCGACGTTTTGGTCCAAGCGCGTTATTCTCGGCGAGTTCATGCGATTACGAGGCGATATTGCGCGGGCCGCTTTTCAAAGAATATGTAAAGACTGGAATTGATATGCGACTGAGGTCAAGATCAGTCGAGTTATGGCATTTCATAGCATCGTGCCGCGTACGCTCCCTTTGAATAATTCATCCACAAAACTGGATGTACGTTCGGCTCGTTGATTTCGCTTTCTTTCCAGAAGTAAGCTTCTCCGCCCTTTCTTTTTCCTCGAGTCGCACATTTTTTCCATTATTTCATTATTTTGAAGTTTTGTCCCTTCGTTTTTATAGCCCTAAGTTTATTATTCTCTCTTTACGCGTCTGCTATGTATTTCTATTCAGTATTTTATTCATATTCTTTTTACCAAATGTTATTGTAATATAGGTGTAAAGGTGAGGGACTAAGATCAAGCGAAGCGTTAGAGATCAGAAATATCGGTCGAGCGTGTTCCAACTGTTTCGAACAAACACGCGATATTATTCCGAAGATTCGTACCGGTAAACGTTGGTAATTGTAGACTTTCCGATTAAATACTCCTGCATTCGGTTCTATCGTTCTTCTATAATATAATATCCATGAAAATTGATGATCTTGTTGTTACTAAAGTTTGTATATACAGTAGAAGAGAGAAGTATCGATCGAACAAGTTTAAGCTGTATGAAACAAGCGCACGGAACAATTTTGAAAATTCCTAGCAAAAACTCAGGTAAATTATCCTGAAACTTTGAGATACGTGGTAGAATCGTTGCTTCGAACTTTCAGATATGTACCTATATGTAATCTAGTTCTAACTCTTTGCTCGTATTAAACGTCTAGATGTACTTGAAGTTGTAGGTACTGGTGTTCCACGATCTCTTAATTACATCATATTTATTTCAAAGCAAATTCTGTTAAAAAAAAAAAGTCTCTTCTTCGATAATATTTTTCTTCTCAAAAATTTCGATTATCAAAGGCACGATTGAAAGAAAATAAATGCAACGTATTGACAAAGGGAAAGCGTAGAAGTATCGAATATTATTATTCGTTATATGTTCTATTATTATCGATCGTATAATATCGTTATATCGTCGTTATTAAGAGTTGTCTAACAGCTTACTGCGGAAGCTCGAAGAGGACACGTTTCACGCATATTCGCAAGATCCCAATACCATTTAGTTCAGGAAGAAGTTTTCCTAAGGTAACGCGCCATAATATCGAAACGAAAGTCAAACACTATCGGCGAAGTTGGATGTGGCGCGCGCGTGGTAGCTCCTAGCTCAAAGAGCAACGGGATAGATATCTTGTTTGTGAAACGTGAGACGTGACCCGTGTAAATTCTGTCCCTAAATCGGTCCACGCCACGCTTAAAAATTCACTGAGGATGATTCCTCCTGAGACGTTGAGATAAACCGTGTTCTCAGTCTTCTTCCTGTTTCGAGCACACATTTCGTTTGCGATACTTTTCGTGCGGTTTTTCACGAAGATTCGCCGTAAAAGTCTCGGAATAGGTTCAATAGGTTTGGAAGTAAAGTCGGACGAATAATAATGAAATATGTACAAGTCAAATATCATCTGACATAGTATCTCAACATTTCTAAAAGATACGATTGTGCTGGATTACAGCGGCGGCGGTACAAGTCGATGAAATTTTAGTTTTTAATTAACTATTTGAAAATTAATCTTCCATTAATTATTTTCAGAATTAATTAGTGAGAAATCGGAATTGCCGCTGCAGTTCATTTTTAAGGCATTTTCGTATAATTTACGATATTACTATACCGATATTACTATAGTGTTGCTTAAATTAATCGCGGTACAATTTGAAAAAAAATTGTTTCTTTCTGTGGAAACTATACATATAGATACATAGAGAGATAGGGGTAAATAAATAAATTTTGTTGAAACATTGCTCCATAATTTGCTTTACTCCTACGGATATCGATATGCATTTCACGGAATACCTGTTAACTATCTAAAAGCAATTTTGTTACCAACGATATATAATATTTACTTGTGCTACTGTAATTAAACCGTATCCTGCTGTCAAAAATAAGGAAGTCTTTGGATATTTTACGCAACAGTGTGTACCATCAAAGATACAACATATTAAATTCTCTCCCTCCGATCGGATCGATAAAACGAGCTTATTAGTCGGCGAAGCTGGCTAACCGAGGATTACTTGTTTTTCTTTTACCAGCCGCTTTTTGCCTCTATTAATTGAACGAAGTTTTTACGTGATTAAGATAAGAAATTCATGCGTACGCATTTGCGCCTTGTTTATGTACGTCTGATAAATGACCATTAACTAACGGAAATGATGACATATGAACGAAAGAAATGTAATGAGAGTAAAACGGTCGGGGAACTTCTGCTGCATCGTAATCGATAGGCGGAATAATTAACGTCGAATCGGATGTATCGAGTTCTGTAGAGTAAGCGACTACAGGGAAACAGGAATCGGGAAAAAATCGAGGTCGTCGCCATCGATCATCGTAATCGACGAAACGGGACAAGACGAGGAAACGAGTAGTAATACAAACTACTTTTCCGACAAAACAGAAGCGGAAGGAAATCAATTACTCTCGAACGACGATAAATTTTCCTCCTTTGAGAAGAAGCCGAGAAAAATATAAAGAGAAACGAAATAAAAGATAAACTTGTCATATATGCGCGTAAAGCCACGTAGAAGCTAAATTGATTCGCTTCTTCGAGATTAATGATTTATATTTGAGAAATTACACACCAATCGTGTATTCGAGTAAATTGACGTATACGTACAGAACCACAATTTCATTCTAGAACCTTGTTCGTTGCAGAATCAGTTCGTTTTAGCATAAATTGAAATACCTCTACATACGTAGTTTGGAGTAATTTATCCGAAACGTATAGTTTGAAGCAAGATTGCTACCCAACACGATGAATTAAACGAGATAATTTTCAAGATACACGTAATGCGCGAAAATATATAAATATCTAAAGGACATATATAGTGCTCGTTATAATACTTGGCGAATGAAACTATTTCTTTGTATTTACAAAAATATGCACAAGCATCCACAGTATGTGATAATTGATAATTAATAGTCGGTTTCTCGAACGTTTTTGAATCTGCCGCTACAGTTGCCGCAATTAGCCTCCGTTAAGGTAAAACAGGAAACGTCGATATCGGTCATTGTGATATTCATAGGAAAAAAACAGATAATAAGACGGAAAGACGGTCTCGGCTTTTTTGCTCGTTTACCTTGCATTCAATGCTTTAAATGCATTTAATGCAACGCAGCTGTGCCTCTGAAAGGAGCATCTGCTGCGTTCGACGTCGTCTCCGATTGGATTTCTGCTAATCCCCTGCAAAATGTACGCTAACCCTGCAACAGATATTCAGGTTCGATTCTTTGTTTGCGGACGCTTGAATATCTCTCCTCTGATTAAAGTAATTTGATGATTGTTCGCTGTAAATTGCAAATGGCGTTATTGCAGGTAAATAAGATGGAAGAATGGACGATAGAAATGCTTTGAAAAGATCTTGTTCTCGTGAGAATTCAACGTTTCGTAGATTTCAAAGATTCTTAATTTTCCGAATAATGTTAATACATTTTAATGAAAATTAATTTCAATATTTAATTTATTACTAATCAATATACAGTGTCTTCAAAAGGTATTACATACTCTCATTTTCCAACGAAACGCTACTTTATCAGGTTTTATATTTCGCTTTGTTAATTGGCAGGTAAAACGTGCCAACGCTTTCGATAACTATTGTATGTATTCGAAATCTATTTTCTTTTATTATTTTCTACTACATTAAGAGATATTTAAGAAACAATCGTGGTTATTTAAAAATATATTACCAATTTGTTGGAAACGCGAAAATCGGCATAGGACTATTTATTATCCTATTCGAATAAAGTCGAAACGACGTACATAAATCTTCTGTTTAAAACATCAATCTTGTGGATCACTATCAGCTCCACGCTGAACCTCATTCTCCTCTTTGGTTTCTTGCTTATCCCTTCCAAAATTTTTCCCTCGATAGCCTCCCTTTATCGTTGCAAACTGAAACTCGTTCAAATTGGAGATTTCGACAACTATTTAAGAAACACAATCTCTCTTTAAAAGGATCGATCCAGTGAGGTTTCGTCAAAGATTGGACGATAGGATTAGAAACTGTCGATCGAGCGAAACGGCTAATTTTCCGACCGAAGACTCGAAGAACATTCTTTAAAAATCGTGTTGCTGTTCGTTGGATTGAGTATTATATATTGAGTAGTATATATTCACCTTGTAGATAATAATTAAGAGATAATAAAAATAATTAAGATATAATCCTAGTAATTGAAACTGAAACCGACGATATGGTGGAATTGGCGTTGTGAAAAATAATCTAGTGTAATAATAAATGATCTATGACTTGGTACAATTACGTGATTTAATTATGTAGATACGAGTTACTCTGCAACATAATTACACAGACGCTGACATTAATTGCAGCCATGAATTCCAAAACAGCTCGGGTCCATCGAGGAAATCAATCTTTTTTCTTAATTCAGTATCGAATAATATTCATTAATCCATTGCTAACCTTGTTCGTTTATCCTGTCCAGTATCGATTATATATTTTTATATCGTATCGTTATATTGTATCCCATATTATGTACGGTTTGCGAATTTTTCCACTTCTAAGTTCCACATAAACGCATAAAATCTCGTAAAAATCTGCAGTCTATCTGCAATCCTCTCTTTTCTCAAGGTCAAATTTAATTTCAAGTATTTTTTCTTTATTTATTCATTGACGTGATCAGAATCCGTGTAAACTTTAAATGTCATAGAAAGTGTGGATTCTCATCTGTCGCATGTATTCCGGTCGAGCAAGTTGTTTTTTTTTTTATTAGATTAACGATCGAAATTACCGACTCGCGTTATAATTACAGCAATTAGCAGATATCTAGACATCGAGCTAATACTCGTTCGTTTGTTATTGTCTTTGAATTTGATTGAAACTGTAAAGTCATTCTCTGGCTAGATCGGCCATCATTGAAATATTATGCGACAGATCGAGGATAGTTTGCGAAGAGACGTGTAAGCTACATTAACTTAGAAAACAAACATTTAATCAACATTTTTCGTCATTCACATTCCACATTTTTTGCTGTTACGATACTCTGTATAATTTGATTTGTAAAAAAATAAACTTACGGATATAGAAAATTTTCTAACTATTTTTAAATCAGCTTCTATCTACTGGTACATCTATTAGTAAGTTACGCAGGCTTATTAATTATCCGCTGCAAAATAGTTGCAAGACATAAAAGTTCTCAAACGATAAAAACATATCGTATAAGTTGATTCTTTCTAGAATTACTTGCATCACTTCAGGCAGAAAATTTAAAAATTATTTCTGTCGTTGTGCGCTATAAAATGATCACATGTCGGAGAACAAATATTTTTTGAGTTTACCATTATGGTATTTTAATAAATCTACGCAATCTTACCGCTCATTTATTACAAAACAATTCTGTCGTTGCATCTCCTATTAAAATCCCAAAGTTGAGGAAGAAAGGACGCATTGTGCATGTTCATGATCTAGTTCGATCTCTAATAGAGCTTCTGCAGATTTACAGTTTCCTCTGTCAGCTAAACCTATCACTAAACGTAATCTTGTCACGCATACTGTAAAATAATTTTAACACAACAACATCAATAAAATGTAATCTGTTGAAATTGTAATATCACAGGGTAAACCAAGCAGAGTGCTGTCGACTGCAGCAGTACTTTACGAATAAAAAGATTTCATGTTACAGGGTGCAAGAGTGAGACTCGCTTCGGGAGCTGTACATTCGAAAACAATGAAAATATATTATTATCATATATTATTATATATCATCTTTATAGAAGATACTGAAAATGACCAGGTTGCACTTTAAGGCAAGCTTGTGGACCTTTTTGCTATTCCGGCTATGCTCTGAATGGATCCTGGTGTTTACCCAGTTTATTGGAAAGCTTGTTTTATTATGAACCTTAGTATTCAACGTTTTCAACAGAGTTTGCTCTGTTCGCAAAGTTGGCTATATTTTATAAACGAAAACAAGAGTGTCCTTTATACTTTCGACTTGCTTTAACATCAGGGATTGTCCCATTTCCTAACTATCTCCTTTGCGAGGGTAAGAATTGTTTCGGTTGAACCGTCATACAGCTATTATCACTTCCACCAGGTAGATTTGAATGCACACATTGACGACGATAAATATGTATCTTGTTGCTGTTCATTTTAAAGTAATCGTACCATTGCGGCAATTATTGAAGTTCCAAAATTAAAGGGAATGAATCAGCCTGTATACTTCGATGGCTGAGTCGAATCCTTAATCAAACTATCCTACGTCTATATAGCATCGCTTCCATTAGCTGAACCTACATAGCCTTATTACCGTAGCCACTATTAAGCCGTTAAAGTGAAAAAAAGGTAGTTCGTACATAGACGAGCATGCAGTTTCTAGCAGAACTCAGATCACCAGCCGCTATTCTCGTCACGTTCATCAATTCTCCGGAGCCTATCGTCGTGTCCACGATAAACCAGCTCTGTTAATGAATTCACAGGCCGCGACCGGATCATTCGACAGGTACAAGGTTTAATCGTCGTGATATTGCACTGACACATGGTGCATCGTAATATCACGTCCAGTAATTGCGCAATCGAACATGGATATGACAGTATTTAAAGGTTAAGTAATATCTAACGCTGTTCTATCTTTTTTCCGCTATTTCTTTTTCCTTGTTCCCTTTTGTAATTTTTCTAAAAGAAGCAACTTTTACGCCAAGCTTCTTTTATTAGTAATTTGGGTGTTCATTAGTTCAAAGATTAAATAAAACCTTAAAACTGCTCTATTTTTTCAGAGAAGGTACTTTTATGCAGCTTCCTTTATTAATCCGAGCAAGTTGTATCGGTATATCGATCGGTAGCCGTTCAAACGTCGAAGTAAGGATAGGAGGGAACGTTTTTTAGTTGCCTTTTATTAAAATTATAATTTTACGTAAAGCTGCGAATAATGTCGCTTCTTCGATACGTACGATTGTGCTGTACGTACGATTGCTCTATTGTTCGAGCGATTGTAAAATAGTTGCCATTTTTTTCGCTTCGAAGGGAGAAATCATGCTCTGTTGGATAAAAGGAAAAGGTTCAGCGATATCGTTATATGAAGACGTCGTAGACATAGTTTGTAGACAGATACGTAGTTCCTTCGTCAAGTGGATCGTGTTCTGTTATTTTAAAGAAGTTGAGTCTGGGGCTCGTTAGGTTCTTCCGTTTCGTTTTCGTGCGTTTAATTAAATCTGTTAATGCACGACGGGGTTCACAGGTTAAGTAGGTAAGTAATTCATCGTATTTGCACAATACATAATCATTTTGGCAACCAGTCTTTTTGAAAAAAAAAAAAAAAAAGAAAAAGAAACATACGAACGAGACGAGACTATTCAAGCGACTTTTCTATGATTTTATGGAACATTCGAAAAAATGGAAAATTTCGAGATGTTTTATGTCTGCGAAAAAGTATTAGTCTCACGTTTAAGTATCAACGGATATTTGTCTTTTTCTACGATGGCATTTTTCAATTAATTTCGCCATTACGAAAAGTCCATCGAAATAAAAGTTCCAACTTGAACTTGAACTGTAAGATGTTCGTGAAATGTTCGTGTTTCATGGATTGTATTATTACGACTCATTGCAAGCGTGCAACAAAGACTCTACAGTTGAATTATGAATTCGTCCCGGAAGTTTACCTACAGAAATAATGCGAATTCTGCGTTTCGTGTGCTGCCGATGTCGTATATGACGTACAATTATAAATTATAAACTCACTCAATTATAAACTCACGATTCCGATTCTGATTTCTCATCGGCCTGGCAAACTACGAATATTAACCAGCCTGCTACGAGATGTACGTCGATGAGAAAATTCTCGATCAAACTTTCCCATTTAATACGTTTCCATCGAACGTTGCTTTATCGAAATTTCCACTCGAAATTTTCGCTTTATAGTATTTCCACTTTGAATATTTCGCTATGGGACAGTCGAGTATTTTACAGTTTGACACTTGGAAAGATTCTTACAAAGTTTTTATTTCTGAGTAACATTAACAATTCTTGTGCTTGTTACAATATCGTACGTATACGTACGTTTATGTTTAATTTATATACATATCTTACATAGTAATTTCTATTTTAATTTATATAATAATTTACATGTCAATTTGTATATTCATGTATATACTAATTTATATTTATATTGGACGATACTTTTATCAGTTTTATTTGCATATACTCTTTTATTTTAGCCTTTTATGTAGAAAACAGCAACGCGTTTAGTTATCCAGATTTCATTTCTCATCTTACTTCATCGATTTAATATTCGATGAAAAATATAAAAAGATAAAGACACGTAAATATGGAAGAAAAGGGTGTCCGCGAATTATATTCGACCGATCGGCGCGCATTTTGCCTACAATTGTAACATGATATTATTAATAATTCTAATTTATATTTATTAATTTTAATTTAATTTATGTTTATTAAATTATATTAACTTTATTATTATTTTATTAATTTACATTTATATTTGGCGTATGTAATTTTAATTCTCGGCTAAATTTATACCATTGAATAGAGGATTCGTTCCTTGAAATTCTCAAAGAAACAGTAATTAATTTCTGTGTGTATGCATAAAATCATTCTTTTTTATTCGAAAACAGATATCAAGGAATCGACATTCCAAGATGATACCCCTTCTATTTCTATAGTATAGAGAGAAAGAAACTGCAGATCAGATTTAGCAACGAGACTAAAAATAGTTGTTATTATCTCATATGTATATGGATCGCTATTTTAAACGCGTTCGATCGAAGGATAGGATGATTCGTATTCAAATTGAAGAATCTGTCATACGAGATAAATGTTCCTCATGATTTATTCCAAGGATCGAAACGTATATATAATTATCTGCGTTTATACAAATTATTTTTCCAATAACCGTTCAACTCTATTGATCGGTGAATGTTTCCATGAAGCGATCGTTTAACTTTAGAAGTAAAAAATTGGTAAAAAATTTACAATGAAGCAATGTCTCAGATTTTTTGTTGACATCGTCATTAATGCCGGAACCATCGATCAATCTTTAAAAAAGAATATATGTAGATATGTAGATTATACGTAAACGATTACAATTAAAATGATACGTCTAATGATATGATAAGTCTAGTTTGTCTCGATGATTGCCGATAGCGATTTTATTAAATTTATCAATTCGTTTGTACATCTTTATTAGTTTATTTTGCAAAAAAATTCCAACCCATAGAACGATTCTTACGTTATACATTTATTAATATTACCGAGCTATAGATCCATTTTTAGGCTCGTAATCATTTTGCAGAGAATTTCCAAGTTACTGGAGGCGCGATCCGGAAAGTATCTCGTAATTCGAGATTGTCGAGATTGTCGAGACTTTCGGAATTTTCGAAAATTACATAGACCAGAATACGGAGCAAAGGTATTTCAGATATAATATTTCCTAATAAAATATTATATCCATCACGTATTTCGCTATTACTTTGCTCCATATTCTGGCCTAAATAATTGTGTAAGTCTCGAGAATCCCGAAATTCTCGGCAGTCCCGACAATTTCGAATTACGACGAGATACTTTTGGGAACCCGACCCGACCCCGAGAGAAACTAAATCTCGAGAGATATTTTCACGTTCTCGCACAAACCCACATATTAATTATACTTGTCACTGTTAATTATGCTATTAAAAAACACGGTGAAACAACAAAAAGGAATAAAATACACACGACGGAAATAGAGCTAACCCTTTTCAAAAATTAAAATCTCCAAACTAAGTTTACTTGCTTTTAGATTATTGAGGGTTGGTAGATTTCTGCGTAACTCGACTTGACTCTTGTTACAGTTACTTATTATTTGGCATTTATTTTCATCATACTATTTACTTAACATTTCATTTCCATCATACCATTTCTTCTTTAAATGTAACGTAATGTAGAGAATGTTAAGAATCGAAAGTTGATTATGCAAAAATTGTTTTCAGTATACAAGCATAAGTATATTTTAAATAACAATATGTAAATATATATATATATGTAAATCGATGAGCTCTACTATCGTTAAAATGTCGGAGGATTGGTCCAGAAGGTCTTTGTATCATCGCAATGCTGACGTAAACCGGTTAAAATGGATATCAGTCGGAACAGTTGGCGATTTATGAAGTTGTTATTGGTGCTTTCGATGCACCTGGACTCTTTTACCATAAAGAAGAACAAATTCACGAAATTGCCAATGTTGACAGTCGGTGACAGCGTATTTAGAGATTTAATATTCCGCCTTTGTTCTTTAAAAATTGCCCCGACCCTCATACCGAATGAATAACAAACGTAATTTCTGGAATTCTCCTTTTGATTCTCCTGGTGATATTTCACGAAAATAGTGGTAACTGGCTGGCATTTTTAAGATTCAAGGCAAATGTTCGACGTTGATCCTTTTCTCCGTGCAAAGGAATTCTCTTTCTTCGAGTTTTGAACGATTTCGATCTTTATAATTTGTATCCTTCGCGAGTATTTGACGTTAACCGAGTCGATGGATCGAGCTCCTAATACTTACACCCTTACGCCCACAACTATCCGGACACTGATGTATTTGCCAACTTTACATAATTACCTCACGTCACCACTTTCTTTTATGGAGTTACTACGTCGTTTTACGATCTTGATGTTATCTTTGGAAAATATTAAGCAATATTTATTAACAAATAACATTGATCAAGTTGTCACAAAGATGAATCGGTACATCTGCGTTGCTCTGTTTTCACCTTTATCGATCTTTGATGATTCATATCCCTCCAAAGGACGGAGATACCAAACTTTATAGGAAGCGTGAAAGAAGGCAAATTGGAAGCAAAAGAATCAGACGTTCTTTTTTATATCTTTACACTTTCGTACCACTCCTATATGTACGTCTTCTCTCACCTATCGTTTATAATAATATTATAATAATTTTGTAATAATTTGATCGTAGGACAACCTAGTAAATCCATAAAAGAAACTGAAGCAAAGCAATTCTATGGAATCCGCAGATACGTAAGCGTCCGGACACTTATGGATGGCAGATTAAACCGCTTACAAGTGAGCAGATCTTAACGATTCAAAATTTAATAAAGACATTTCGACATTAGTAGCCTACTAATTTGGCAACTTGAAGGTAATAGCTTTTCCCATTCAAAGTTCAATGCTCCATCGAGTTCGGCACTTCAAAATTTAATGGATCGTGAAATGTAGGGGAGACCCAACGAAAACTGGATATATGGGTAAAACCAGGAGCTGCTATTATTTCTAAAACGATTTGAAATTTTCCGCGTCAATACAGTCGGCGATTCTTGTCATTTGGCTTGATGTCTAAATAAAATACAAGCGCGTTACACGTGTGCCTTCTAACGTTACGATACTTTCCGTATTTGCCGGTTCTCTGATATAATTTTCAACGAATTATGAATTATACTATTTGTCGTGTATTAAAATACGAGCATGTAAATGGTCTTTTTTCAATTTGCCACGATGGTATAACTTATAATATTTATAAAATTGTATATCGGGGTAGATACGCGAGTTATGTTCATGCTACAAACGCATCAAGATTCTTACATTAACGTTAAGATTATTTCAAGATTTAACAAAGCGTTTTAGCATCGTAAGTATCTTGAATCATTTCGGAAATTCTCAACTTACAAAATTTCATCGATCGAACCATCGAAATTCATTTACGAATCCATTCCATTCGTTATTTCCTCTTCCTTTTGAAGTTTCAAGTGAAACTAGACTGACGATCAATGGGAGATATTTCAGTTCCTAAATGAATAACGATTCCCGTGACTGATCGTGATTGACACTTTCAACCCTCTCAATTGAATCGGGCATCATTCCTCCACGATCGATCTAATCCTTGATCGAAAGAACATCCTAATATATCAAAACGTTTACCAGAGCATCTTTTCGTTAATGAGGTTTTTGGGATTTGTAATCTCACCGACGCCTGACTATTCGACCATAAATTCCGCGAATAATTCCGGTCTCACAGTAGGAATTCTCATTTCTATATTTTTTCGAAACGTTACGAAAACTCTGTGGGCGACTGTTGTCCACGGTTCGAATAATAACGAATAGCGAATATTAGGTCGTTTCGCGAAGATCGAACACGGTTCCGTCATTTTTCTTCGGGTAACGTGGAAAACTGTTGATTATAAGATACGAATTTTATTATCGTTATAAAGAGACAAAGGACGTTTCCGACGTTTCGAACGTTTTCATTCGATAAAATTTTATTTTTAAACGAGATACGCTTCGTTCGTGTTATTTCTTTTTCGCTTCACGAAGTATCTTCTCGCATTATTTGGTTTTATCCTTACACTCCAAATTATGATATTTTTCGATACGTTACGCCGTTTATATCCGATTAAGTGTATACCAATCATTACGAGCTAAAGTGTTTATAATTACCGCAAATTGCTGCAATTTAGATCGTAGATCGTAGAGCAAGATATATATTAACAAATTATTTCTTGGAATTATGTATTTTCATACCCGCACGTGAAGGTGTCATTTCGCTTTAAAAATAAATTCCAATTAAAACAAGAATCAGCTACAAGTAAAATGGAAGACATCGAAGTTAAAAATCATTTAACATTGACTTTTCACATTTAACGTTGAATTTATCCAAATATTGAGGGTAGATATTATTTCACGTTGAATTATTCAATTTGGAAACTGGCAACAACGAAGGAATTATCGAGTCTGAAAACTGCAAATAACGGAGAATGATATTTTTAAGAAGAATGAAAATTTCATTATCGACAGAGGTTCCATTTCTTTATTTATTTATCCCTTTTATAGGTCAGGAGCTCTCGTTCCTGAAAAAGCGCTGATTCGAGTTAAGTGCTACTACCTTTTGATCTAAATCAGAAAACCCTTCAGCAAAAGATGTTTCCTTGCCTTTTCCCTGGTTGCACGATCGTTTCCTTGGAGAAAGGATCGAACTCCAGGTCGTCTCCTACCCTTCAGTTCTCCTTTTTAAACAACTCACTGGCTGACACCTGATAGTCGATAGGTTTGACTCTTTCTATAGTGGACAATAATAGGGAAGGCTTCTGAATCAAGCTTTTCCGGTTGATCCTTTTCTGATTTTAAGAGAATGAACACATATACAATGTTTTCTTTTGTTGTTTAACGACCGGTGCCCCCTTTGATAACAAGTGGATGAATTATAATGTCTAAGAATTTAATTAAATGGTCAAATTGATCCAAGATTTAAGAAAAATAATCTTCCAGTTTGGACAAGGAGCTATTCATTATGCTTTTTTTTTTTAACAAAATTGTTATCTTGATGGTTATCGTTTTATGTTCTTTGAATTTATTTATGTGTATTGAGCAACGCGTATTTTAGTGAATTAAAATACGATGACGCTGCCAAAACATTTAAACTACCAATGATCAGATGTTAGAAGATTAATTACCATTACATAGAATGGCGAGAATTATCAATTCTTATTACATAGTAATGTAATTACTTCCTGAATGATATAATAAATTTTTCAAGATTTGAATACATCCCGAGATCTACTCCAATAAACTTTTATATCGTATATTTGTGCAATATTTTACTAGTACATTTGCTTCTCAATAATGTATCAATAATCCCCCCAGAAAAAGAAGAAACGAATAATTCAATGATACGCATATAGTTTTAAGATCAATGTTGGAAACATTCGCAGAAACCCATTTCTTGAATTCCTATTTGTAAATCGACATTTTACATCGATATTAATATTAACGATATGATACAAAAGTTGATGTTTTTCTTATATATTCATACCAATATTATCCCTATCGACTTCAAAAAAGAAAGAAGATATTTCATTTCGTTGAGTATATTTTCTTTTCTTTTTTTCCTTTTTATTCTATATCGATCTCCTCTATTCTATATCCTCTCCTATATTTCCCATTTACTTCGTTTCTCTGTTTTCACAATCAATTGACTTCATAAAAAGGTCCACGTTTTCTTTATCACATTTTTCGCTTCGTTTTATCGATCACTTAAAAAATGCCATATCAAACATATTGATATATATAAAACTGACAAGAATTACTGAAAAATGAAACTCACCAAGCATCTTCAGCACTCTCCTCGACGATTTTCCAGGATGATGCCTACAGCTTCCGCCTTCGCCGCTGCCTCTGCTCCTCTTCATCATATTCGACTTTCTCAGTTTCAGTCCAATCAACGCGTACAGCACCGTAATGAGAACCATCGGGACCACGAAGAAGAAGAACGTGGACAATTCGAACGAATGCTTGACCAGAACTCTTTTCACGGTGCACATCACCATCTTTGGATTGCTGTGATGGTGGACAACTCCGACTTGCAACGCCAATGGCAATGCGAACAACAGACCCATTAACCAAATTACAAGAATCAGCTTCACCGCTCTCGTCAGCTTTGACATAGTTTGCGACAAGAACGGATGACAAATAGCCAAATATCTTTCGACGGTGAACGCTGTAATGGTCAGTACCGAAGCGTTCGTGGAGGTTTCCGCTGCCAGGCCACGAAGAACGCAGAAAACTTCACCGAATATGTACGGGTACTTGAACCAGACCATATAGATCTCTGCTGGGAGACCAGAGACCAACAGCAACAGGTCTGACACCGCCAGGCTGAATAGATAGTAGTTGGTGGCTGTGTGCATCGACTTGTTGCGCGCGATCACGATGCACGTGCTGATGTTTCCGATTGTACCGGTTATGAAGATCGACAGATAAATCACGGTCACTGGTATTACGATGTATAAAGAGTCTCTGAGAGGCAGAACGGTGTTTGTGGTGTTGGTGAAAGCGGTGAAGTTTTGGAGATAGGTTTGTAGAGCGGAAGAAATGACTTTGGGAGCCAGGGTAGTTGTAGGGTCCATGGTGAAGGCTGGTCATTCCACGCGAATCGTTGGTGTGTTTTTGATACAAGTACGTGGGTTCGTACTAATTGGTTTTCTTTGCTTCCATCGTTTTCAGTGGCAGATTTAGAGTTTTGTTATTAATGTAAACAAAATCGAGTGTGGATCAGAGAACTGATTGCGTCGTTTTCAATATATCGTGGAATTTCTATTAAATCGTAAAGTTTCAATTTTAAGACTCTTTCGTTAGAACTGGTAGTCAAGATTGGTTTGGATTCGTTCGAAGAGCTGGTTGCGTCGTTTTCAGTTGATCGTGGAATAAGTTGAGAGTTGTCAGAGTTTTTGTATTACTAATAGAATTTGAAGTTTTAATGGAAGAATGGAAATGATTTGTTTGAACTAAGTTGGAGACTGGTTAGCTGTTTTTCTTGAATGAAGCGATCTCTCGGGTAAACTTACTCGTGTGATTTACTTTGTTGGGTCCTCGGAGCACGTTGTACTTGATTTAGGGAAGATTAAGTTTCAAAATACGGAGTCGTGGCTCGTCGATAATTATTTGCAACTTTTTATTTTTATTTTTAAGCGCTCAATTTCGTTGCAGATGTTCAATCTGGAAGCCTTATTTATGGTCTGTTTATAGTATGGTCTATTTAGATATTTATTTTTAATATCAAGTTTCTCGAGTTTTTAAACGAAACATTAAATTCCTCTCAGGCACTCAAACTTAATTCCAAACATTCGAGCTCCTAATTATCACTGATAGAACCTTTGTCGATCACTCAATGTTGAAATTCCTCTTTCTGCTGAAAGCACTTCCACTGTCAATCTCATTTTTCTAACTTCCGGAACGTTGTTACACGAAACTTCTTAGTCTTCCTTAACTTCCAAACTTCCACTTCTACTTGAATAAAATAGATTCACAGATATTCTCAGTTTTCTTCAATTTGTCGTCTTCCTCGACTTTGGTGCTATTTTTCTGTTAAGCTAGAGCAGCTATTTCTTTAATTGTCGGTTTTCAAGCTTCTTTGGACTTGCTTTTACCGTTCTTCTTTTAGGAAATGTCAAGAGAATCCATAGGAAACAGTTGCGTGATGTTATCTCGATCGTTTCAACGTCCTCGACTTTTTAAATTCTTTCCCTGCTAAACCAAAGCAGTTTTACCATCAGTTTCCGGTTTTCAAGTCTTTCAGCTCACTGATTTTCTAATTTCCATTAAGAAATTTTAGGAAAATCCATAATAATAAAATAAATCTTTTCCTCCAAAGCAAAGGGTCGGATTCCTTGCAGAAACTTTGTAAAAATTCGCAGAAGACGGGTGAATAATATTTATTTTAAGTATATTGATCTTCACTCCTCAACTTCCTTAAATCTTCAACTTCTCAGCTTCCTTAAAAAATGTAGTGAAAATCCACAAAAAATAAAGGAAAAGAAAAACAGCATAATAACATTACTTTAGAATTGTAATAATTTCCTCGACATCCTCGATTACAAAACTTTTCCCCCTTTGAATCAAAGCTCTTGCACCCTCGACCTTCAGTTTCCAACTTCTTTAAACTTTCTAATTTGCAGCCATCTTAAAAAGTTTTTGGGAGAATCCGCAGTAAGCACTATAATAATTTCTTGGTCTTCCTCGTCCTCGTTACTGTTTTCTCTCAAAATCAAATCACTCGGACCGGTGATCTTCAGCTTCCAACCTCTTCGAACTTCCAACTATCCAACGTTTTCTTCTTTCATAAGCGAAGCAGTTGCGCTCTTGACCTTCAACTTCCGACTTCCTCAAACCTTCGACACTGCAACTATGTGAAAGAAATGTTGAAGAAATCCACAAAACCAGTTGAATATTGGCGCGGCCGTGTTTCGAGCTCGAGTAAAACGTGGCACTTTGAATGTTTCGCGGAAAACGGCGAACTGACACGGACGCCGCGCGAATCACGACTGCGTTAGCCCTCGTCGCGGCGAGTGACACCGAGCACCGGCGCTTCTGCGCACCTCCGATCGGCGGAAGCGTCCTCGTGGCTTCCTTCGTTCCTCTTTCCGCGTCCTGATCGTTTCACGTTCTTCTCTTTTGTCCGATTATTCACCCCTTCTTCCAAAATACTCTGCCATTATTCTTCGTCTCCGACTGAAGCAGGAATTTCATGTTTCTTCACGTCCGTTTCTTTTCAACTTCTACTTTTCTTCTTTAACATTCAGCTGAATATATTTGTTGGATAAATTGATTTGTGTACGGGAGGGGGATTTAAGAGGGCATCCACGAGTTTGGAACGAACGAGCAAGTTTGAAAAGATATTTGGGAAAGGGACGAGAGAGAAAGAGAGAGTTGCTCGCGTCGTTTTCTGTTTCTTCTCTCTCTCTCTCTCTCTCTCTCCCTCTCTCTTTGACTGTGTTTCAAATTGTACCAAGGAATAAATTAGAAAATGTTAGTCCCCTCATGTGGTACAAGTTTACACGTAATACGTAATATAAGCTAATCGATAATGGTAATATAATTAAATCGAATAATATATTAAATGGTATTATTTTGTGATTGAATTAATCAGCAGCTCGATAAAGCACGATATCGTGTAGACATATGCGTGTATTGTTTAATTTATATCAAGTAATATACAGGACATTCCCAATTTAAATGGCAAAATTTCGTGAGCGTGTAGAAGGCCGATAAAATAAGAAAAGAAAATCATTTTGAGAATCACTCGTTTTTGCTTCATTTTGGAGAATGTCGTAAAAAGAGACGCAGGAAGATTTTCGTTTTTACGCTTACTTATTTATATTTATTTGTCCGTATTATCATCTATTTAATAGATGAAGATGCTGTTCAAAATGCTGGTCTCTTGCAGCAACACAGGCATTATATGTAACAATGATCGCTCTAATTGCAGTCAGACATTGTTCTGATGATATTTGATGCACTGCAGCTACGTCTCGGTCTCATCTCCGTTAAATAAATGATAACACGAATAAGCGGGAAAAAATATAGCTCAATACTCCGAGAGTAACAAGATAAGCGAGAAATTCGGAGAAGCAAAACAAAAAGAAAAGTCTTTTTTAAAGTTTAGCAATCATCGATCGATGTTTCGGCTCCTAAATCGAGCCAACTAATCCAGTGGATTAAACGTTGCTTGTATGACGTTTCTATTTTCGGCGTGATCCATTCGAGGGTGCAACGATTCGCGAAATCATCGAATTGCTTGGCTTTCGCAGACTGTCATGTTAAGTACCCCAATGCTAAAGTTGTAGGCTTCCTTAAGTTTCATTAACTCCTCGCTGATCTGTTCCATTGATACCTCATTCGATATTTTTCTGTTTATAAAGCTATTCTACGAAGAAATTTTGTTACCAAAAATTTGTCTTCTCACGATCGCAGCAGGCGTGACAGTCGTTTTCTTTATAAGATGATGTAATGTTGTTGTCCGATTTAAAAATAAATTCTCCGCTAAATTGCTCAGGGTTTCTATAAATAATTCTAAAGTTCCACAAAATATTTATGATCTTCAGAAAATGAAATGAATCAAACGAATTTTTGACAATTCCCGTTTTTCAAATTCTTCAAGATCGAAATAAAATTCGAGACGAATGTGCTTGGCAATCGTCTTCCGAGAAGCTCGAAAGATCTTTTAAAATTGAGATAAAATTTACGGCACGAAAGTTGCTTGGGAATCATCCTCCAAGAATTTAACAAATTTTTTAAAAGTTGAAATAAAATTCCAGGTAAAAAGAAGAATTCTTCCAAAAGAATATGGATATCTATCTATGCACGATTTATCGATAACACGATAACTGCACGATGCACGATAACTCTAGGTTATTAAATAATGAAGTTAATTAAATTACTATATTGTAAAAATGAAAATTTCACGCGTATTCTACAAATTCATATAGACAAATTTTAATTATCTTAAATCCTGATAAATTTTACCGTACGCGCAAATTTTTATCTATTAAATTAAGTTGAACTGAAAAAGTTCATTAAATCGTTGCACGATTTATTTCTCATTCAAATTCTTATTAATTAAATTTAATTAAGCTAAAAATGAAATGAGAATTTTAGAGAGGTTCTTTTTAGAAAAAATGGAAACACGATACAAAAAGAGACAAAACAAATAAAAGTCGCAATATATAAGGTTCGCTTTTATTTAAAGAATTTTGCCATGAATTGCTGAACCTTTGTGTATACGAATGGAAATTTATTTTAATATTTAACAGCATAAAAATTTTTTTATTCCAGTTTAATCTGTCATCTATAATTTTAACATTTATACAACAATTATTCAGAATCGTTTATCGACTAACAATTTATCTATATCTTTAAACTTTTTTATTACAATTTAACTTTATTTACAACTATCTTAAAATCTTGACTTTATCTTAATCTTGCTTTAGCCACAAGTTTTTACTAATTGAACTAAGTGAAAATACGAATAAAAGCAGTATCATAATTTTAATAATTATACGATTGTTAAACTTCTCATAATCTATAAAATCGATATATAGCGTGCTACTGTTCTACCAATTACGCGAAAGTGAAGCAAAATGACACTAAAGAATAAAGTAACCATCATAAACGAAATACGTTATGCGATATTGCTTATTATTTTTATTAATTAACAACACTTTCCAGAAGCACGAGATAAAAAGGTCATAGCTACTTTTGCGCGATCCCGTGATTCTAATTACTTTGACTAGCAACGACAGTTAATAACGTTACTGAACATTTAGCTAATTCTGTTCCGACGCTATTTACACATGTCTGACAGTAATGAATGAGATTGTTACACTTCCGTCTGGGTACTGTTCGGTCATCGCTATGCAACAAAGTCACTTATAAATATTAATAACTCTTCTAGGAAAATAGATCGTTATTTAAGTTGAGTTAATCGACAGTGTGCGTCAGCGGATTTAGTTTGAACGTAGACTTAAATTATAAATTATAGTAAATATACTTAAACTATGTATTACAGTAACTAGGTTGCGGATGCTTATTTTCCTGTCGGAAATTTAAAGGCACGAAAATATACAGAATGCACGTAAGACGAGGAAATATTAAAATATCTAACGCGAAATAAATACCGTTGTAACATATTATAAATGGGAGAATAAATCTCGGTTTAGATTTCATTTTCATAGCGGTGTTTGCAGTCTACTGCAAGTCTGCATATCTCCAGTCTACTAATAATTGGATAGAGATTTAGATTTAAAAAATGTAAATTTATTACAGTTATAGGCTGAAAGTCGTAGGAAACTGCGATTTTTCTCATTTTTAACCGTTTGGATTCTACAGCAGCGTGCTGTTGCTTGTACTTAGATTTGCAATGAATAAATACCCTTCTTTCTATCTCTATTATTTCTTCTGATCCTAATTTTATGTTAAATGACAATGATCAGGTAAGTACACAGTTCGGGAAAAGAGTCATCGCGTCGTTGGTACCGGTTAAACCTAATTTGTAAATTCGTGCATCGGTGCACGACATTATACGAACAGAATAATGTGTTCAAATATTAACGTTTATATATTTCTGATATAATACGATATTAAATTTTAATCTTCAATAAAATAATAATGTTGCGCCTCTATTTGCTAAATTCATCAAACTAGCCATTGTACGTTCTTTCGTATTTCGCTGCGTGGTTTCGTCGTTGCGGAGGCAGTCGTCTAGAAGCAGTTGGTCCCGTGACCTTGGATTCCACAACAACCTCAACCAATCCTTTTCTCCAACCCCTGCTAAATCTTCGCTTCATTTCGCGCGGGAAACAGCCCTTTGCCACATTCTACCATCCTTCTTCGCTTTTTTATTTCGCTTGTTCCCATTCTTTTATCTTCCACGTTCTTTTTTCTTACTTTCCTTCGGCGTGGAAAAAGAAGAGTCTCCGCTATTCTCCACGCAAGTAGCTCCTGTTCGCAAGTGTCGAATTCGAAACGCGTCGTTTAACACCTTGATGGCGACATTTCTCTCCGTATTCTCTGGCTTCTCTGGTTTCCTTTTCTCTTTGGACGCTGTTTAGTGGTCTGCGAACTCGTCGATACGAATTATACTAGTGGCTTCGTGGCTGTTTCTAAGTCCCTCTTGGTTACTCGATTTATGCTTCGTTGAGCTTCAGTTTGACTAAATTGAAGTTTAATTCGTAGTTTTACTGGGTTCTTGGCATTTCACGCCATGGTCCTACCAAGTAGTAAAGGGATAGAAGGCGAAATGGCATGAGACAAGTATTTTTACCGTCGAGGAAGTTGTTTTGGCTGTAGTTTATATCGTGTAATTGTACTCTTTCTCCAGTTCCCTTTTTCAGCTTGGGTGTAGTAGCTTTGAAATTGAAAATATTTGTTGCTTTGTGAATTGAAGAGATCTTTGTTAGTATGGAAATACATCAGCTTGGACGTTTATGTAACTAAATATATAAATAGCAGTAATAACTTATGTAAATAGTAGTTTATGTAATTAACCCTTTCTTTGTATTCCAAGAGTACTTTGATGGCATCGCTATGGATAATCTGACGTTCCTTTGCAGAGAAACTTGTAGGAAATGTATACTGTGTAGTTTGTAAAATTGTTCGTCTATAGCTTGCAAAATTATTCGTTTATAGTCTGCAAAATTATTCATTCAGGTATTTTGTAACATTATTCATCGTTAATTAAATTAACTCGTAAAATGTTATTTGTATTACTGGGAAACTCGTTACTGTTATGTAGAAGAATCTATCTTACATTGGTAAGTTGTAACTTGGAATTTGTAAAATTTTGATAATAATAAATAAATTCAGTTATGTATGTATGTTCACGTCTGTCTTATTCGAAGAAGTTTAATAGATTTTCAAATATCTTCGACCCTTTCGTTTACTGAATTATAAAATAATGTCTGGTAAAACAACTATGATGTTTTGCGTGCTTGCCACCTCTTTCTTTCTTTCTTTAGATATGCGGGACATGTAGGTTCGACAAGGCACCAGATGTATTCTTGATATTAACGTTTTTTCTCGAAGGAGACTGTGAAAATGCCTTGACTGATTGGTTGGTGCAAGCTGTTCGTGGACGTAATAAACAGCTTGTAAAGTTCTTCGTGGTGGTGCTAAACTTTTCAATTTTCTTCGCTCGTGTTGTCCTAGGACCTCCGTAATTGACACACTTTCGCAATGTTAGAACTATCACGGTTTTCGAGTAGATAACTGGCACCCTGTATATTTTAGCGTTTCAGATTACAATAATAGATGTTAAACATCGGATTATACGTATTTATATGGAATACTCAATTTTAAACGAGATCGTATGCTAATGGATTTTAAATCTTACGCGAAATAGACTCGCAGATGAAATCGTAAATATAAAAGAGAAAACTGAATTTCAAATGACAGAAAATTTTGTTGATTTATAGATCGAAGCAATCTCTGTTAGCATATTTAATTAAGACAGCGTTAAAAGAAATTTAATTGCAAGTAAAATTTGATTTCGAATAAGAGGAGAACGCGTTTGTCTGCAAGCATTGACAATTTTAGAGTGGTTTTATAGTATTGGAACGTAGCGTATAATGTTAGTTAAACTTCTTTTAAATATCGTTTTTCGAATAAATAAATAAAGTGAAAAATCTGTCTCATTTTATTACTTTACTGTAATTACTATTATTTTTCAGTCGAAAAATAACTCAGTTGATTCCGGACGCATATTTAATTGAATCTTTTCGCGAAACAAGCTCGGCAGTTTTACATGCTTCGATAATCCAGATTGCTGACCGCATTCCTCGTTAAACGCGCTTTTATACCACATGTTATTTTCTCGGTTCGGCCATTTCACGCGAGGAGACCTGTTAACGAACCACATTGATGTTCAGTTCAGAATCTTTTTGTGCCCTGGACTCGTGTGGCCATTTCCCGTTCTTTGAACTCTACGTATATCGGATTTTTCTTTTATCTTGACAGTGTCTCGTTTTTACAGTGATATCATATATTTTTATAGATCTTAATTATCGTCGCTTGATCTCGAAATATTTTCACTCGGATACCATAAACATTTCTGAGTGATTTAAAAATTCCATTAGCACTGTTACGAACTTATAATGATTTTATCGGCAACGTTCCAAAGAAATCTGAAAATAGATTTAGAAATTGCGAGATATTTTGTGCAACTATACGTACTTATGTTTTACAAATATCACAAAGGCATTGTTAAACATCATGACAATGATTACATTGGTAAAATTTGATTGACAATTATACCAGTACTAATTAAAAAATAAATAAAAACGCGAGTGCTTTTTGGATCACATTTTTCAATTATACTGATCGCTTAAGAAGCTAATACCGTTCTTTTAATGTACAAATTCACTCGTACAATTTGTAGGAGGAGCCGATCGAAACTATCGAAAGGTTGATCGAAGTAATTTCTCGCTATCTGAAATCAATTTATTTAAAAGCACAGATTGAAATTCTAGTTTGTATGCGGAGTAAAAGATATTGATACTGTTTCGCAACGGAAAGGATCAAGTTCGACGTTTCGCTGAAATTGCTTTCTTTGGAATATGGAATGTTACGTAAGATTCAGCCAAATGAATTTAATTAATTCGTTCAATGGGAAAGAGCTTCCTCCCCCTTCGTTCTCGCGAATTGAATTTCGTTTCGAGAAATTTATTTTATGAAATTTTGTATACGTATAGCACTCTACTTTCGTGCCATACGTTGGCTTCCTTTGAGACACGTTACAAATTCACGTGTATATTTCTGTATCGATCTTGAGGTTGCAGATATCTGAAATGCGTACTTAACATTTCGTATGCCACTTCGTTGGCTATTTCTGCCTAATCTTACACAGTTATTATCGGCGAGGTTGTTATGTGTACTGAACTGTGGCCTTTCGGAAGAAATGAAGATAAAGTTCAGTTAACTGGGAAATATTTGGGTATTTTGTTTTATAATGTTTTAACAACCGGAAAGGCTTAATTTTGTTGTCCTTTTTGTACTGTTTATGAAACATGAAATAATTTCTACCGAAATAATAATATTACTTAAACAGTATTCGTTGACTATCATTTCGTGTACTTCTTTTCTTAAAAAACTTTAATTTTGATAATTGTAATTTTAAATTTCTTTCATATCTAGTATTTACTATCATATAAGATAATTTCTAACAAAATTGTAACTTTGTTCGAATAACACTCCTGCCCTATTTCTCAATATTCTTTGTACATTATGATTCACTTAAATACTTCTTAAAAAACTTTCGTACTTTCTACTTAAAAAGGAGTTTTATCTAGGTAATATTATATCCTATTTTCAAATATCTTCTTTGGTGACATTCTCAGTCAGTTTTTTCATCAATATACATTTTTGATAGCAACGAATTACGTTAGAAACTTGTTATGATTTAATTAGGAAAATTGTCGAAATATTTACCACTTATAGAACCGAATATAGTGATGATAAATTATCGAACTGTGTAATTGACACAGAACGTTAAATAACAGAATGTAACACCAACCTTGAGTTTTACCGTAATTCTACCGAAATATAGTAACCTTGAACTTCAGAGTACAAAGCAATTCTTCGTGGGAGCTTCAAGATGAGTTTAGGCTTTCTACGCAGAAAGCATCGTTTCCCCTTCGTCGTCAGTATGGAAATGTATATGTAACAACATTTTCATGTGTAGGAGATATCGTAAAACGGGGAAAACTTTACCAATTCAAATGTCGTGTTGTAAATCTGCCTTCTCCCGCAAAAACTTTTTAAATTTTGTACTCATCGAGTGAGAGTACATTCTGATATTTCTATCCTGTTCTTTATTTTTCATCATGAATGAAAAAAGAAACAAATACATATACAATTTCATTTCCCAATGATATAAAATTATAGAATAAATCATTAGTGTATAACAGTATACGTACGCTATAGGTGAAAAATTAGACATCTCTATGAGTTAAAATCAACAGAAATGTTGATATATGTAGAATCCAGTTATCTCAAGTCTAAAAAATATTAGAATATCAATTATTATTAATAATGAATTCTGAATTTTAATTTCAATCTTATGATTCTTAATTACGAATTGAAATTATGAAAGTCGTCAAGAGTATACTATTCAATAATGGTTCAATCAGAGTATGATTTAAAATTTTCAGCTGCTGGTATATATATTCTAAAATTAATAAAGAAGAATCGAATCGATAAAAATTAATGAAGAAATCTCGTCAGATTGTATTCTCGACAGCCTTTTACGACCATTAATTTTATCATTCATTCTTTCACCATTCATCTCTTTACCATTTGATCTGTAAGAATTCTTACATACAATAGAACTCCATTTATCTGAACTTCAGTTATTGAAATAATATTTTCATTAACAGTCTGTAATTGATCACAGTTTTTTTACGATTCAGAAATCACTAGGTAACTAGTATTTGCTACAAATGGATTGCTTAATACGACCAATACAAAATAGTGCACTATAAAAAATACAATATTGAATCGTTTCATTTTCACGCGAATCTTTGTCATATGAACTGTCCGATTATTTGTTCGATTATACATTGATTGCTCGTTCAGACAAACGAAATTCTATCGTGAATATAGTAAAAATGAATAAATTACACGTAGATATTTGTATAAATTATTCGTTTATTCGCGATCACGTTGACTCATTAATTAAATTTAATTAAAACCTAATTCTACATTCTATCCAATATTAATGTATCTATGAATTAAAGAGATCACACGTAGGTATATTATTATGGTACAACACTGTACAAAACTAAAAATAGCGATATAGGTATGGCCTTCACAGCTGAATTATTCCTACATTCAGTGGTGAATTAAGCGTAAGCATTTTCATTTGGGGCTGAAATATCGTGGCGTGGTTATTCGTAGTACAGCCTTCTGCAACAGCTCAAGCCACTAGGTATAACCTGAAATGGTCCATGGAAAATGTCACGTAACTGGTTATAATACGTTTACAAACGTGAAATAGGATTTTGGATGAAATTATTAAAATTATCTATTATCGAAATTATTACACAGGCTATCGTTGATTGTTGGTGAGGAGAGAATCATTTTATATCTCTTTGCTATTTGCGAAACGTTTGTTTTTGAATGTAACTCGATTTTAAAGTACAGTTTAAACCCAAGTTTCACGTAAGAGTGACTTCAATTTAGATACAAATATGAATATAAATTAGTTGAATTAATTTTATTTCAACGTTAAGTCGATCAAGTTAGTTCTATTCCTATTGATTTTGATTCTTTCGCACGATAGATAAACAGCTCCAAACTTGCCAAGTCAAAAGAAAAAAGCAAAAGAAAGTAGTGAAAAGACAAAATATAATGGAATATTAAAAATCACGGCAAAGTGAACATACGAAAATGCCCCCTCCCGCAAAAATAAAAGAAATCTGCATGAACCACAGAAAAGCATAAAAAATCACAGAAAAAGCAAACGTTTCCACTATGCATCCACTAATTAATTATATAGCAAACTAGTTATACGCTAAAAAATTGCATAGTTTGCGTTATTATTTCAATTAAAAGAAACGGATAAACGAAAAAAAGAAAAAGAAAAAACTAGGGGAATGAGCTCTGATATCAAACATTCACAACAGGTACTTAATTTACCTGGATATGGTTGGACACGCCGTAGTAAGGGAAGATGCCACCAAGGATATAACGGTAGTATCCGTTGTGCCTAATACGATATTCACCAGCTTTGATGTCCTCCGGGACCTGCCACGTAATGGTCACTTGACTGGAACCGAGAACCATTGACGTCCTCTGCCACTGGAACCTGTACGGATGATACAGCAACCAAACGGAGGGAGAAATATCGTTATTATTCGCCTGTCTGATGGTCAGAGCCTGATACTCTTGGCTGATCGATACTCTTATCCTCCCCCTTTGTCATTTTTCGCACCGATTTTTCCGGCTATCATTGATTTATGGAGGACCTTCTATGTCTTTTTTTTTTTTTTGTTATACGAAATGTTTCAAAATAGTGTGTTACTTTCTTTGAATTATTTATGATATAATCGTGTTTCTATATAGTTGAAAAATTTCTCATACCGGAGGAAAAAATATGAGAATCCTTTACTTTAATTTTATGCCAAAGATTTTTGTTGACGTTTTTAAAGTTCCTTTCGTTCGTCGGAAGGAGAGCGAGATTAGAACATAAAAATTCGAGGATAGTGGCAGAGTTAACTTTTTCCTAGTATTGCATGAGAGAGATTTAATATAAGATTTGAAACGAGAAATTTCAAAGCGGTCGAGGTTTGCGGTTGAGGTAACTATCTAGGATAATTGGTGAAGTTTAGCGACTTAGGTACTGATTTTTAACACGTTGCCTTGGTTAAGAACGCTTCAAATTGATCGTGCGGATATTTATGCCAATTCACATTTTCGTAAATACAATTTAAAAAAATAGAACTAAATGGAATTTTTTGTGTTTCGTGTGTTCTGTGTATCTTTGCATCATTAAATTTCCTATAAACGCGTAGGAATCCTCAGTCTACTAACGACTAACGTTTAATAATCTGAGAGTAGTTCAGAGACTATATCAATTGGCTACATAAACAAAAACATAAAGAAAAATTGCGATTGAAAATATTATCTTTTAAAATTAATCTTGAAATTTGCGATTATTTACGCTATCGCTACTGTAATAAACTTTATAGAAACGAGTCATTCATTTTTTCAAAAATGAAATATTAAATTGAGAAACTTGTAAAAAGTGGAAATTGACCAATTTGTCTTCTGCGAGATTCGTTTGTTCTTATCTTACGTATTGTATAGAATATCGAGTCTTTCATAGTATAGGACGAGAAAGTTATTGTACTATTGATTTCACATCATCAATATTATTACATGTCACGTAACTGTTAAAATTTATTGCCTATAAATAAGTGAAAGCACGTTTGCTGTCTAACATACAGAGAATTTTAACGATAAAAGAGTCATCATTTTCCAAGATATTCCTTCTAAATTCTTTTTCATTTTGATACATGTATACCCTCTTTTTAACACCCTATACAATATAACTGTATACTAACAATGAAACGATGAATTAAATATTACTCTACATACACCTAATATAAAATAAAACTACGCTAAAGTAGATATGGCCTGTATTTTATTCCAAATCGAAGCGATCAAGTGCTGCATTCATCAGAGACCACTAAATTTCTTATAAATTAAATCAATTAATTTAATTAGAAAATTTCTTGTTTTTTGTAAAAAATATTTTATGATTGTTTGGTTGAAATGTAACATATTTGTTTAAAATCCGCATAAAAATCAGCAGCCTAGTTATAAATTTTCGTATTTGTCAGTTTGAGGATTTAAAATGAAAATCGATGAAAATATATACGTACTTAGTCTCCCAACTGGCATCAGTGGCAACTGGCACCCATACCTCATCGTCAGTTAGCCTCTCGATCGTCAGATACGACCTCTCTGTCATCAGGTTGTTACGTGGGTGGCCAGCAACCTGGTGAAAATAAGACCAGATTTATGAGACGTAATATTCACAGAATTCCTTGCCACGTATCTCTTCCTTTTTCTCCATGAATAATAAGCTTATGGAATTTGTCAACGCCCTAGCAGATACAATATACACAATATATGAAAACAGTATTTATTTTGTAGATAAATAATTAAATTAGACTTATTACGAGTGATCTTTCAATTTAGAATATTATAAAATGTGGATCCTAACGTGACAAATATAAAATATATTAATGTACAAAGTCAACAAACGATTGTAATACAAGTTATATAATAGTAACAAAATTAGATCGTTTGCAGCGTCCTACATTGAAGATTGAAGAAGTTAAAAAAAAAGTTAGGAATATGAATTTTTAGAGTTTAAGATTTGAACTCACAAAGTTTTATCTTTTACAATTTGAGTACTCCGAGTTGTAAAGGTTTTCAATTTGAAGCTTATTCTAACAAAAATATTTTTTCCTATCTACTAAGTCATTTGCAATCAATCTCCCTTATGCAGTTCATAAGCAGATGTACTATAAGCGCAATCTTTTGTTCAGACTAACACGCAATGTGTTCCTCCTTATTTTTTTAGCTACAAATATGATAGTGTCTTTAGATGTTTTGGAAAAGATGGGATAGGTCCAGCACGTGATGTCTTTTGAGTTTCCATATCTGGACGCTCTTGTCTGAAAAATTAATAGTGTGGAAATTCGGATCAATTTCAAATCTATCTACCTATTTGCTGCCAAATCTCTCTTTCAATTTTCCCTTTCAAAGTTTGTGTTCCGAGCTTATGACAGAGTATTTCGTTCGTGTCATTTTAACAAAATTAGTATCAATACTTAGTATACTTACGAATACTGCACTGACGATATCGCCTGGTTTGGCGAGTTTCGGCGGTTGTTTAATACAGTCACCGAAATTTTTGCCCCATTTTGGAGTGTCGAAGAGAACAGGAGTGACGAACGTGAGAAGATTCTTCTTTCTCAGATCCAGAGGCGTTGGACCAGGATCTACATCCTTTTTCTGAGATCACATCAAAACTAGCGTTATTAGAAAGTGTGTATATAAGCTAAATTGATTTAAAGAAAATTTATAACATTTTTTTTGGGTGAAAGGAAGATTTTTACGGTATACTTACAAGAATGGCGGCTGTGACGAGTTCTTGGTATTGTTTTAAGTAAATGGTTAGGGTATGGGGCCCAAATATCGTGGACGCACCTTCGTATCTTTGGATCTAAAAGATTAAACAAAGAAATCGTTGACAAATCTTAAATTATAGCGTTTCAATAAATTTATATAGTAAATTTTTATACTAGTTGACTTTCTATTAATTTAGATATATATATTTAACAAACTTTTCTATTCAATTGTATTTATCACGAAGCAAGAAAAATTATAGAAAGGTAAAGATCCTAATGTAAGCTTAAATATCGTTCAACATTTTGATGCAACATTTCATCCTTGCAGACTACCCGTAAATTATACTATTTCATGCCAATATTCACCGCTTCAAATCTAATCCTCCATGTAATAATTCCTTTTTATTCGAATCTATTTATCATAAATGAAACGGATATTTGTTACGAGCGTAAACGGTTCTAAATTCGAAATTGTAAGATCTACAAATTATTAAATATCGATGGCATAAGAGATAGAGGATTATTCTAAAAACATCGGAAGGAAACGATAAGGATGATCTACGAGTTACTTGATATTCCTCCGGCGTAGTGATGTAATCGCTGTAAGTATTGCAGAGGCCGGCGACTATAACGGACGTTTCGTCGTCGGACGCATCGTTCATGACCGTTTTGATAGCCTCTCGCAATCTTCTTCCGGACATTGTTGTGAATTCTCCTGGTACGCCAGCGATGACAACGTTACCGATCAACGCGACCTGCGTCGATACGATTTTCGGTTGCCAGTCGTACGGAATATGCATCTGAAGGTTGTTCAAATCATTCAGAAATTAAATTAAATAGACGAACTTGAGGACCTTGAAAGTTTAGAATCGTCGAACGACAAAGAAATAAGATTTATATAGATGTATAGGGTGAAGCATGTAACTGCAACCATTTCGGTTATTGTATAAGCAATAATTTTAATGGAAAATGTTTCAGATGAAAGTTGGATGGTTTGGTTGGGCACATGGTCTTATAGGCGGATGTTAGAGGCTACATGAAAATTATGTTTGTTTCTTCAAATGGAATTATATATACTTTTTTACATATATCGATTCTTCGGAATATTCTACGTTAAAAAGTATTAAGATACAATGTTAAAAAATGAACATAATGGAACATAAAGAACGATAAATTAATTTCTTTAGTATTTTACAAATTGCGGCGACAATTTTTTTTTTTAATTTCACGATCTTTAGAAATTTATTTAAAAAGGAGTTTCGTATTCGAACAAGGATCATTTCTTCCCCTAAGCGCTGTAACACTATCTTGCAATAATATTCTTCGACACATATTTAAACTTACGCGTCCAGTGGCAAGTAGAATTGGCTTTGCACCGTGACATTTCACATCGTCAGTCGTAGGGGCTGCTAAGAGGTTTCTGACTGCATTCCACATGGGATTCGCGGTGGTTGTGCCTTGTTCGAACGAGAACGACCCAGGACCATCGATCGTTCCCGCCGCAAAACTGTATCCCATCGCTGGTTCACATCCACGAACCTATCGTAATATTCCATAACTCGTAAATAACGTTCAAAAAATCAGTTCCTCCCGATATGTGTATGCGTATTAAAATAAAAATATGCAATCTTTATTTTCTGGGAAACAGAGACGAAGGAAATACGTAATAATTGTTTTCAAACGAACAAAAATTCGATTCAGAGTTTCGATCGTATTAATTGACCTTGATTGTTGACCTTAATTGACCCTGAAGCCTGAAGACTGAACGGAGGTTCTTAAAGGCTGAAAATTATCATTTTTCAAAGTTCTTCTACCGTGTTACAAATTATTTGACATTATATCGTGGATGAATATAATAGACCGTGCATGTCTATGTAAACTTATATTTTTCTAAAGATAATTAAACGGATGAAACATCTACTTTATCAGACTTGATAATATTTATACAGATACAGAGTGTTCTACCTTTACGAACAAAATTTGTCTTCCAAGAAATTTCCCTTTTATGACGAAAGCTCGAGAAATTCAACACAGAATTATGAGATTTAAAGTAAATGTATCCTATCGTCTTCTAAGAACATATTAATTTTGCAGAGATTTTGCACCGAAAGTAGCATTTTATTTTAACGAAAAACAGGGTCTCCTCACAGGGTGTGCAACAAGGTTTCGTAGATTATTGTCCAAACATAGAAATCCTTAAGTACAGATACTTTCTCATTTTTTCCAAAAAAGAAAAAAAAAGGAAAAAGAAGGAACAAATGAGATTTAATAAAATTCTAAAATAAAGGGAAGAAAGAGAAAACTACTCACAGTTTCGGTCCTTCTGGTGGTTTCATTGTAGTATTCTGCCGTCTGTTCCACCATGTTCACGTAGCGATGCACCACACGGAGGGGTCCGATCACTTCCTTGGCGTCCCCGTACTGCCATAAACGCTGCAATCACCAGGCAACGGAACATGATTATAGAATCGCGATACGAGCAACAAGCAACGCAACACAACGCAATGTGTACAGGCCAAACACGCATGAAACGTATCCGCCTCGCTGGCTACGAACTGTTCTCCCGTTTCTGCTTTTATTATGCTAATACCCGTTTCTCGAAACCGACCCTTCGCTAGATGCGTCACGGCTAAAGAGCATGCGAATGTACGTTAATTACGAGCCTAACGTTTTCTTCTCTGTTTTCTACGTCTCATCGTTTGTTCGATGAAAACGGTCAATAACGTACTTTGAATTACAATTCTCCGGTGAACGGCAAAAGTATGCTAATATTTTCTACATCGCCGTCTTTTTGCTTGTGATTTTAACGATAGGACAAGTTAATTTCGCTTCTTTTCCGCTCTTCTACCTGATGAACTCGTTATGAAAATTTCAAAAGCAATACAAAAAAACAATTCAAGACAATTGAGAAATTTCTCAAATCTTCAAAATATCGCGAATGAAGAACAAGCAAGGCAACTTAGAAATTCCCAATAATCAACCCTCCAATAATTACAATCTCCCATAACCAACATCTACAAATACCAAAATTGCCACGGTCCAAAAAATTGCCAGGATGTTGTCAGATCCTACAGGTTCCTCTACCTAATCCAACATAGTGGCATCGTGTCCCTTCATCCTCCTGTCTAACGATTCTCTGCCCTGAAAATCCACTCTCCCTTTCGATGCTGACTCCCTTCTAGGTTCTGCTATATCCCCCGATTCCATGCACGTCGTGTTGTTCGATATCTGGGATCTCATCTTTGTGCACACGCAACCTTGTCTTCCGCCACTTTCCCTCGATCAGGGAACGTAGAATCTAACACTGCGTTCTACAGTAGTGCAATGTTGCGCGCGTGTACACGCGGTCAAGAACACGAAGGACCTCGGAAGTTTATTGGTTGATGGACGCCGATTCGCGTCATTGACGGGCCAATGGCGAGGAAATGGTCGATGATTAATGTCAAGGAATTATATGGTTCCGTTTGATTTCGTCTGATAGAGATCTTCAAGCAGAAATTTGTGATTTCGCCGCCTGCGTTTGATTACTAAGGCACTTTTGGCTTGGAAATTGAATTGATAAATGATCTGAACTGTTTGCAGTTGGTATATTTTTCTGCTGGTACCATACTACTCAGCGATCGAATTAATTTTATTAACCGAATCGAACGAATGTATTGGGCTATGTGGGAATGTACATACATCTGGAACTATTTTTGAACGAAGGATGCGTGCCGTGTAAAGAAAGCCGTGTAGAAAGAAGTCGCGAAACGATCGTTTTGCAAGAAAGTATAAAACATGCGCTAAACTGAGGCAAATAATAGAAAATGCAATTTCAAGGCACGTAAGGCCATTTTTTCGAGATGCCTGATTCAAAATATTAAAGCGGAATTAAATCTACAAGTATTTAGTAATTATATTACATAGTTTACATTAGTAGCTGTATTGATTTTTCAAGGTTTTCTAATTTTCTTATTATGTAGCAGACGCAAAAGATATAATGAAATTCATCTTGAATATGAACTAATCGGGTCATTATATGTTCTTAAGAGACAGAATTTCGCCTTTTCTCTCTCAAGATAACTAATTTAAAATCATATTTTATTACTTGTTTATTATTCATATAAAGATATCTCGCTCAAATATCGCAAAAACAAGTATTAAAAAATATACTGAATATTAAAATGTATTTTAATTTAAAATTACTGTAATTTCTTACTATAATTTATACTTGATCTACCTTCTAATGTAAAAATTATGTAGATAATGTCACTGATAATTAAGAGAAACATTAATCTACGCATTATCAAGGAAAAATAAAACTCTGTTAAGAATTTATTTAAGAGAAGCTATATGATAATTTGATTTTTTTAGCGGCTTTCGATCAAAGATACGCCGTTCTTTAATCGGTTAAAAAATCCATTACGCGAGACTTGCATGCTTCCAGGCATTGAGAATATCCGTTTGAGTGAAAATATTTATATACGCTATAGAAAAATTTCCCAAAACAACATCTTTATCGAATTAAATCATGTTACTTTATTCTTTGTTGGGCATTTGAAAGAAAATTATTCGAAGAGGATGAAAATTCGTGCTTGATGAAATGGAATCAACTATTGCGATAAGAATGTTGCAAGATTTTCCCGAAGGAAATCTTTTGTATTTGTATTAGTATGGACAGTATCACAGATATCTATTTTGCTCGTGATTGATTCCAACTTGTTTCATTCGTAAACTGCACAATATCTTCCGTTCTTTCGACACAAGATAATCCATATAATTGTTATCTAAATTTCAGCAGGAAGTAAAACTGGATTTTCAGTTCAGCATTCACTCTACGAAGCAATAGCGTAACATTTCAGGATAGACTCATTATCAAATAACTTAATAATTAAGCAGTACGTAATTAAACAACAACAGACACGTGTAATTAAAATTTTCATTTGCATTCTATTGAAAATTCTCATCGTATTCATATTTCATAGTTAAAGAAAATATTTATCTTATCAAGAAATAATTAATTGTTCCAGCCGATATTTTTTATACGCATACGTACACATTCACTGAAACACTAGGTGCGTAATGAAGTGGGAGCATAGGAGGCCTTACGTTCACACGCGTTACAGTTGCACTATACTTGAATGACTTGAGCCTTCTTACGATCGACATTGAACCATTTACCGTGTTTTCTACTACAAGAGTCGTATAAGGATGTTACGCTATATGAACAGTTATGTTTCTTGGAAAAACGTCGCGAGTATTTCATTCGAGTACGATGAATCCTTGAAGGCGAAAGAGTTCCGTTTCTGATTTGTAATTATAACTAGTGAAGCGTCAAGGAAATATCGAATTGTTATCGAAGGATGAAACGTAGATAGGAATATCAAAACTGAGAAGTGTCGAAGTATTATAAATATATGGAATATTGGATGAATTCTTTTTAAATTCGATATATCACATCTGAAATTAAAAATTTGAAATCTGAAATATAAAGTTTTTAAATCTTCAGTTTTTGAAGTTGAAGCTTTGTACAAAATTTAAGTGTTAGAGATTTTGCAACCTTAGATTTTTAAGCCGATGATTTTGTAACTAAAGATTTTGAAATTAAAAGTTTTTTAATTCGAAACTTTGTGATCGTTAGGTGTTTAGAAAATAAAAGATATGGAGCTTTTCCGTCTCTCTCAATCTCAATCCAAAAAATCTCAAATCCAACGTCCGAAAATTAAAATTTTCCATTCGTTTCAACCACAAATATGCTATTACCAAGCTCTAATTTCACAACCGTTCTAAACCCAAATCGAACAATCCCTTCTTTGCTGTCTTGAAATTAGTGTACAACGGTGCTCTGGCAACGGAAAATTTTTATTTCAATTTCCACAGACTTGGATTAGAGCAACAGGTATTTTTTAACGCCTTTCGCTATGGATAGACGTGTGGGAAGGTAAGACAGTAGCGTGATTCACGAGTTCGTGGAAAGGAAAAAAGCCTCGGTCTCTCGAGGAAGGAACGACGACATCGTCCTTGCGAGCGTCGAGCGTGAATCGTGTATCTCGTGATTCGTAAAGGGTGTGGCGGTTTCTGGGAAGGATCACACAGGAGCACCATGCGAGCTGACCTCGTTAGACTGCTAGTTTCCCACCGCTTGTCGAATCTACGTCTCGTGTGTGATCTCGAAATCGTTTTCATGATGTATCGCGTGATCCGTAATCTTTGCAACTATGTTCACGTTTAAACATATTAACTACATAGTATATACTTGTTCTTCTGATTTCTAATATACCTGTAAATATTTTTTTATATTTACTTGTTCCGAATGCGAATAACCATTATGAATGATTAACATATTTTTTTGACTACACCAAATAAAAATTAAATTTTCGTCATCGATGATGAAAATATTCGTAACCAAAATAAAATTTTCGTCGTCGATATTGATCACTGGTAATCAAAAAGATTTTAATCATTTATAATCGTTATTTGGAATGGCATTATTTTAATTAAAGACATTAAATTTTATACCATAGCTTTTAAGATTTGTCTTACGACAGTTGTGACGTTTGAACATTACTGATTGAATCTTGGTGATGTGAACGTCTACGCTATAATCATTTGCGTATCGCGTCGTTCCAATTTTGGATTTCAACACCTTCGTAATCCTCTGTTACGCCTTCACCATCAAATTAATGGCGCAGAAGAATAATGGAGTTGATAGGAAATGGAACTAGTACGCTTCCTGTTGTTTTCTGTTTGCACGTTTGCGAAGAGACTATGCCGTGGTCGCGAATACATTTATACGAAAGAATACTCGAATCCAAAGTTAACCAAAGTTAAATCCTGTTATTATGAACATATTACAAATACACAAGTAATACTGGAATATGTAGATAACGATTTATCAAATTCATATTGTTAAGAAACAACCCTATATAATTTACGACATTTAAGATTTAATATATATTTTTTTCATAATAACACTCTTTATGAAATTGATTCTTCTATGGACAACTGTCTTTACGAGCTCCATACGAGAGATTAATTTCTATTTAGTTTCTTAACTCCTATTTGGTATAAATTTACAAAAATTTGCAACTTGTACCACGTTATAATAATCCCCAGTTCCAATTTGGGTCGCTCTAATCCTTAGATATACCGATGATCGTAAATAACCTAAATCGTGTATTTTTCCTTTCCAGATATTTAAAGTTTCGTTTTTGACGCATGAACTGAATTCTCTTTAACGTGGCAACAACCAACTCGATCCAACGGTATAATTTCTACTACTTTGCCAAGATGGTTTCAGGTCATTGTAACGTAGATAAACGCATCGCAAAATACGTGATAAAACTCCTTTCTTTTTTAATTTTTGACTTAGGCTAGTTTTATAATCACCGCAACATATGTATTCTTAAGTGGAATTAATTCAAGTAAATAATAACGAAACACAGTCTTAGCGCTCTTGTTGCGCAACTTGTTCGATTCCCGATTGGGCGTTGTCGAGCCACGAAGACACGAAGACACGAAGACACGAAGACACGAAGACACGAAGAGACGCGAAGCCGAAAGGAGAGGTAGGGAGGAAAAAATGGAACGAGCAAAGAGCCGGCATAGAGATCCACGTGTTTACACGTTCCTGTTCCCACGTCTGTTGAGACAGGACTTTGCAATCGTCTACTATCTCATCTTATTATTCTGTTTATCTATAATCTCCAGAGACACGATTCTGCTTCCGCGGATGAAAATCCTTCGCCCGCGAAATAGCTTTGCACGATGACGTTTTCCTAACGTTTGGTCGTTACCTTATCTACCGACAGGGAAGGTTTTTATCAATTGTGGAATACGCATTGATCGATGCACACGTTCATACACGTGTGTCGTACGTAACTTATATTAGTTGATTGGAAGTATTGATTATTCGAAGGATTGGTAGATTTTAATGTAAATTGTTGCGAGCATAATACATTGCATTTTAGTAAATTCGAGAGAAAAATGTAAATTTGTGCAAAAAAATTCTTCACGGTTATTTGAACGGTAGAAATATTATGACCGTAATATTATATATTATTTTGGTGAATTAGGTAGGAAGAATTGAATTTGCGTAAAAGCTTCCTGCTGTCCTGTACGTGATATTTGTTCGTTTATTCAGGATGTTGATTATTCAAGGGGTCAGTATCTCTGAATGTAAAATGTACTATGACTATTACTCAAAATTGTATACTTAGCTGTGCAGTCGATTTTTTTTCTCTATAAATTACAAAATTTGTACTGAACGATTGAAATTCATCTAGATACACGTAGATACATGATTTAACGTTTCTTTATTCGATATTTTTTGACGATTTTATGACTACTCGCAGGTTTCTCGTAACGAAGATGTAGCAGAACTGTTTGTAGTACATATTCAGAAAATACAGTTGGATATAGTCGAGCCTCGTTATAGTTACATTAACGAAATCACGAAATGTTTCACATAATATACATAATGTGCTCGTAAAAAGTTTCTACGTTCTTCATCGACTAAGATCCAAAAACTTTCAAAAACCTGGAGGATGGACATAACGTAGATTAAACGATAATCAAAAGATTACGTAGACATGTGGCGAAAGGGGGCCATAGTTGCGTAAATTAACCGACAAAACTGAGAAACGAGATCGCGAGGCGGCAACGCGTGACTCGATAAACCGATTTTGCAACGTACGAATTTACGAGCAATTTTGTGGTCGCTCGTAAGCTTCTCGTAACTTCCGGATGATTCACCATCCAATTTGCAAACATTATAATTTTGAGGGAAGATGAAAGAAATAGACGAAATTTAATGCTCGTGAACGTCGCTTTCCTTTTTCATTTTTTTTTTTTTTTTTTTGATTATTTCCTTGTTGCAGAAAATAATGTGCAATTTTGTTTTAACAATAGAGTATTATTCTTTCGTCGCGATAGGTGAAGTTTAGCATAGATGAAAAAATTGTAGTCGCCATTGACTCGGGAAAAATCACTCTTTTAGAATTGTGTTTTTATTACAAAGAACGACGCATAACCTGTATCAATAGTTGTTTTCAAGCAATTAGTTTTCCCTAAAGACGACGATTATTAGTTCTTCGACACTGACTCCTTTAGGAGGGTAAAAAATTATCCCTTGTCACGGTCCATGATTAGTACGAATAAAAAAAGGTTCAGTCACTAATCTCACAAGAAAATCATTCTTCTAAGATCGTATGTTCAGCGTAAAAAGCGATATAATAATATTTATTTCAGACGTTTACTAACTTCGATGTTAGCCATAAAAACAACAGGTTAGCTGTTCGACGGTGTGCCACTCCTTTGAGAGCGTAAGAAAAAATTAAGAAGCGGAGGAAAACGTGGAAAAAGAAATCGAAAATAGGAGCTTCCTCGTAAGTTACGACACGGTTATTCAACCAAATAGGTTTCACTCTCGTTCGCTCTGGAACACGCGGTGTGAAATCCAAATGTGACCGCGTCAACTATTCCAAGTTCCGTTTCCATCGCTCTACTGCTCTGGAATGACAAGCGTGTACCTGCTCTTTGCTCTCCGATCAGCAAATTCTATTTCAGCAAGAAGAATTCGCACAACGATACTTTGTACCTTCTTTTTAACTTGCTTACTGTATTACGCGTTACGAAATAGCAATCCGATGCGATGTAATGTCTTCTAATCTAACATCGTCGATCTTCCCTCTTTCATCCAGCGAACAGAATACTCGTTTACATACGGTAGGGCGTATGTGCCGACGAAAGTTCAATGGACTCCTTTACCTCGGCTTGCTCGAGTTTTATGGGAGCAGATTGTGCGACCCTGCATAATTTAGAAATTTTTCTTATCGAATAAACTTTATATTTTGACAGATATGTTCGGTTTTTTTTAAACCAGTTAATTGCTAGTTGAACAATAAATTGCTTCTTTAACGAACCCTTTAAAAACTCCAAAACACCTGCAATTACAAACAATATGCTGCGAGCAACGCGAGATCACAGCTGCTTAGAATTCCTCAAAACTAGAGCTATATGAAGTACCTGTTTAGAATAATCTTCCTATCGAAGATTCTGAAGTTTATTTATTAAAATCTGAGACACTGTGTGTGCCCGTATGTCAAATAGCAATTAGGTTCGCTGTAAGTCAAACGCGGTTTCGTTCGAGCAAGTGCCTAACTTCTGTAAACGTTGGGTGCATCGGGGTGTGGCAAGGATACGCCGAGACATTTCTTCCCCACGTTTCGTCGAGTTCTCACACGATTGTATTGAAATGTCGCTCGTAAACAATGAGTTGCATCACAACGGTGACCAATCGACAGTGGTGCGAAGTGCTGGAGGAGTGCAAAGAATTAGGGGGAAGCAATGGAGAATGATTACTAACCTTCCGTCTGTCAGATTACGAAACAAAACACATACTTGGTTCTAATCGAAACTTCGTTTACGTATGTGTGAAATCCTCACGAGATGTATTTTTAAGGAACATTAAGAAGGCACTTTAAAATGAAACTCAATCTCGCTTCCTGTTAGTACAACCATTATAAACTGAAACTGTTCGCCATGATGTGCGTCGTTTCGATAGGCAAAATAGAAATTTTTCTGGACGCTGGCTGTGATGTGGTTGGGTTTGTGGTTATTGATTTGTTTGTCTCAAAATTTTTCCTATTTATAGTTTTCGTACATCTTGGCATAATAAGCAGTGTTCGTTAATCTTAAAAAAAAGTACTTCATTATTACTTAAGCATTAATTCTTCGTTGCATAGACTACACAGCACGATAATTTCTCAAATAATAAGGGTAGTAGAAAAATGAAATACTATGCGTAGGTGTGAACTTAATAAGAAGCTACTGAGCGAAGCAGAGAGGAGATTGCTGGTAACATTGTTATTTACGATATCAGGCGAGAGGTCGTCAACTCACAAACGACTGGTTAGTAGTTTAGGTTCACGGTTGTACTAATCGAATTACACTGTAATTTACTACGTAATTTAATTATGTTATACTTCAATTACGTAGTGAGTCAAGTACGAAGCGATTAGAACAATGTAAATTACATAATTCAAACTTTTCAACTGATTTAAATGCTAATTAATGTAATCACGAGTGTAATTGAATTATAACGTAATTGAATATGATGTAATTTAATTACTTTGTAATTATAATTCACGGAATAATTTAATCGTAATTCTCTACAACACTGTCTAAGGTTAATTGATAAAATCTTTTGGTTGTTCTGGTTTACACTAAACGATGATAACTCATTCACTCGGGTCTTTTCAAACTTTTACGGATCTACATATTGCGACATTATCTTATCTTTTTCACACTCGATTTTCCGACTCGTAGGATTTCCTTTTTCACGCTATTATCTATACAATTTCCAATCGGTACAACTGTCCTTAAAATTCCTTAATTTCGGGTGTGTTAGACGATTCGCTCAACGTTCCATAAAACTACTTTATCCTTAAAAAATGCAAAAAATACGGAATCACGAATTGTCCTAGAGGAGCTGTCCAAACTAGAATATTTTTAATTTTAAAACTTTTCAAAGTATCGTACTGCTAACATTTGTTCTGACGCACTGTCCACCATTCTGTTAGCCTCTCTATTTCGTCGAAACTCATAAAATACTGACTGCAATAGTCGTGTCAGTATGCGTTATGAAAGCGTTTACGTAATTTTCCCCTGTTTACTTTACCTCGATAATATTTCGAAGATAGTAGACAAACACGTTATTGGGGAAATTTCTCTAAATGAAAAGAAAGTAAAACTTCGTTGTTTCTTCGGTGAGCAAACTTTCCAAGAAATATAGTATTTTTCTAAAGAGATTCTCTTTTGTAGTACTCGCGTTTCACGTTGCACTTTGCCTGGATGCTACCGACAGCTACGTTACGCTAAAGATTCGGTAGGTTACCAGCGAGCCACGCGTAGCATTGTTCTCCCCATAATGGTACTTTGAATACGCATCGAATATTGCATGAATATTTATCTTACGATATATCCCAGTTGCGAACTATTTCGTGATATCGCGGCTAATCTCAGGAATGAGAATTGGAAATTGACGAGCCGACGAGATTTTTCTTAAAACGTTGATTGCCACACGATGGCCATTGGCGACTCGTTGACCGATTCTACTATTCAATTTTTTTAAACAATTAAGATAAGATAAATTTCATAGACTAGACAATTTTCAACGATGTGAATCCTTTATGTAACATTGACAAAAAGGATGTACGAATATTGGTTGTCGTGGTGTGACGTATTTGAATCTAGCGTAGTGACATAGGCAAAATAATAAAATTCACAGCTTTAAATTCTTACTAATTTATAAAAATGCAATATCTCATATATGCAACAATCAATATTAAACATTTGTTCTGTATTAAAGCGTCGCACGAAACGGCTATTTGGCGCGTGATCTTTTTTAAGAAAACGGGAAACTTGTACAGGAAGTAAGGAACTCGGTCGTATCTGGTATCAGAAATCGCTGTAAGCCGGAAATTGGCCGCGAAAAGCGGTTACGATGGAATCGTGGGAGTGGACGATCTTTTTCCGCAATAGTTCTTCTGCCATTTGGAGTTTGTTCGTCATACTAAACAGCGTCGCAACGTGAACGCGGTGGCAAACGTGAAAACCGTGGCAGGGCACTAACGACGTGTATGTGTTTGCTTCAACATTACGGTCACGAACCAACCTTTCACGATTTAACGGCTGTTAGAATTGTAACAAACAGGGAGGACGAGTTCCTGAGCCTTTTTCCAGCTCCGAAACTGTCGCTGGACTCATTTGCAATCGGAAATAACCGCTTTCACATTTTTGTTGAACGTTACGTGACTGATATTAAATAAATGTCTGCGGTGGGGATATTGAATGGCAGATTTTCTAATTTGAAAATGGTCCAGTACGGAGGAAAGTGCCGTGAAACAATTATATATTTAATTACATAATGATTCAAACGTTCCCAGTTCACAGTTTCACAGTTCTTTTATATATATGAGATTAATCTGAAGCAGCGCTTCTTAAAATTTCTTCATTCGCGATTTCATCATTATTAAAGATACAAGTAAAACATTCATCGATAATAAATCAAAGAAGCTTAGTTTTAAACAATTCTTTGCTGTGATTTTAATAATAAAATACGGAATTTCAGTCTTGAAAGTGAAATTACATAAATGTCTTCTGTGATATAAGAAATATAATAAAGAAACACGAAGAATGTACACAATACGTAAATGTCTGGAAATTAAAGAAGTAGACTTGTATTGATAGAAGACAAAGAAAAATACTTGAATCTCGTTATAATACATTAATCGAAGAGTCGAAGCTTTTGTCTATAATTATTTTTTAATTACTTTTTGAAACTTCTTTCATCGATACAACTATACAACGTAGAGAATTTAATCCAGAAATTTTTACACGTGATCTTAATTATGAAATAATAGATTTTTGGAAAGTTCCAGAAAGCCCCTCTTGGAAATAAAGATTTAAAATTTAGAAATTAAATTTTCATTTAATTTCTCATTTTCGAACGCAAAGTTTGAAAGCGAAACCCTTCTTACACTTAAATACTGAAACAGAAATCTTGTAGCTTTCATTTTTAGAGTAGTTCAATATTCTCCTGAATTTTGAAGTTCAATGGAAACTGTTCCAAGTGAAGAAACCTAAGTTTATGATTACAAAAGGTGTTAAAAGAATGCCTTTGCAGATCCGTCGTTCATAGAATGGCTCGAGTAACAGGTACTCCTCTTTAATGACCCTTTCACGCCGCCTGACCATGGGTATTATCTGCTTTAACTGGCCGTAAAGTACGTCCTCACACGCGCAAGGTCCTTCTACGAGTTTGAACTACATCCAACTGTTTCGTTTTAGTGAAAAAAAGAAGAAAAAAAAAAAAGAGAGATCGATCCGTATCTCGAATGTCCGAAGTATTCTCGACGTCTAATGGGGTAACTTGAACATTTAGTAATCACAACTATATATTACTTAAGCCTATTTTAGCTTCAAACCTTTTCGTCGTTGCGTCTCGTTCATTCCGAGGATATTCTTATGAGAAAACGTTATGAGACGTTTATGTAACATTTTTATATTTAAATTTAGAATTTGTGGTGTTACGAATGTACATAACGTTTTATTGCCTTCTGCAAGAAATAATTAGGATATATGATTGAAATTTATGTTTGAAAATTTGTATTACGAATTAGATTTGGTTGCAAAAGTTTCAGTTTATGAGTTTATAGATTGGAATTTTTCAGGAAACATTTCGTTTCTAAATTTTACATCAAATAAATTGAAATTAAACGACAATTTCGTCTGTAAATTTCGAAGTGGAAAGTTCAAACCTGGAACAAACGCCGAGATCGAAATACGAACATCGCTTCCGAAATTTGATCCGGCGAGTTGAAATTCAGAATGAAAAGTTTCTTTGAAAAATGTCAACGGCAGAATTTCGATGCAAAATACAAATTTCTCCTAAGAAATAAAAATTCGAAATTAAAATTCCAGATTTGTTCGCAAACGAACGTATTCTGCCGGTAATGTTCCTTCGTATTTCAAACAGCAAAATTTTTACAACATAGAATCTGTAAAGATTCAAGTTCCTTTTTTAAAACATACGTGACCTATGGCAGGCCATCTTGTATTCATTCATATTTGAATTGAAAATGAGACACACGTACGTGAATCACGTAAGGGTGGAAAGACCTGTATCTTTATGTCAACTCACGGTAAGGATGCAGAGCTTGATCCAAATCTCGTCCGCGTTCCAGCGAATTTTTATCTCAATTCGCGAATCAACGCACTGAATACCAACATTGTACTCACTTTTTGCATCACATCGACAATCACTTATATCGTTACATTCGAACGGAGAAATATATTTTTATGCCAACATTTTGATGAAAAATTAAATTCAATTACAATTGACCCATTTTTAAATTCAATTGCATTTTCAACCAGATCGATAAATTTTTAATTAAATCTTAGAATTACAAATTTTATTTGACGTATCTAATAATGTATTTCATTCAAAATTCAATAATTTATGTCGACAATTTGTTACTTTCTCTTTTTTTTTACTCTTATTGAAAGTTTCAAAAATTTGACTCGATTAGCAGTGTTAGAATTTTTAAATATTATTTTAATTGATATATAATATTTAGAAATTAAATTCGATGCGGCGTAGCTTGTAAATCTTTTTAATTATTTTAATTCAAGATTGCGAACACGTTTCACGGAAGAATGAGTGCTCGTAGCAAGATCAGGTGGAAATTTCTCTTTTTATCGATAACTGCAAATGATATCTTTTTTTTTCTGTATCGTTCGCACTTGACCGACTTTGCTGATGGCAATAAACGAGCGAAATCGTCGCTTTGCATAACGTCCATATACGAAGCATTTCCGTGATTATACAGGCGTGCTTAATGTGCAAGGGAGCAGTACCATTCGTTCGGGTAGACAAACGAGCTCTGTCGTGGATACTCTACTATTGCGTCACTTCAAGCGCGATGCGTAAGACTTTGCTCGACAAAGTCATTTCATCTCAAACTCGCTAAAGATTGTAGTCGCTTTAAAAAGAAAGAAGAAAATAAAAAAAAAGATCCTGACGCCAAATTGCTATCATTACATTATAAATAAAGTACAACAGTTTCGAACAAATGATTTAATTGTACTCTTCGGGTACTTCGTTTTAGCTTCTATTTTATGTTTTACGTAATAAAAATTATGAACGGAGTTTATCGTTTAAGGTTCATTAAATTACCCACAGTAATTTTTGTATGAATTTAATATTTTTTACAGTATCATTTACAGTAAACAGCTACACGGAATTAAACGTGCCTAGTATTTGTCCGATAGGAAGATACATAAATGTTACTTTTTCCAAATTTGATCGCAAATGCAAAGATGACGTTACTAGTATATTGCAAGAACGAAGCAACGCGTTTCAAAATGAGAGACTCTCATAAATAAAGAAATAATTACGTCCAAGAGGCTAGAAATCTGAATGACGAGTTAACTCGTTTTTTTCAGGACAGCGGGCTGCCAAAAGTTTCAGTTTTGGAAATTATCATAGAACACCAACGATTCAGCCTTATGTCGTTATATAAAATTTCTTTCGTTTCCTTCAAAATTTCGTAACGAAATCTCATTACAAAAACCCAACGAAGCATAAAAAGTTAGCTTCAAATGTACAATTAAAAGTAACTGTTTCCTCTGAATCGCGTCAGAAAAGTAGAAAAACTCGCCATTAATAGCCACCTAATGCAACAGTAGAGTACTAAAGGGTTCACGTTTGAGCTCAATTTCTTTCGAATTAAGATCGCAACGAATGAGCAAATTTACGAAAGATCCTGTTGATTTTCGAGGTATTTCCGAGTCATCAGGCCTGGTAAATTGTTAAATAGCAAAAAACGAGGCGATTGCGAGAGCAACTTCACACGTAGCCAAGTAAGTGGAATGGGATAAAGGGTCGTTAGCGCCAACAGAGGGATTATTTAGATTGTTTTGCGATTGCATCGCGACTTCGGCGCAACTTGGTCGTTCTGTGCTCCATTATTCGTGTCTGTGGGCACACGAGCGAGCTTTGTTTCGAGTCGGCTAATATATTACGACATTCCCTAACGTAACATTCGCAGGGACCACGCCTATTCCCTCTCAACTTGCTGGTTTTCTTGCTAAATTAATTTCTTCTCTTCCTACCGGATTTACGCGTGGAACGCGAATGTGTAGAATCGCGTTATAGAAACGTCCGAAACTTTGTCTCATATTTTTCAAGGGCAACAGATTGTGAAAATCGTAGCAATGAAAATGTATCTGTAATAGTTGAAAGTTTAATTCCTACTTGGGAATTGTGTCGAAATACAAACTTTTGTCCGTTCTTTCGTTGGATAACAAAGATAATATTGTGTAATTGATTGCCCGATTGTCCAATCGACTATTAAAAAACTAGTATAAAGACTCAAATGTCGATAAATCTAAGACAAAAATAAATGACTTTACAAACCATGACCTGTGTAGAAGATGCAGACATCGAGCGAAATCTAATTTGGAGGAAAAATATCGCGTTTGTCGATGCTTCGTAAGGTAGTTAAAATTTATCCTAAATTTGAGGCAATTTAACGAAATCCAATCGCAATTTGTGGCTCTTGCAGAAAACTCGAAGGTCAATAGAGAACGTTTCCAGATAAAATCACGTTACAATTTATTGTTCGTATAAAATACAAGAAATTCAATAAGCCGAACCTAACCGAAAGCAAAAAATCCATATCGGATGATATTCCTGCGTAAAGTACTCGAAAAAGTTAGCTTTCCTGAGAAATAAGCTATCCAAATTCAAAATCCTTCTAGTCTTTCAGAAAATTCGCGTCACGGCTAATAACCTGTACAAAGTATTAACAAACACAATAATTAAGAAAGCCAAGTTTAATGCAAACTAAAGAATCCACATCGAACTCGACGACTCTATAATTCAATAACCTCTCGCTACATCCTCCACTATAAAATACCGTAACTAAATTAAAAAGATCTGTCCATCAGAGCATGGGAGGGAATATGCGAAGAGGTCAATATCCCTACGAAATAAAGCAACAAGCAAGCAAGCAAGCAAGAAATCGCAACCGCGCGTCACGAAATCGAATCTATGGATGCATCGACAACCGCGACTCGAGCCGCGAGTCCTCGCGGCCGACCGGAAGTGTCCGCAAGAGACCGAGCCATCCTTTCGCCGGCACGTGGACGCATCGCCTCGCCACCCTCTCTTCTCCTCCAAGGAAAAACGTGGAGAGGATCGTTTGGTTGAGGTGGGAGCGTCGTGGCACACTGGTAACGCAGTAGGAGGACGAGGGCTTTTGCCCGGAACGAAAGACGCGACGCGGGTGGGAGATAGATATAAGGGCATCGTTTCGGAATAACGGCTATCAGTGAGTATCGCGCTGTTTTCGCATACACCGGCAACACACGGGACACGCAGCATCGACCACAATGCCGAAGGTACGACGGGAGAACCGGAAACCGGAAACCGCCGGGACCGTGTGCGCGCGTGACACCGTGCAAGTTTTTCTTTCGGACATCTATGTAGCCTCTTTCGTTGATTCTGCTTTAATTCTCGTGTTTCTTACGACCTCTTCACCCTCTGAATAATTGGAATGTACGCTGTATATCGGGTCAGCCAGGAGCTAACGTTTGGTTCGATTAATTAAGGGATGCTTGTGTGTATTCTTCCTCTGAAAGAAGTTCAAGATGAAATAGTAAGGAAAGGGGTATACTGGTTTTCGAAGGAAGTTGATATCGTTTGGTACAGATGGTATTTTAACGTGGTAGCTTAGTTTGCGGTATCTTTCGAAGATTCGTTTATACTTTAATTCTCGTGTTTTGTAGTTCTACGCACCATCGATAGTTAGAATAGTTGGAGTATCTGTATATTGTCAAGGGGCCAGGCAATAAAGTTTGGTTCGAACGGCGAAGGGACGGTTGTGTGTATTTTTCTTCTGAGAGAAGTTTGAAGATGGAAAGGTGTAAGGTGAGAGATGTATGACTGGTTAAAGATGTTATTACATAGTTATCGTATAGTATAGATGCTATTTCGTATCGGTGGTAGGTCAGCTTGATGTGCTACTATGTGCTTCTGCACCCTCTCAATAATCGGAATATACGCCGCTCATAATACGTTTACTCAAATTAGGTACTTTCCACTGCTTTTATCCTTTATCCACTGCCTCGTGAATCTGTTACTTGAATCGTATCATACGACGTGCCTTGCAACGTAAGATAGTATTAACGACAATTAATTGTATATTAATGTTAAGTGATTTAATATTAAAATTAAAGTAAAATCTGCTAGAGTTTTGCGATAAGTGTAACGAGTAGGTGTCCTAATATTTATAGCTGGCAGTTTATTGCTCTGCACATTGGTTGGATGGATAGGTAAATAATAGTTGGCAAATGGTCAGCCAGGAAAAGATGTTCTCCTCGACCAGTTGAGAGATGTTTATGTGTATTCTACCTCTGAGAGAAATTCGAAGATAGAAGGGTAAGCCGTGGGATATATAACTTGCTTTTCGAGCAAGTTACAGGTGTTATTAATAGGTGCTGTACATTGCAGGTGATATTTTGTCCGGTGACAGCTCTATTTGTGGTGGTTTTGGAAGGTTCCTTTAGGCTTAAACGGAGGTTTCTGTGAAAACGAGTGTTTCATTGATGAAAGTTGTTCGATGGTATTTTTGGAAAGTTTCTATGTAGTAAAGAAGTGTTTAAAACTTAATTAAACTGTCAGTAAATGATCTAACGAGAAACTCTTTTTTTTTAAAAGAATTATACTTATACACTTTTCTATACCGTAGAACGATTGAAAAAGTACATTTCCTCGTACCAGAAAATATAGAATACAGAATGTTCCAAGTACATTTCTTCTTCTTCTTCTTCTTCTTCTTCTTTAAAAAGAGATGAAAAATTCTCCAAAAGTTCTCTACTCGATATTGGAATTCCATTTATACGTTTCTATAAAAAATTCGATTCTTTGATCGCGTATTGAAAAGACGATGACCTCGAGAAAGATCTATTCACCGCGGTACCAAGAGCTTGATCCTTTCTTTTGTCGAGTCGTCGATATGTTTCTGTATAACGTTTTGTGGTCTATGATCCGCAGGCGAAATACGGAAGCGGTGTAGCTACTTCCGTGGATTCGTATTAGTTTACGGAGCAAGGTCGACGCGAGAAAGTGAAAAAGGACACTTTTCTCGGGAAGGGAAGAGCTCGTGAAGCGACGCGAAAGACGAAACTCGAGAAACTTTCTCGAGCCATACGATGACTTTCCAAGTTCCCCTCGCGTTAATCTTGTTGCCGCCGAAAAACGTTTAACGACTAGGGACTTTTAACGAGAGTGTCGTTTAGCCAATAGTCGAGGTAAACCGAAACGATCGACGAGTTATAAACGGAAACTGGTGTTTATGGCGAGAAAGATCAAGTTGCTAAATATATCGTTGATCTCGTTGATCGTGTGATTTGTGAATCAGCTTTGCTTTGCTTTCGATCGAGTTTGGATCGTCTTTTATTTGGGACAAATGTCAATATATACTTTTGGTAACGGCAAAGATGTTCTAAATTAGGCACTGACTTTAATTTATTAACTTTGAACCGTAGCCGTCTTCGGATGCAAAGTTTTAGATTGTGTTTTATCACTGATTTAAAATAATTGTTTATATATAGCGTTAGTAAAATTTTCTTGTTTTGTACTAAAAGGTGTTTTTTATTTAACATCTCTAAATTCTATAATTATTTAGACGATACTGTGTAGCATATTGTTATGTAGCATTGCAAGACATTATAGAAGTCCATTTTTAGTCGGCCTACGTTGAATTTAAGTTTCTATCGGGACCTTGAGTTTTACAAAACGTAGTAGTTTTTTAATTTCAGGTAAATTTTAAGTTACATAGTTTGACTTTTGGTTAGTTATACAGCAAAGTAGCATGCTTTGTATATATTTAGCGCTGCGCTCTTCTACTTAATTTATTATTAGTTATAACAAGTATCTAGAAATTTAACGAGAATTCATTTCCGTGTAAATTTAATAGTCATCGTTCCTTCTAAAATTTTTACAACGAAAAATCGACAAAAAGATGTACCGATATCTTGCAAGTATTCCGTAGTTCGTCAAGAATTTTTTCGCTGATATCCGAGTTATTTTCTTCTTACTATTACTTGAATTATTGAAGCAGATTTTGATACGAAAGGTCACGAACTCGTGATTCTGCGTTAGCGTCATACGGCATTCGCGAATTTCTCTTCGAAATTTTTCGAGCAAACTACAACGATATAGATAGATCAGCAGTCCCATAATACTGCTACCTTATCGTTAAAATTGCGTTCACATCGTCTACATTAGCTCGATGAAATGTCCGCCATAATCTCGTTTGTTTTACGAGCTTCTGATATACTGCGTGCTCGTGGAAAAATTTTTGTAATAGCTTGTGCCTTGGGAATCGAGCTTCCGATCGAAAAATCTAATTTGATGGGTTGTCGACTTCTTCCATAGCAAGGAATCGTGTATCAGGAAAGATTTTCTGCTTACGCTCGAGAATTCTTTCGATAATCCCTTAGAAATTACGATCTATGCTCCAGGCAGCTTCTTACGTTTATTGAAAGCTTTCTGAATCCGAAAAATTAGGTCGCACGTGAAAATTCATATGCAAATGCGTTGGAAACGAATGGGTTGGCTTTTTACTTTCTCAGTTAGCTTCTCTATAGAAACGATGATAGTAATTGTACATTGTTCTTTATGCCGCGGAAGATAGTAGAGAAGAACGTGTAAATTGGCTAATCTAAATTATATGGTAGTTATCACTTGGTGAATCTAATGTTTTAAGAAAAGGAAAATTCCTTGCCTTATTTCTAAATTTCAAGTTACTTAATTCTAAACAAATTTTTAAAAAAACATGAGTTTTACTATATTTCTAAACGACTGTGATTCTTTAAAATTATTGTCACGAAGCAGGCAAAGATATTTCATCGTTGATCTAATGATTTAAGAAAAGACAAATTTATAATGACGTGCAAAATGATATTCTTCCTCGATTTTTAAGAATTCTAGAGAAAGAGAAGCTTCGTTATTTTAATTTAAAATAAGCTTTAAAAAAGTTGTAAAATTGTTCGACGAATCTATAATAGCTCCTCCTATGGTGTGAAAAATTCTGTAAAATTTTGACTAGGATTTAATCAGCACAGTCCTATTGTTAATTAAGAAGTCAATATAAATTTCAGTTTCAGATTCTATGCCTTTTATGTGCAACGATTGCAGTCAGCCACGCAGTGGTTTTAAGCGGTTACGACGGCGGCCATGGAATCTCATACACGGATTACGAGGGTCTCGAAGGATACTCAGGATCTGCTGTTCAATACGAAGGACACGCGGTTCTACCAACAGTAGCGGTTCCGGTTCACGCGGTTTCCGCCTCACCTGTTCAAGTTGCAGCGACCCTAGATCATGGATCTCACGGATACGATCATCATGCTGATCACGAACACGATTACTACGTAAGCAATCGTATCTATTTTTCATTAAGTTTATCTTTATATCGAACTAATTACTTAAAAATAAATATTCCATCGTTCCTTATCCGATAACAATTCGATCACTTGAAAAATTACGTACAATCTTTGTAAAACTCGACATACTCGCTATTTCACCTCTATAATTATCACCGTGGGACGAAATTTTTACGGGTAAAATCTTTAATCTCTGTCGGAACAAAAATTTCCATTTGCCTGCGGCGGCAAAAAGTTTCATTCCTAAAAGAAGGGAAATCATTTTTTGCAGAATAAAAATTACAATATCCTCGAAAAAGTAGAAAATTTTGTTCTTAAAGCAAAACAAAAAGTCATCTACGAAACCACTTTTGAAAAAAAGAAGAGAAAACCAGAAGCACAAACGAAGATTTGTAGTTCGTTTCGATTTACATTTCGATTCGATATTTATTTATTGAATTGTATAGCTGTCATTTTGTTCCACAACCATTCTCCATCTCTCACGCAATTTGAATATTCCAACCTTCCAGAACCTGTCAGGCTTTTTCGGCGAAAAGCCTTTCAACATGATTTTTCGTGTAGACCAAATTCCTTAAAAATCGGAAGGAACTTTCCAGGCAAAACAATATTTTAACTTAATATCTTTCGTATCATTCGCTTGCAATTAAGATCAGATTACAAACGATACAAATAGTTCAGAGCACGAGGCGTGACGTTCGCCTCGCCTCTATGTTAATTGAAATTCCAGCCTGTGAAAAGCAGTGCTTGGCATAAGAACTTCTTCCGCGACGTATCCCATTGTCGCGAACGTTTCCGCAACGCTTTCTCGTAACGATCGCTCGTTAGAGATCGTTTGAACGTCCGTCGCGTGGAAAATCGCTTATGAAATTTCGTTCCATTCGAAATACACGGCAGCTACTTTGGAGAAATTTAGACGTTGAAATTACGTAATTTCGTCTTTATATTTCAATATCGTTCTCGTTTCAGAAAACAAAAAGAATTTTTAATGTTTCAAGAGGATGTTTGACGTAAAATTCAAACGAGAAATTACGCATCCCAAATACGACCTCTCCTTACTTTGTCCGAAAAGAAATTTTGTTGATGGTGGAAAAATATAATTTCGTCGAAATTGATAAAAATTTAATGACAATTTGGGGTATATAAAATCTTTTTTGACTCGTGTTACTGGATTCGCTATTTAATATCGTTGTGCGACAGAAATTTATAAATAGTAGAATGATAAATAGAAATTTACCAAGAAATTATAAATAGACATTTATCAACAAATTATAAATAGAGATCTATTGGCACGATCTCGAAGAATTTATCTTACCTGGGCTTGGTATCGGTACCACTGTACGGCGGCAATTTATAAATAGAAAACTTGACTAAATTAAGCGGAAAATCATCAACAACTTATAAATAGAAATAGAAATAGAAATGGATATACAAATACAAATAGAAATAAAAATAGAAATTCATTGGCAAATTATAAACAGAAACTCTTCCTTATGAATAAATTATTTATTAACAAAATATAAATAGAAATTCCTTCTTTTCTATTATAGGCTCATCCAAAATACACTTTCAACTATGGCGTTCACGATCCTCACACAGGGGATGTGAAGACTCAGCACGAAGTTCGTGATGGTGACGTGGTTCACGGATCTTATAGCGTCAACGAGCCTGACGGTAGCGTTAGAATCGTCGAATATACTGCCGACGACCACAATGGCTTCAACGCAGTGGTTAAGAAAGTCGGACCAGCGATTCACCCTAAACCAATTCCCGTAGCAAAATACGTTTCGCCGGCGTACTACAATAGTTACGAGGAATACGAAAAGCATCATTATTAATCGTATGAATATATTCGAGTGATAGAGGAAGAAACAGAAAAAAAAAGAAAAAAAAAAGCAGGAACAGGGTTAGAAAGAATTTATTTAAGTGAGACGTGTCGACGATTAACCCCTCGTTTTATGGTATCGAATTTGTGATAGACTATGGTTGAAATATTAAAAAACAAGGACTATTTCAGCATCCTATAGGATCTATAGTATAGATAATATGCAGATTTCTGACGTTTTTATTGCTACCGATGCACATGTTGCGTCGTTTCAATCGTTCAAGCAACGTTAACCGACGTTAAATAGAGAAAAGGCGGCGAAGTGTATCGAGATGAATATTATTGTTTGAAATAAAGACATTTTTTATGAAAAAGAAGAGATGTGTAATTCCAAAGGTGGAGCAGTATTTTTCAACACCGAGTGTGTTATATAAATACGTATATTATAATACGAAAATAAATTAATAATCAATCAATGCTGTGTTATTGTTGATAATTCATCATTCTCTATAATTTCTGCCATTTTTTCCCAAAAGTCTTTTATTATGTCCCGAGAAGATTTCCTTTGAATTTATTTCAAATTCAGACTTTGGAAGAAATTTCCTCTGAACTGAGTAAATGTATTGCAGGTAAATTATTAAATCATAAGGCAAGGGGTTAACCGATTCGAGTCATCCACATTTTCGAACGTTGACTTTTCCGATTAATTCTAAATGGTTTCTATAATGAAATCGCGGGTACTCGTACAAACTGGTATTTAGTCGTAAAGATAACTAAAGAGATGGATATTTCATCCACTAGATATTATAACGAGAATTATATTTTGGATATTTTCAATGTGTAAAAAATATCGCAGTACAAACATAACGTACAAAAACATGAAATATTCAGATACGTATTTATGGGAAATTTAATGGTGCAGAAATGCTGAAAACAGGTTTCTCATAAATGAATAAATATCCGCGGTGTAATTATATTTTAATCGCTAGAGGTGCTTGGAGATGGAAAGCGTGCCAAAAAGACGGGCCAAGAAATGGTAAATTATTCATCGTCCAAGGTATATGAGTGTCTCCGAAGGAATTTGATCTTCCTCGCGAAACTTAAAAAAGGAGAAGAAATGCTCATAACAAAAACATGTTCCCAGGAGAAATTTCCATTCGAAGAAACGAGTTTCCAGCTGACGACCCTCCGAATTATCGGGAGGATATGTAAACGAGTGTTTACTGTTCGTTAATCGGTAGAAAGTGCCTCGGGGCGAAAAACGATTTGCTCGTGTACTTGAACAGTAGCGAAACAACTTTCCATTCTGTTTTATCCGGTGATTTTGCCAAGAAATTCGATGAAAAATAAATTCTTCGTGATTGGATAACAGACACCAGGAACGCGAGAAAGGGAATCGAGCAGTGACCATGTTGATAATCATTTGGCTGAACGCTCTAAAAAAAGAATTATCGTACTTTGTTATACTTTTTTTAGTTGTTCTTAGAAATTAGAGACGTTTGATCGAAGGTACCAGGAGAAATGTAGAATTTCAATAGGTGAAGAACTTTTTATAATTTTATTTAAGAAGAAGGAGCAGAGGACCGGGAAAAAATTTGTGAATTTATAAATATTATGTTACATTATTAAATAAATAACCAGGTGATTGGAAATTTAATTGACGAAATTTTCAATTGACGAAGATGTCGTCAATTACTTAGATTTTTTCGAATATTTCCGTTTATTTCCTGTAAATCTGCTGTTTTCCAATCATTTCGTCTATGCTACAAATGGTTTTATTTATTTGCTGTGTATTTTTTGGTGAAAAAGTACAGATCAGGTTTCTCTAATGGTATACGCCATATCATTGTTTTCTAAAGGAAGAATTGTACCTGTCACTTCGCTACCTGAGCAAGAAATCTAGAAGATTGCAATTTTTCAATGCTCGAGGACAAAATTTCCTAGAACAATTTCCGAATAAATGTATTTATAGACGGCAATGTACTTATCTCATTTCTGTCATATAATTTAAATTATAACTATTTAAGTTATCTTATGCACGATATATATATACATAGATATACATTACAGACTGCTACTTCCAATATCAAGAAGAAAGCAGAAGATACGAATCACAGCGAATGTTATTTACAGAATAATGATTTAATCGCTGCGAATCTGTTCGACAGAGAACATCTTTCCTGTTCGTCGCTCAAGAAAGGCTTCCTTGAAATTAATATCCCCTGACTAACCAAAGTAAAAAAAAAAAGAAAGAAGAAGAGAAAGAATGGGCACAAACGTAATCGAGGAAAAGCAGTTCAGACACCATCTAAACCATCAACGTCAGAAGTGTTTTATTACACCGACACTTTATTTCATCTTTAATTAATCTCGTTCTCGCGATATTCCGCATTAAGCGCTCTCCCGAGTGCAGCGTCGTTTTCTTCGTTTATTCGATAGTTATCTTGCGTTTCTATGCCCATGATCTCTTCTACTGCATATGTATATGCCCCTGTAGATTATATTCCTACATACGTATCTATATGTTCGAATATTTACGTGTTCTTTTACACTGTTGATTTTATTATTCATCAACGAAGTATTCTAATTACGAATTTTCTCAAACGGAAGTGTACAAAATTGGAAGCGTACCGACGGTGTAATTAGTAATCTCGATGCTCATTGCGCTCATTCTTTCTATTATCGTTGGTCATTTATTTTGCACCTGCATAGGATCGTTTTATATTACTTACGTTTATGTTACAGTGAGAGTTCAAAGTGGCGCGAAATTTATTCAAGAACTCTTGTACTTGTGAAAGGTCCACGTATTTTGTACCATTGTATTTATCTTTTAACGATACGCTTATGATTCTCGAAACTTAATATGTACGGTTAACGATCAAGTATGTTAGCAATCTGAATATTTGTTAAATATTCAGCCTTTGAACCATAATTTTTCATTATAGTCATTACAGTATAATCGATGTAACAACGTAGATAAGTTCGTATCTTATCTTGTAAAAAAAAAAGATAGAATTGAAATAAAAAAAAGTATCCAGAATATTATAACGATATTTCTACAATAAATTTCTATCTAAATTTCTTCTTCAAATAATAAAGAGTTCCCAACATCAAAAGGGCTTACAGTTTAAACGAGGAAAATTCCCAGAACATCGTAGTAAAATTTTTAATATTGAAAGGTGAAATGCCATCAAATAAAAAAAATTACACCTATATAGAATAAGAAAAGCGTATAGTAAGAATGACTTACCCATGATTCTTTGAAGATCTTGTTGGCAATGATACTGGTGCTCTCGAACATGTCCTTTCCTGGGCCAGAAGCAAAACACATCTCCTTTTTTCTGGGGCAAGTGTATTGCTCGGAACAGTTATCGCCAGAAAATTCACATTTCGGGCCACGTGTGTTCGGTGAAACATCGCCAAGATTGCTGGAGGCGAAGGCTGCTACGAATTGGCCCTGATTTCAAGGAATTTGTGTTACAACTCCTCGCAAAATCCACAATTGTATTCTTATTTCGTATTAACACAATTACTTGGACTCATGAAATCATAAAGAAAAAGAAAGAGAGAATGGAAATTGTCAATTTGGACAGAATAATTTTAGAGATTGATATAATTTTTTATTCTGATCGCGGCTGATTACAAACAGTAATTAACTGTATGAGCTGTAATTAATAGAAATTTTGAAATAATTGTAAATTTAATAGATATTAATAAATTTAAGAACCGTACATTTTACGAATTTTGTGAAATTTTGTAACAGAATTTTCTTATGACTTATAGTATGGAAACCATACGAACAATCCAACATTCCGAGATAAACCGCGTGTATTTCATACAGATAACCTGTGAAATTCTCTACGGGTGATTACGCTTATTTACAATATAGCTGTGCTCTGAATTTATAAGTCCTCTGAATTCATCATATTTGTACGTATTTCTTGTTCTGTCGTTGCATATTCTCTTTTTCTTTCTCTCTATTCCGCAAATATGATAGGTCGACATTCTACGGGTTCAATATATTAGGTAATTTTTAACAAGATATATCCGTAATATTTATTTAAAATATATTTATCGTCAATTTGAAATATATTTTAAATAAACTCTAAATTATTTAAATGTTGCAGATATAGAATGAATGATTAATAGAATTATGCAACGTGCATATGTACATATACACAACGAATATAACGCAATGTATAATGAGGATAATCCCTTTATAACCCTCGAGATAATGTTTTCTTGTGGGCTTTAAGGTATAAACCATATCTTTCTTCGTTTTATAATTTAATTGCATAAAAATGACGAAGGAACGTTGTTGCTTTCTGACACAATTTATCACGAAAATAAAAGAGGATAGGAATTGAGAAAATATATTATTTGTGACCCTTGAAACAAGATTATCGGGTATGGATCTATTGATTAAAAAATACCAAATGCAACTTGGATTGAGAAAAAGTTAATAATAATCACTTTGCTAATGTCTTCTTATATATCTGAGAAATTAAACTAACTGAGAAACCATTGCTAAATATGCCCCGTAGTATCCTTAGAAATTTATCTAAAAACTAGCTAAGCAATAGACGAATGAATTCTTAATTTTCCTAAGTAGCTTAATAATATTCCATACCGAATCGATATGGCATCAAATTATTTCTAAATTAATAATTAACATTAATACTTAAAATCCTTACCTTGCCAGGCAACGAATCGTTATTCATAATTTTCTCGAAAAGAATCGAGGCATAGCCAACATTATCACTGGACAATAGATGATTAGTATTATTCATGCTAGTTGGATGGATCGCGAACCAATTAATTACTCCCAATCGCTTGTTGCCAGCTCCGACAAATTGTATTTGTGTCATAATCTTATCCACATCGTGCTTGTACCTGGTACATCACAAAATGAATTTAATCGTTAATGAAATCGAAGAAAAGCATGGAAAAGGAAAAAAAAAGATTTAATCGTTAAAATATGGACATTTACTTGTCTCTCTCTGCTTTTGGATTGTTTAGATAAGCGGATGGACTTCTATTAATGTTCACACCATGAACTTCTCCATGGGTGATGAATATTCTGCCTGGAACTATGGCATAGTGAGCACGTTGAATACTCTGTAAGATTTATACGATATTTATCGATTAGATGATCATATGATAAAGCATTTATTAATATAAGAAATAAAAATCTATTATAATATGTATTATAACATTAGTTTTTTAATTTTCTCATTTCATTCCTCAAGATTGTAAATTGAATTTGATCATTTGAAGGTTCATAGTTAAGTATAAGAAGAATGAGAAATTGTAGTGTTTCTATAATATATAAAATTTATCAACGTTATACGATAAAGATTTATTCATGTAGGTATTTTTAATCCGAAGAAATTACCTTCGTGATTCCCTTGACCATAGCATCGAAGGTCTCTTGAACGAAACCGAACGTCGTAATATCGAACAACATGTGCAACATGAATCCACCGGGTGTGGAGTGCGAGTGAGTTGCACTGATCATCACATTTTTCTCTGTGTACAGGCTGCCAAACTCTTTTTCAAGATTCTGCAACACCTGTAACAAGCAACATATTTTATCAGGAACACAAACTTTTATAACTTGTATAAATCCAATAAGTAAAAATTATTGAAACTTTATTTCCGAGTAGAAATAAAGAAATTTTATTCTACGTTTCTCATTTATTTTTTCACGTAGAATCTCCCCTTGTTAATTATGCTACGATTACTAGGATACCTTGCATACACAAACACAAATGTATGTTACACGAAAATGAAAGACAAAGAAAAATAATATAATAAGATAAATATACGAAAAAAGATTGCAAGATTGTAACTTTTTCTAATAAATAATTTCGATTTAAACAAACATTCATTAATATCTCCTTAGAAATCATCTTTCAATTAATATCGATTTTAAATCGAATTTATTTCTAAATTACTATCGAACAATATCTCGATGGAAAACACTTTCGATCGTACTATACTGCTTATCTATCTCAACATCTTTAGTTACCATCGATAAAAGGATGAAAGATGCGGATAAATATAATTAATTAGATAAAACGATAGATTTGATTTGCGAACTTTGTGTTCGAAAAATGACAGAAAATGTCTATTTATTTTTCTATTTGTATGAAAGAACGAAGATGAAAGGATGCAAGTGGGATTACCGTTTGACGAACGCCGTTTCCTATCATGGCGCTATCCACGCTGACGAAGACGAACCTCTCCTCGCCATCGTCGATGATGAATGCGCGGGAGAATGTTCGAAGATGGATTCCTGATCCTTTTTGATCGATCTTCGCGTAGCCCATCTAGAAAACAAACAATTCCCGTGAACCACTGTACGAATACAAGGAACACGACCTTGCGTCGTTTCTCTCTGTTGTTTATTGCTCAACTCAGTTCCAACGCACCGATATCCGTCGAATGGGAATTATTTTTCGTTCTATAAAATTGAATTGGACGTGCAAAGATATAATGCGTATAACGTGCAAGCATATACGAAATATCCAAAGTAAAATACTGTTCATAATAGTCGGAGGATAAACAGGATGTTTATTTAGGTTCTATTTCTTTAATGATGCGCGCAAAAATATATATTCGCTCTCTAGTAACGAGTATCTTGTAATTTCAACATATTATAATTTCTATGATAAATACTTGTTCGAACATGATACTTTTGTACGATACTTACGAAAACAATTTCAGCGGCGGGTCCAGTAGCATCTGCTCTGCCCACCCCGATGCTGTAAGACGCGATGGCGCCGGGCACCGCAAGCTGGACCAGCCATATCGTCAGCAACGCAAGGATTCTAAAGCGTCCAACTGCCGGTGCCTCCATTCAGTTTTTCTCTGCCGCCAGTCTGATCGCGCTGAAATCAAACAAACCACTGTTTTCAATCACTGTTTCAACTCGACTTAATATTATCGTCCATTCAGCGATAAACGAGCACACCACCAAAACAAAATTCCTTTTCCATTTCCTCGCTTCCGAGTCGTACTTAACTCGTTAAACGCATCTTGTTTCAACATAGAATATTATTAGAGATCATTAGAGATCGTCGTATCTGAGTAACGATATCAATGATTTGAAAGAAAATGCGCGAACGAAAGTAGGTGAACTTCGATTTAAACGGATGATTTATTTGTATCGCGTACGCAAACTGGAATGTTGAAATAACATTGACTCGCGATCGTCGATCGTTGTAATAAGATGCGCAAGGTGCATAAGCAAGATTTTGTAGATGCACGTTATTATTCGATTGCCCAATTGTTTTTTACGCGCCAATTCGTAAGAAAACATTTTACGCGAATAAAACTCGTGCAGAAAATTTCACTTATGTTACTACGTGTAGTTATATATGATATTTACGTGTAGTTATATGATATTTTACTGATACAAATGTAATTATTACAGTGTTTAACAAGTAATAGCGGCGATTAGATAATCGCGATGTTAATGGCAATGAATTTAGGTTCGATAACGAATCCACGGTCAACGGGATGACGAATGCGATTTCTGCCTAAAGTCTAAGTCGAATTCAACTTACTGATCCACGATTTGGGTGTGTCTCGACGTACTTGTCCACAGTACAAGTAGAACTTATCTGACTAAATCTCAGTCCAAGTGGAACGCCCTTATAATACTCCTCTCCGTACCTCTTTGTACCCCTCGGGTCAATCTTTGTTTTTGAGAAGAGCTATTTAATTACTCCATATCCCTGTTAGGTACACGTCCCTCGAGCCCAAGCCCACTGTCATAGATCTCGGTCACCCATGCTCGGATTAAATCATAAACGACTATTTCTCAGTTTTATTATTTAAGTACAGCTACAATAAAAAGTCTGGACTAAAGTATCGGGGACCTTCCCAAACATTCCAAAAGAAAGGCCCCGATGTCCTTTCATCTCCGACATATATATATATATAAATTTATAAGAAGAAGAATTGTACTATAAAAATGTTAAGAAATAATGTAAAAAATACTGAAAACAATTTTCATAACACATATACTATCACTTTGATAACATTAAGGACATTTCCTTACTCGTTTAAATTTTAAGGAGCGAGATGGAATATTTATACGTCCCAAGGAACTCTCTTCGTTGGAAGAAATTTCTTGCTGCTTTGAAAGGTTTCCATTTCTACAAAAGAAGTTGAAGGTTATAAGAGGACTTTCGACAGATATCATGACTACCCGGAATGTGTCGAAGCAAGAATGCCTATTAGCTGTCTCAAGAACCACGCCTAGGTTCTTCTCCGAGAGGAAGAGGATCGTGAAAGTTGAAATACCGAATGGTAAACTTGTCACGTTTCCACGAAATTTTGACAAAACTCGTGTATAAGTGAAGACAAGGTTTCGTTAGATTAAATCGTCAGATAAAAGTGATTAAACTAATATTTAAAGAAAATTCTCCCATATTAATCGTTTAGCAAAAGGCAAATTAACTCGTTTCTAACCATTAAAAGATTCAATGTAATAAATTTAATGTAATAAATTTAATATAATAAAATAAAGTAGTTTATACGTATTTCAAATAGACTGCGGTTTAGCAAACGAATAACGTAGTTTCTTTAAATGCATACTCTTTAAATACGAAACCATTTGGTTTCACCCTCTTCTTGTTCATCGCCCTTGGAAAGACACCCTCTTAAACACATTTACACACACAGTCATCGCTACCATTTAGTCACACTAATCCCTCCAGAGTCTTCATTTCTCAAGCGTCAGAGATATCCTCTTGCTTGCAGTCCGAAACATTTATCTTATAACTTCAGATAAGAGTTCAAGTGCAATTATTTTAAAACGTGAATGGACAAAACTGAGACTTAAAAAAGTAATAACAGACGAGAAACGCATTGCCCTAACGCAAAGAAATTAAAAGTATTAGAATTATTCCTATCTTTTTACAAAATAGTATATTGATAGACGTTTTATTAAAGGTTTTTGAAACAATATAAGTTAATACGTTAATATAAGACAGAAGATAAAGTTGTACATAAATTTGAAGTTCTATCGCAACAACATTTTTAATCTACGGTATTTGAAATTAGTAATATCTTGGACAATGGATGTATTGATTGCAAAGCGTACAGACGCTTCGTTGACGCAAATTTAATTGAAATTTAAATAATCTCTTCGATAATAATGAGAATAAATAATGAATATGAAAATTGAATAATCTCTTTTGACCTATAAATTGATTTTCATAGATAAATATAACGTAATGTATATTATGAATATAATAGGATATTTTTGTAGCAATATTTTTCAATCACGCTCCTTGTGATCTGATTATTTTACGTTACGTAAAATTACATATAAAATACAAAATAAAACAGATTCGTAGAAACAAGAGTATATAGCGAGCAAAGGACGCTTCCATGAAATTACATATTATATAATACACGAATGATCCTTTGTTTTGATAATTATTATCACGCGAGGCAGCCGACATAACACTCTTATCAAAATATACATATCACGAATCACTCGACAATTTTCTCTCATCAAATTCATAATCTTCTATCGTCGATGTTTCCATTATTAATAATTCTCTATGGTAAAGTCGATCAACTTTTTTAGCAGAATTTCGATCGGTAGAATTAATACAAAGATTCGTGTAAGAACATTTTTTGGAGAATAGATTGTTTCTTCTCTGATGTTTTTAAAGTGACCATTTCGATGAACAGGAATTTTATAATCAATTATAATCGATTAATCGCGGATATTTGTACAAATTCGTATTTCTATGAAAATAGCTATGAAAATGAAACCTATAGGAGATTTATTTCACGTATTGAATAACTTAATAGTTTGAATGTTTTGTACGTTTTATAGCATCTTTAAATTTTATCTTTAAATTTACTTTTATCTGAAATTTCCTATAAATGAATAAACCTTCGTAATATATTAATTAGTTTAAAAATTATAGAAAACTTTGTCGTCGTTTCGGCGAATTTCAGTTCGAGGATCACAGAAATATGTTCTTTCGACGTTTCAGCATGATATGGCGAGTTGATTTTTCTATTTTAGTAAGTGGAAGCTTATGAGTAATTCCAGATGACAGAAAACGCTCGATCTTTGGACGCAGTCCAATCTTAATGGAATAAGATTTATCTTTCTGATAGTAAAAGCGTTACAAATTATAATTTCTGCAATGTCTATAACCTTTCTAATTATTCCGATCTCACAGGAAATATTCATACCTCTTAATTATATAGACAAGTTGTCTGTTTGATTATTCTTCTATATCTGATTCTTTTCGAGGTTTCGAAGAATAAAAATAACAATATAAATTTATTACTTTTAAATATTAATACAGAAGATTCTTCGGGCAAAATAATAAAGGCTTTTTCGATGATTTAAAATATGACAGCGACAAACTGTTAAATATTAATACAAAAGAGGCTTTTAAAAATAGAATAATACAATTTTCACCGTAGAATAATAAGATTTACAGAATTGCAGTGACAAAGTGAAGTTCATTGTTCTCAAACCCTCAAATAGACATCATTCCACAAAAGGTTTCAAAAATATCGTACTAAGAATTCTATTGTATTATACATCACCTTAAATTGATGCTGAAAAGCACATCCAAAAATCCCACTATTCAACGAGGAAAATCTTCACTATTCTTCCCCAGTAAACAGATTTTATGTTAGAAGACTTTTATAACTTTTATCGTGGAAATAGATTCAATAGAAGTCGCTACAAAGTTTTATGCCGGATGACAAGGATGGCAGGGAAGTTCTATTAGCTGATATATGGATACTTTATTCGTGACCCGATTCATTAGGAGCACATAATGCAGAAACGAGAGTTTGAAAGATAGAATGTTAGTATTTAAAGTGTTCATCAAACAGTAGTTCTATTGTGTATACTTAACACGGTTCGATAACACTGTTTCTCGTGTTTTACTCATATTGCTGTTGCTTGACCTTTTTTTTTTTTAAATAACTGTTGTAAGAAAAATGATAATTCTATAATTTATTATAACGATTTAGCGACCTTTACCTTTCTTCCGTAAATATCATTCTTTGGTCAAGCCAAGTTCTGCAAATCGATAGGATGAAAATGTTTAAAATTATTCGTGGTTAGAGATGAAGAAAGGCCTAGCTGATGGAGACGAGGAATTTTCCTCGTTTTTCAGATTTGAAATTTAATTTTTGCAAAAAAACTGGTGCATTAAAATTGTTTAGAAAACAAGTATCACTTGTATTCATTACCTAACAACAATATAGTTGTATCTGTGTATTCTGTCCCTAATAACGAAGAAATATCACGTATACTCCTAACAACGATAAAGATCGATAATAATTCGATCGATTATAGTTGACGATAAAGAGATAAGAGAAATCTAAAGAAATAAGGAAAAGAACTCTAGTAGACGTAGTAATGGAAAAATAATAAGAATATGATAAAAAGAGGTCATCTATGCTTTAGCGATAAGAAATAACGTAAGCAAATAATAAAAAAGGTCCGACCTAGCTAACATTAAAGACACTTCTAAGATTCTATCCTTAAATCTTGCGTAATATTTTCTCTAATAACAAAAGGAATCGTCTAGATTTTCAACAAACAGAAAATAGTCTGCACGAGCGAACGTAAGAAGATAATAAAAATAAATCGAAACGCATAATAGATAAATACACAACACTCTCCATGCAAGATCCCAAAGCAAATTCATCCAAAACAAAACAGTTCTCTACTCAAAACAATCTTCTTAAAATCAACTCTTTCGCTGACTGCAAAAGACTCACAAAAATATCTGAAATGTATCGTCCATTCGATTTTCCTTCTTCTGCTATCGAAGAGAAACACACTCGTCCGCGAAATGAACAAAGAAGATAACGAAGATCCGTAGTACCTCGGGAATAATTTTCCATGCAACTGATCGCGTCCGTGCTTGAATCGAGCGTCTACAAGGGGAAAGAGCGAAACGACGAGATAGCGGATAACAGATAGTGCACACTTGCCAGTGGGAATTTTCGACGCGAGTCCTATTATCAGTCACGCGATTAAGGCTAATCGGGGACAAGCACGATTATCCAGAAACCTCGTTCGCTTCCTACGTTCTATGATTCATCCTTTCGTTTCGACTTAATTCGTCGGCTTTTCAGGCCGCATACCCCGGCCGCGACGACTCATCAAAAACAAATTAATTAGACTCGAACCGCTGTACTCTACGCTGTATATTCTATACGATACGTACGAAGCAACTATCTGGCCATTAAGGCCTTTCTCTGCGTGCATCTAACGTTTCGTTGTCGTGAGACAATCGATTCGAATACCGCTTAGTCGAGATGATCGACCGTGAGGAGACTGCCAGGTGATTTACCTCCGTTCAGCACGTGAATGACCCACTGCGCTACTTTGTGCGCCTCTGTGTTTGTGCAAAAATTACCGATCGCTTCTTCCGACTGTGTTTTCGACGATTTTAAAGATGTACAGGATGTCTGATTTTTATCCCGTCAAACGGTGTCAGCGTATGCTACGATCGGAAACGAGGAAAAAATGTTAGATGAACGTAGGTAGCATCGTGATGCTTTATTACGAAGATGTAACGAATTATTAAGATTGTCGGTCACGATTATTAAGATCGTTGTTCAAAGCATCGTACGTTCTTGTAAATAGGATGATTTGTAATAAAGAATATAGGAGAAAAAGATGGATTTTGAATATTTCTTGAAACTCTGCGGACCTTTAGTTTGCTGATAGTGATTTTAGATTGCGAAAATATGGTAAAGGGTAGATGATCTTTTCGCGAAATTTTAATAGTTTTAGATTAACGATGCTTGGTAAACTTTTATTATTTTCGTTGCGTTGATCGAGGGTCGATATAATAGTGTCGTAAAAAGTGAATTTTTTAGTATTTTTAGATTGTTAAGGTTCAGTCTAGGAAAGCAACGACTTTTGAACATATTGTGAGAATTTCGAGTATTTATGATCGAAGACCGATGGATTTCGAGAATTTCTCAAAGGTTTTATGGTTCCCTACGTCGATGATGGCTACTGGAAAATAAACAATAATGAAAACGTACAGAGTCTCGTGAGACTTTCTATAAATTTAAAGAGTTAATGTTAATAGCATCGTGATGACGAATTGTTGCTCGAAAACGAATTTAAACGATGGTATTATTCCATGAATGAGGACGCAAGGCTCCTAATTGGTTTCATAATTAGTATACGAGTGAGAGTACATCTTGCGAACAATCGTGAAATGAATGAAATTTTTCTCTACTCTAAACTGTAACGAAATTGTAAATTATTACCGTTTCAATGCACTTTTTATCTACATCGGTCGTTCTATAATTTTTATAATCAATTCTTTTGTTCAATTTCCCAATTACCGAACGTTCGTTGCATTTTCGACATACGATGTCAATTGGAAATTCTATATCGAAATTCACAACTATATCATACCTTGGCAACACAATCGTCGCTATTCTTTCTTCTTCGCTTAAAATATAACACATAGTTTCACGCAGTAATTTACAAAAGTATCGCCAACTATGTATAATTTCTTCATAGTAAAACACTTAGAATCAGAAAATATTCAAACTCTCGGAACGATATTTAATATCCACCATTTTCCGATGATAACGATCGATGATCGAAAAACACGTAAAGCTCGGAAGAGATTCTATCGAAACGTTTGAATTTGACTCGAAAAATTCTCAAAACGATATTCGAAAGTGATCGCTTTCCATAAATATCAATAACCTAAAAGTATCAGAAACTTTGAAAAATATCCCATGAAGAAATTTAAAATTGAATCTAGAAAAAGTGAAAACCGTGTAACAATTTCTACTAACATCGCACGAATCGTAGCACAGAACGATCAAACTTTCCTCATTCACCCCAATTTCTCTGATGATCGACTAACCAGAACGGAAGCTTCTTATCTGACTTCCATCGAAATCGGTTCGATTATACTTGTCAGCTGGTGGATTCCCACCAAGAAATTCGTTCCTTTTCTCGTGGCGCGTGAATGAACACTGAGACGAGATCGAACACAACGCTGGTAGGTGGATGCTGCAGAATTTCGACGATATTCGCCGATTGCATGGCGAACGTTCGCTTTCACTTTCCGACGATCGACCTTTCGAACCAGGTATTATGTCTACTCTCAATTCTCCATTCTGCTGTTGGCCACCTGTTTCAGAACGAAGAATGCTCGTCGAGTCGATGCGATGTAAACATTTGTAAACTCAAGATCGTTCGGTGACGTGGACATTGCTTGGAAAATTACAATCGTTGTTAAAAGTCTGACAGCGAATTATACATTGGTAACTTAAGTTTGCGAACTTGATATTTTTTCAAGCAACGTTGTTTATTGAAATTATGAAAGTAATAATTTTTCATTGAAATATGTATTGCACGTTCGAATCGTAATATTTTGCCATACGTCCGGCGATTTTTTAATTTCTCGGTAGGAGTGGATCTCTTTTGATTCAAAATATACGGACAGATTCGAAAGGTCGCAAATTTAGTTATCACTCCATACATAATTCAACTGGAATTCAACTTGTTATTGGACAAATTATAATACATTCGGTTAAACGTTGGAGAAAGTTCGATCATATTCAGATGAGATTTTGAGTAATCACGCGCTCTTCCTTTGTGTCCCAGTTTCAAGATTCATTCTATACAGTCGAATTTTCGATAAGAAATCTCCTTGCCATCGTATCGATCTCTATAGAATCCTCAATTTCTAATTATCAATGGCGACAGACAAAAGTTATTTTTGTTCAGAAGCAAAGTCCGCGTCTGTGTTTTAGTCGTCGACCGTTTATCGACCTGTGTCGATCCATTAAAATCAATTCCAATCTCTCGATAGTTGACAGAACCGATTAGCGACGTCGCTATTCGTGTATAATACTCGACAGCGTTATCGTCTCGCTGTAAAAACGATAACACTGAATGGTCGTTTCAAACGTCTGACGCATGGATTCTGTAAAACGAGTAAGTGTATACACTTTGCGTAAAATCGAGAAGCATACGATGTTTCTGGTCGTCTTATCGCAATGCCATGGGATTGTGCAAATACCGGGTTACTCGAATGTTAGCGAAACACTCTCTAATAATCTCTAAATATGTGCAGAGGTTTAGTCCACCTACCAGTCGGAAATGTTATGTTTTTAAAGATGCTAGACCTTGCATGAAATATATTGTTATTTCTTAGAAATGTTAATGTTTTGCTTTTGTTCGATATTAATTATTTTTCCAGTCGTGGCAGTTCTTCAAAAGTGTTTTTAGATCGAAATACAAGAATTTTGTACAATCGGTGATCGAATGATTATATGGATAAGGCGTATGTTTAGCGCGAAATGTGTTAGAAATATTGATCGATGGCGAAATAATTAATATTTTATGATTAATTATCGTTACCAAATCACCATCGTAAGTGGTTTTAGACTTTTGCACCATACATACGTATGTAGGACGTATTTTCTTCGTTTGTTGACAACGGTCGCGCTACTCTTTGCCATAAAATCAGAGAACAATAGCGTAATAAGAAAAGATTAGAAAAGAATTTATTTATCCGATGCTGATTACCAATCGATAACGAGAGAAAGTAATTGTACAGATTTAATCTATGTTCTATTCTAAACGTCTGTCGTGATTTCACCGATAAGGAGTTGAGAATGTTGGATTAATCGATGAGTGGAAGATTAATAGTTTTTGTGTTTGCTCAATTTCTTTTGTCGATAAGACGACACACGTTAGTTAACAAAATTCTACTGTTTTTATAGAAGTTATTTGATTACAAATAAATACAACACGATCTCTTGTCCAGACATATCTATGTGTCTCACGGACTGAATTTAAAATACGAGAGTAAAACATTTTTCCCGAAATACGGATCATTTGAATCTAATTACCGAGTATAGAAAGTTCAAAACTAAAAAAAATTTTCTGTCTTAGTTTTAGTTTAGAGTATTCTAGTGTCGAAGTTTTGTTTATTAAATATAAAACTGAGAAGAGAGAGATTTAGTAAATATTTGATATATTGATATGCGACAAAAGAAACTCGTGGAATTACGTACGTACTCGAAGAATATACTTTCTAAAAGAATTAAGAAAAAAAGAATCAGGGCCAGTTACAGAATAGTATAAGCTAGTAGTATTGAAAGAAGACAGCGAAACGAGCGAGTATTCGTGTCACGTGCTGTTCGAAGAATTGTAAATAAAAACGAGAGTGCAGATGCAATGCTGCCTGTTTGACAAACGACAATGTATTCCATGCATTAAATTCATGCATATGTTTGATAAAGGACAACAGAGATATTTCATAATACGATCGACAATGTACTCGGAAATAAAGATATTCGTATTCAACAGGTCGATTGCAAACTGAAAACACTGTCATCGGTGAGCTACGATTTAATGGCTACGATCGAGATTAAAAAAATACTTACGAATTGAGAAAAACAAGATAATAATACCTTTGTTAATTCGTTCAACCTTAGAGGTAAATACACGTATTATTGTAGTATGCCGGTACACTGGCAGATTTTACCGATGAGTTATAAATAGATTTATGTATCCATAGTATACTATATATAGATACATACTATATCGTACATATGTAAATTTTTAATTACGTCGGTGTTCCATTTCATTCGAGATAAAATTCAAATCAATATCCTTTTTTCTTAGAGAAATGGGGTATTTCAGCAAGATAGCGCTTCGTAACTTAATTCGCTTTTGCCAAAAGTGAACCAAACGCAGACGCTATTCATCCATGACGATCTATATAGGAAAGAAAATTGCTGCACAAAGACAGCATCTACTCGCTCCGTGATAAACACCAAATTCTAACGATATCCATTCATCGCAATACGCGTGACAAAGAAAAGCGTGCAGAGATAATACACGCTTTCAAAATTTGTTCTCGCTCTTATAAATAATAAACCATCGGAGTGCATCCGCACCGAATCCACGATCTAGCCTACAAAAAAGCCACTATCCAATCACGATCGTCGCCACATAAAATGTATCATCCATACATATAATACTCATTACGTAACTTTATTTGTAATACTTCGCGATTCCTGTCACTGTCATAAACAACAAACGATCCAAGTACACCTGCACCGGATCCGATCAAGCGAAATCCGTTATTCGCAATGCACATGTCAGAAAACTCCATTATCCAAAATCGTGTAATACTGATTTCGTAGCTTCGTACGTATACTAGTCACACGAGAAACAAACCAACTACGATCGGTACTCACCGTCACAATCCACTAAACAAAGAGAACTAAACTAGCAGCTACACAAAGGTATTACTCACGCGCTCAAACGCTCCAGCTCATGACCACGTTGATCGAACGAGGGATCGATGCGTAGGTGATGGATGGATCAGCAGAGACAGAGCGGAGACGCGGCTATAACAGCTGGTCCGCACGGCCAGTCTCGCCGCGAACAATTGGCGCGAACACTCTTAAACGCTCTCTCTGAAATATACTCTGAGAGGCAGCGTGGTCGACGTTGTTCGAGGAGGGGAAACGGAAACGATCCTCCACGGCTATTCTCATGGCTCACCGTCTCGCTCCTGTCGCCACGGCCGGCGCTGCGTTCCGCGCTCCGTTTCTCTCTTTCCTTCGTGTATTTCGACCGTGTTGGGGGATTCATACACTCGTTTTACAGTGTTCTGCTTATCTGGCCGGCGTAAAAGCGCGTGGCGAACGTTTCCAGGGGTTTCGAGGGTCGTTTCGAGGCTGCTTGGCTATGCGACCGTGTCTTGAGGTTTCGAGGGGAGACGTTGTGCGACGCAGGGTGGATATGGTTTTAGGTGGAGGTATATAGAAGCGTGTTAGAGAGGCTGATGGAAATGTTGGGCCGTTGGATGGGTTTGATGAAGCGTGAAAGCAACCTAAAAGCGAATTGAGATGTGCCAAATTGTGCGAGATGAAAGATTGGGTAACCGGTGTCTTTGTACAGAATGCAGAGAAGAATTTCATGCGAAGTTGCCTCTCCGTTGATTTCGATGCAACTTGATTCTACACAAGTCCGTTTATCCCAATGAAATTTTAGTAAACTGCTATTATACGAACTGCAGTCGTATAAATTGTTTGTCCCCTACAAGTTCGAATAAATGGAATTCTACTGTAATTGCTTCGTTTATATTTACGAATAATGAGAAAAGTAAAAAGAATGAATGACCGGACGTAACCTTAAAAAAAAAAAAAAAAAAAATAAGAAACTTCTAACTAAGACACTAAGAAAAGTAAAGAGAAAAAGTTGAGAAAAGCTTTGATATAAAGCATACTGACAATCGCGTTTTACCACGTGTCGTCGGAAAAAGAGAGATTTATGGAGATTACACCGAAGGTGGAAGTAAGACGAAGGATTTGTTTCTGTTTCTTCGTAATACCTACGTCACTTTTTAACGTTATTTTTGAATACACACGTCGTTCTTTAATACGATCTCGAAGCGCGGTGTTTGAGATTAACATGTCAAGAACCTAACAGTTCTACTGGGGGTAGTTGGAAACGAAAGGTTTTGTAACAGCTGTTCGTTTTCGTTTGCGCCAAAGATTCCTAGTACTTTGTTTTTAATAGAACGATGAAGAAATTATGCGAAGTTTTAATGTCAAATGTCGGTAGAACGTCGTTCGACCGACGAAACGAGGTGAATCAAAATCTAAAATGAAAAAGGGACGTGCTCAGCTGTTTCTGGTTCTCCTTGACTTCGATACACCGCTATGTGCCACCTTGTTTAACTATCATTTCATATTCTTGTGCATACTTCGCTAGCTCGAAGAGGATAAACCGCACTATGGACCCTACGCGACTATTTAGCGTTTAACTTTTCTAAAGAAACGCGATAAAAACTTGAAGTTCTTGAAGTAAGATCGTAAAATATAATTTTATTATTCCAAGATTATTTTCAAACGAATACGAGGTTCTAACAATTAGAACGAATCGGTTTCTTCGTCTTTCTGACGCTCGAAGAAAGATCTATTGAAAATGAAAAAATAAAAAAATAAATAGAGAAATATCTGTTGAAGGCAGTTCTGTCACGAAAGTATTCAGGAATTATACGTGTTCTTCTGTCATGTTTCTACGTTTGAGTTAAAAAATATCGAGTAAAACTAATCAATTTCAATAATAGATGTCTGTTTAAAAATTGTTTAATCTTCGTAGACTGGAAGTTTATCAGGATTGCTAGCACTTTTGTTACAAAAACAATAAAAATTCACTGATTTTCTGTCTTCTCTGGTTTAAATCAGCAAGATCGACCGTAGATTACCAAGTTCGATAGTAAAACGCTACTTAAGAATTCTAAACAGTTTCCAAACAGGAAGTTTACCGAGGTCACTAACACTTCTACCACAGTCTAAGAATCGATTATTTGCTTTTGCATTCTTCGATCGAAAAAGGATCAACCGAGAAAACTAGTTTCAGTAGTAAAGCAAAACTTATAAATTCAGAGTTTGAAAACCGGAAGCTTGGATTATTAGAATAAAAGTCCTGAATAAAATTATTAAAACATCGAAAATTCGTATGCTTTCTCTTCCATCTTCCCTATTTCAAAGTTCTAAAACATTTTTAAATATACATATTGCAAGCTTACCGAGATCATCAGCACTTTTGCTACAGAGGCATATATGATTCAATTATTTTCCTTCATCCTCTCGAGTTTGGATTAAAAACACCGGTTCTCATAACTCGGTCACTTTCTTCACCGATCGCTACAAGTTTTTATCATCTTTCAACGATATGAGTTCTCAGAATTCGTATTATCGTCGTGTCATTCTGTCTTTCACTTCGAAACAAAATGTTGATTTTTTCAACGATATTCATTTCGAATCGTTTCACGAAAATTCTCAGACAATTTCGAAGAAAATTGCTCCATAATCTCGACGAAACGCGTTATTAGATCGATAACCTTGAAATTCACCAGTTTCTAGGTCATCTGTCATTAGCATAACACGATTACATCTGAACAACTCTATCACTGTACGCCGTTTTATCTCAAATCTATCATAATCGCGAAATGTAAGAAATTTTTCACAACTTTTCACTATTTTTTAGTATACTACGTTTTTTTACTGATTTCGACGAGTGACTTAAACGTGTATAGTTGGTGTGTTAGGACAGACTGTCACTTTCATCGATCGACAGTACAGCTAGTTGAGTGCTGGCTTGGAGAAAGTAACGGAATAGCATCGCGTGTTGCGCAATGATTCGTATTACATTGGCTGAAATAATTCCAACGTAATCGGCTCCAGCTACTATGCGAGTTATTCACTGGTAACCTTGGAATTGTTGGCATTGATGGAGTCGCTGGTAGCGCGGATAGATCGACGCTAGAGGAGATTTGTTGTTTGAGAATCAGGTTGAGGATGTTTGTGGCACTTTGCGCGATGAAAGTATTAAACTGTATTACGATAAAGAGAGATACGCTAAATGTATAAAACTGTTCGCACATTTACTCTGTACATACACACAAGGCTCACGAAGGTATTTGAATACTTGTAGACGTCCTTTACGAGTAAATTATGTGCGTTATGCGAAACATTGTGAAATTTCATTAACACTGTTGTAATTGTATTAAAAAAGTTTGAAACAAATTAAAAAATGGCTAGACTGACTGAATTATTGAAGATATAAAATTCCCGGAATAACAATATCCTCCTCGTGTAATATGTAAACAGTGAAATAAATTTCTAAATGAAAGCTATATTTCGAAAAGAAAGATGCCTAAGGCAAATGTTTGTACACCGATCCACGCATTTGTTTTGTTTCCACCAAAAAGATATTTCATCTTGCAAAACCTGTAACACGAGAAATGATAGAAATATCATGAACATTCGAATACGTTGACAATCTTTCCTGATTACGTTTGGTACATTTATCCGTTCGTAAAATTCGTGGAATATTAATAGTAGTTTGAAAAATTTATTTCCGCGTAACAATCATATATAGACATAACAAACGACAATTTGAAACATTCTCCGTCGTAAAATTGCAAGTCTCGTGCATTCCAGCGGCCTACGTATACACAGTAATTAATGGAAATTGATGACAGCTGGGATCTTATTACGCTCGAGACAGGGCGAAAATAATGAACAGAAGTAGGATTATCATTTAATAAGCATTTATTTCAATTTGTGAAACTAGAGATTTCACAATAAACAAGCAACGAAACGGTAGTATCTATACTAAATTCTCTTTCTTCGTTCATTTATTCGTACATCCCTTCTTTCCCCGTTTACACATAAATCCACTGATTTTCGTATCAACTCATACATCCATTTACTTTTTCGTCTACCAAAAAATTCACCCCCAATTTGTGTTTATCCTTTCTCATACCACTAACCAAACAGCGTCACCAATCTGCGTAACTTTATCGATACAGAACATTGTGTCGGAACAATTTTTGTATCCGATTGTAAATTACGATATTCTGTTCATTTACAATTTACAATTTTTTTGCGTCTATTCTTTCATTCGTTCGCCAACGCAACCGTTCGTTTTTCTATCCGTCCGTCGATCCGATCGTCGAAAAAAGAATAGAAGGAAATAAATGTAAAAGGTCAATTCGAACGCAAAACAATCGTATTGCTAATTTAGCGTTCGATGCGTATACTCCTATTTAAAGGGTCATTCACTTTATCACGATGATGAAATCTCGTTAGCCCGATTTTTAGCCAAGTCGTATTGCTGACACGTTCGATCCAAACCATCGTTGGTTCGTCGGATCGAGCATCGAGTTATTTCACGTGCATCGGTTGCATCGAGTGCACGGATCATTGACAAGAAGCAAGTTTTCCGCAAACGTTTTCGAACGTTGTTTCAGCAAGAATACGTACGGCGATCAATCGAATAGAAACGGCGAAGAGAAGCGCTCTAAGACCTTGCGAATGTGAGTATCGTTTATTTCGTATACTTTCAAAGAACCACCGTACCGGAAACTGGAATCGCGAACGATGCAAAACCTCGTGCGTTTCGCGATGGAAACTTGATACTCGATATTTCAGATCGATGGAAAAGATCGATAGTGCTACGTAACGTGAACGTTGAATTATGAAATATCATCGACAGATACAATTCTGCCGGAATAAAATGTTTATATAATTTTATGAAAGAATTTGTATCTTTTCTTTAACGCGATAATCAATTGCATCGAAGATATCGCTATGGATAAACGTAATATGTACTCTACAATAAATAATTGTTCCGAATAACGAAAATTGTTGAAATATTTTTAAATGAATATTTTTAATTGTTAGATCTAGATCGACGTTCGATATTTATATTTTAAACCTATTTTCCACTGCGTACTACTTAATAAACGGAATCGCCGATTTGTAAATAAGAAAATTACCAAAATTATATAACATCGGTGTTATTTGTCGACATCGATCGCGCGCAAGTTGCATAGGAAATTCTTCGACGTGACCCTTTGCTCTCTTTTCACTCAGGTTTGTACGAGTCTCTTCACCATGAATACAGAGTACAAGATCTCTCTTACGAAGCTGGAAAATGTACCAATAACGGACAACCAGTGTTGCATTAACTTGACAACTTCGAAAAACGGTACGCTGATACCTTGATATTTTCCAACCGTCTTGTTTGTCTATTTATTTTCAATCTGATACATACACACGCGTATATGAGACGCTTATCCGATATAGATCTCGATTGTCACATCGCTACATCTCGTATGTTACGTTTCAATTTCAGCAAGTGCGACGGAACATAGTGGAAGCTCGAGCAAATATACGCGTTTGAAATTTATGAGACGCCACAGACTAGTGTATCTGGTGCAAAGTCTAATCCTCATATTGATCTTGTCGTTTGCTGGATTTCTGATATATTTAGCTGTCGTTTCAGGTGTGTACATTTTTCTTCTATTCATTCACGGCTGGAATTCTACGTAACTGGAATTACGGACGCTTTTAATATCAGAACTACTAGACCTAATCATAATAAATTTTTCGTTGATAGTTTACAGACTTACTACACGTTTTTAGGAATTTTTTTTAACGATATGGTTCGTGTAAGAGTATGGAGTAAGGAATGCGATTTAATGAAAAACTTCGATATCGGAGTGAATAATTTATCGCGTTATTAATTTCTTATGAAGCGCAAGATTCGTAATTTACAATGAACTACTAGTCGAGAGCACTTTGCATTTTTATTACGAATAGCTTCTCATCTGTCTGATTAACGATAGTAAAAATCATTCATTCGATTTTTCAGAAGAAAATCCTGAGTCATCGATGACCTATAGTAATCGAACGTATTATGCGATTTCATATTTAGAAACGTGAATATCGATTTTGCGAAAGAGAAATCCTTGCGTCGGTAATAATCGGATGCAAACTTCACGCGTTCGCACTTTCATTCTGGCTAGCTTTCTAATATTCTACCATTCGAGAACCTAAACAAATATTCACTTAAATCAAAATTCGATGGGCAATGAAAAATCGCGAACCTCTCTCTTTCTCTCACTGTACCCTATGTTGACGGAATTCACTGAAATTACCAATTACAAGCCAATTATAAATCACTAAAATCACCAATTCGAACAAACAAATTTTCTGTATTACACCTACGATAAATAAATAAATACGACGATATTTTAATTCGCAACAGGCTACATCTACACGGCGCACAAAATACAAAGAGCTAACGAACAAGTAGGTCTCGTAAGAAACGACTGCCCTGCACAACAGAAAACGACAAATCCAGCCCTACAAAGTCTGTATCGATACTTGTACAAGGATCAGCTTGATCAACAAAATCAGTTGCACTCGATAGCACTGATGCATGAATCTCGTCGGAAACGTGAAGATCCCAATGCGAGTGCCTGTAAGCAGAACATGGAACACTGCAAGGAAGTGATCGATTCGATGTGGAGCATCGTGAGCATCGTGAACAGCAGTGTGCCACATTTGCAGGCGTTTTTCAAGAACTTTTCTACGGAGACGAGTCCTATCAAATCGAAATTCGTCGAGCTAGTCGAGTGTCTGCAGTGTAAGAACGACGCGACTACGTTTAGCGAAGATTCTGGTCCGAATACTCGTACGAGCAACGCACGAACGATGCAGGAATACTCTGATCATAGTCAGATTAAGAACAACGTTGATATCGTAACTAATTTGTTAAACGACGAAAAACACGACGACGATAAGCAAAATTTGAATACCGATTTCGTGGATGCGGATACATTGAAAACGACCAAGGTCGAAGAGAACGTACAGAAATCGACTACGACAAGTTTTAAGGATAGTTTCGGAGGTAATGGAAAAGGGGATTTGAATCGAACGACGAAAGAATGGGAAACGACTGAGAGAATGTGAGTATCGTTCGACTGTGTAGTTACTCGACTGCGGATATTTATGCAAATTCATGTCTTTACGAATATCGGTACAAATATTTTTACGAATTTTACGCTTAAGGAAATGAAATTTAGGTTGAAAATTGTTTTACCTATTGTATGTTATACAGAGTGCTATACCTTGAATATTTTACGTATTAATTAAGTTTTCTATAAACGAATAAATCTCTATTTCCATAATAAATGAATAAATTTATGTTTCCATATCTTCGTAAAAATATTTCTTCTCGATTGTTGATAATTTCGCTGATATTTCTTAGCAAATGGTAATTTTGACGTTAGCTCATCCACGACTAGAACGATGGAATACAAAGCGTCCACGGAAGTGGATACGATCAATGCAACGACTACACCGAAGGCGGAAGAAACAACGGTCAGAATCAACGACCAAATGATCGGAAACGATGACACTAAGCGGACCACGGACGTGACAGCCAAACTAGGCGATGGCGACGTGACGAAAATTGCGATCAACCCGATGCATCCTTCGGTGCATCCTCCGAACCAAGGTCACGAGCAGAAGGTAGCGGAGAGGGAAGGTGAAAACGGTAGATGTATAATTTATCACTCCATTCTATGTTCGAATGACGAAAATGTCGCGTCAAATTTAGTTATACTAAGTTGATACGTATGAATAGCTTTTTCAGTTTCCTTTTCTCTATTTCTTTTACCAGTCCAAACACTCGTTCAATAGAAGTTTATTATTTTCACGCTGTTGATACGATATTACGATTTATTTATCGTATGTTTATTCATGACAGATAAATACAAGCAACGAAACGATATTCTTGAAAATATAACACCGAACGACGAACGAATTTATTAGAAAACCTAGCGATAACATAAGAATCTTCAAATTAGAAGTGTCTGATGAGAGCTTTTAATTTCAGCAGCCAAAAATTCCAGCAAACCGGTCTTCCGCGATAAGTATGGAAGAATCGTCACCAAAGGAACCAAAGAGGTACCTTCAGGAATGATTCCCACGGCAGAAACGATAAAATCGAGTCAACAGCTAGTACTGACACCAACGATCTCCTGGGTGCCTCATCGAGTCTGTTTCTACAGTCCAAACGCGAGTAATAATCCAACAAAACAATCGGATCCAGGTCAAACCATGTATCCGGCATCCTCTCCAGGAGTTTCGTACGCGTATTCGATGCAACCCGAACGACAAGGTTTCCAGAATCTCGATCAAACGCAAGGTTACGTGCAAGTGCAAACTCCTACGCAAGTATTACCGCTGCAACCTGGCCCTGGTAATTTTGGATCATCCAGCGGTCAAAGAGTCGGTCCATCGGGCCCTGCGATTCTGAATTTTCCACCTATCTCTGGACATCAAACGTTTTCCAACGCCCCCGCCAATTCTAATAGCAAAACACCTTATTACTGCACGTACATTCCTGCACCAACGTTCCAGTTTCCGGCTATTCCTGGAGTCTCCGAGTATCAGAGATCTTCCGTCGCGTATGACAAGGAAGAGGCGGAGAATACTTTTGCTAACGAGAAGAAGAACGATGAGGAATTTCCACGTAGTAAGGGCGTGTTTCAAAGATGTGGCAGAACTCTATTTGTTAGAACTAGAATTCAATTCAAGTAATTTGAGAATGAAATGGTTATGTGTTTGCGAGAAGATGGATTGGAAAGATGGAACGATGGACAAATAAGGTTAAACGCGATAATTACAATTCTTGAATATGATACAATTGATAAATGGAGGCGGTAAATAATGAAATTCCGATAAATAGAGTTCTACCGCGTGGCTTTAATCATTTGTCGTTCGATTATTGTTTTTGATATTTTATGTAGTAGGATATCGTGACGAGTGTCCTTCCAATACGATTCGATGCAGTGATGGCAGGCGATGTATATCGAGATCGCAGTGGTGCGACAGTGTGGTGGATTGTTACGACGCTAGCGACGAGAGGACGTGTTCTTGCAGAGATCGAATATCGCTCGAGCGACTTTGCGACGGGTATTTCGATTGTCCGCGTGGGGAAGATGAGTTGGGATGTTTCGGTGAGAATAGATTTTTGTTTTTTAATACGAGAAGTTGAAAATTTGCTAGCCTGAATCTTCTGAGATTCTGGAAACTAAACGTCCGTAACTCTGTAAGCTTAGAACTGAAAACTTTTCGCTCTCTAGAACTGTGGAACTTAGGTACTTGAGAATTTTGGAACTTTGAAGGTCAAGAATCTAGTACTCTAGATTTTTTATTTGAAACTTTAGAACTTAGGAATGCGGATCTTTAGAATCTGAGAGCTCTGAAATTCAGGAACTGCAAAATATTCGTTTTTAACTTTAAAACTCCCGAAACTCGAGTGCTCTGGTGCTCTGAAATTCTACTACTATAGTTCTACTTCTATTTCGGCGCTCTAGAATCTTAGGATTCTAGAATTTGAAGGCTATTTATCATTTTGTCACCATTCCACAATTTGAAAATCCTCACATTAATTTTCTTTTTTTTTTTTTTCAAATTCACAATTTGTCCAATTTGGACATTAGGTAGAATTTTTTAGCTGTTAGATTATCATGTGGGTGGCTACCCCCAGCGGGGTACCATCTTCGTGTTTGTTAGGTTATATCCTTTGTGTCATATTAATTTGACGCTAATTTTGATATGCTATACCTCTTATGCGTGTACAACAGAACTCTGTTTCATCGATGGAGTAACATATACATCCAAGTTCTTGTCAATTATCCGATATAAAATGTCAAAGATCTGTCGTTATAGCGTGCGATCGATATAAGCACTGACGAGAAGTGCCAATATGTAAATATGAAACGCGAGAGATTGAAATTTCACATAAAATCAGTTTACATCTTAGTCTCTATACGAACGTGAATATTTTGCACGAGATGGCACCAGGTACTGCGATTTTATTTTCCAATTGGAACTATTTTATCCGCGGGAGGAAGATCCTGTTTTACTAACTCGTAACGTAAAATTCTCATGTTCTACTTATCTTAAGTACATGTTACGCTTTTCAGGTTGTCCAAAAAATTCATTTAGCTGCAACGATTGGCAAAGACCATATACTACTGATACTTGTGTACCGCTTTCCCAACGATGCGACGGAAGACGGCAATGTGCTAGTGGGAAAGACGAAACGGACTGCAATATTCTCACTCCCTCGTACATCGAAGGAAAAAATGTAAATCACGAATGCAATTTCCCCTATCATTCAGAGATATTATCAATCACGCGTTATCTTATGCATTAGATATCGTGTTTTGTACGTACATACACTAGGTACGCTTTATAACACGTTGTTAAACATACACGCATATTCTTTAGTTATTCACGATCGGCTACACCGAAGGATATCTCCATAAGAACTACAAGGGCCAATGGTACCCCGTGTGTCCACCGATCGAAGCATGGGCCAAGGATGCTTGTATCTCTGAAATTGGCTCGCAAATCAAGTAAGATAAAATTTAAGAACTCGAAAATTTGGAGATTCTGCATTTATAATATTCTAGAGGTCTAAGATTTTGGAACAGTAAAATTCTAGAACCACAGTGCTCTAGAACTGTGAAGCTTGAGAACTCTGGGCCTTCGGATCTCTGGGGCTTTAGAAATCCAAAACTGAACGATTCAGAAACTTTAGAACTCTAGAGATCTAAAAGTAAATATTCGAGAGCTGTAAAACTGGAAATCCAAAACTAAAGGTTCGAGAAGTTTAGAACTCTGAAATTCCAAAACTCCAGAAATCTGATCGTAGAACCGTAGAACTTTGGAGCGTCAGAACTGCGTAGAACTCTAGAACTCGTAGGGCTCTAGAGCGGAGTAGAATTGCATTTATCTGGACGTTTTAATTGATACGAACTCCAGCCACTCGAACTATTCATCCCTGAATAACGAATCCGGGCTTAACTGCAATTCATTTTAATTTTCAAACGACATTTTTACTGGGTAGTTGGTTATTAGTCTTAAAACATATTGCGTTAGTAATAATCTTGATTTTTTGTTTTTTTTTTCAAATTTTATTACAGCAAAGCTCCCGAAATAAAAGTGCATTCCGTGCCAGGTAACGCGTACCAGGGCCCCTATCTAACACGAGTGAACAACCAAACGAAATTAATTCCCTCGTGCATGAACACAGCGATTTTCGTACGTTGTCCACGATTCTCGTGCGGAACTACCGTGTTTTCTCGCGAGGATTATCTACGACCGCACATACTGGAAAAAGAGGACCGAGCTCCTTTACAGATGTACGATGCAATTATGTTTCCACCTGACGATGATAATTATATCGATTACGGGGATGTAAGGCGTAATGAAAATAAGAAAATTGTGTTACCATCGGACGATGACAACATAGATCCAGGAGATAACGAAAGTAATAAGAAGATGGACAGGAAGCAGGACGATATAGTTGGTTCGCAATTGCGCGTCGTAGGTGGTCGTGCGAGTCATCCGAAAGCCTGGCCGTTTCTGGTGGCCATTTACAAGGATGGCGTTTTCTATTGTGGCGGAACTATTCTGAACGAACTTTGGGTGCTTACAGCTGCTCACTGTCTCGAAGGGTACAGGCATTTATACGGTTTAAACATAGATTTTCGACGGACGTCTGAACATTTTTGGATGATTATCATCGACAGTAGGCGAAAAAAATGATTATATCGTATGGCAGCATATAATAATAAATTCACGTAACTCAAGTAGCAATTGTAATTTGTGTACATGTATCTGCATATTGTTTCTCTATATTTTAATGTAGAGATGCAGAAACATGTCATTTTATAAGAATAAATTCATAGTCATCTGGAATGTGTCTGTGAGAAATAGCTTTTTGTCACGATATTTGACTTTCTCGATGAATTTATTTTTATTTTCGCCTACTTAAGATTGAATTATATCAAAACGTATTGCATTCTCTGGCAGTGTCCTTTGTCATATCGATGTATCTTTTTATTCGTAAATTTGCTACATTCCATTCGTGAATCATTCCAAAAATTGATGTGGCGTACGATCAAACGATATAAATATTTCGAAAAATGTTGAAAAAGCTATTCATTCACGATGTGACTGTTAAATTTGTAAACAGCTATGTAGGCCAATATTTTGAGGTCCAGGCGGGAATACTTCGTCAAAATTCTTTCTCGCCGATGTCACAATCCAGAAAAGCACGGTACACGGTGATGTATTCGCAATATAACGCTAGACATCTGCAGAACGACATTGGTATGATTATGTTGGACGATCCTCTGCGTTTCAATCGATGGGTGCGACCAGTTTGTCTTCCTGGCCCGAATCTCCTAGGACCCATGTGGAGAAACAAACCAGAACCTAATACAACTTGTATAGCAATTGGTTGGGGTACTACTGCAGAATATGGATTGAATCGTAAGACATTTCCTTTCGGTCTAAATTTCACAAATTTCCTTTAAATTACACAAATGTATACGATTCACTGATGAGTAAACTGTACTAAATTCAACGAATTTCGTTCGACGATAAGCTGTACCAGAGTTAATGACAAGCTTTCCAAAAAGGAATGTAATGAATTTGATTTAGCGACTATACCGATTTTAATAAATTTGATTTGGTAACAAGATAAATCTAATTAATTTGATATAATTGTTGGATTTTCCAGCCGATCATCTGAGGGAAGTAGAAGTTCCGATATTGGCAAATTGTAAGTACGAAGACGACCAGAACGACGCCTCCATTTGTGCTGGATATCTTCACGGAGGTCGTGATGCTTGTCAAGGAGACAGTGGTGGTCCTTTATTATGCAGGTATATGGATTATCCAACTAATGGAAAATATCATTTTTTCTATTGGCAAGGATGACTAAGATATTAAGAGACCAACGATAAACAAAATGATTATTTCACATAAATCGGTAATTGGCGTAAATCGGTAATAACTAAAGATAATGTAGGAAGTGTGTGTGCCAGTGATGGCACAACTGAACATTGATCGCTAACGTTAGAAATAAGCAGATCTGCTCAGTGGGTGTTGTCACGTGGTCGCTTCAAGTAGCTTGTGTCGGCTCCCGATTGCGCGTGTAGGTTCGTGGTGCTTTTTTTATAATTCACCTCGGATTTGCACGCCTGCACGGTTGAGTCTTTCACGTCGCTCCTCGAACTACTAAAGATAATGTAGCTTTTAATCGACATGATAATCGAGATCGTGAATTCCAGATCCACCGATCAATGTTTCCAAAAATACAATCTTTTTTTTATTTATTCGTCCTACTGATTTTTCCTCTGTGCATTGTTTATGTATACACCTTCGCTGTGTATACATTTCTAACGTTGTTAAATCACCTTTTTTCTCGTAAAAAGGTTCCTAAAATTGTTTTGGAATTCATGGCGTCGATTGCTGCGCTCCATCGTTGAAGTATTCGACCATATAATGTTAGGAAATTATTATTCGAGAGAGTCTAGCCAGTGTAATTCAGAGTGTATCCTATGATTTGGTTAATTCGTGTCATTCATTCGTAGAAATCCGTACTCGACATCGCAGTGGTACGTGGCAGGCGTAGTTAGTCACGGACAAGGCTGCGCTCGACCGGATGAACCGGGAACCTATGCGAGGGTCAGCTACTTCCTAAGTTGGATTCAAGAAATTTCCAGTGAGTCATATCTCTGGCATTTTTATTTTCTTCTTCGAATTCATGCAAAACGAGTAGAAAAGAACAAGTAAAACCAATGGAACAAGTAGAACAAATAGAAAATTAATAAATATTACACTTTCGTGTGCTGCTACATTTGTGCTTAATATTTAGATGGTCGAGGTGTGCCTCCTCTAAGGCGCACTCCCTTGGAAAAATGTCCAGGATTCAGTTGCGAAGGAGGCCTAGGCAAATGTTTACCAATCGAAGCGCGTTGCAATCGAATAGTCGATTGTTTGAACGGCGAAGACGAAGTCAATTGTAACCATTCTCCTTTTTACAAACAGATGGAGAACGATTTCCAGCCTATACTATCAACGCCAAGTATAGATGATTCTATGATGTCTAGCGAGATCGTCATCACTGGTAGGTTCTCCACAATTTGTCATGATAATTTTAACTCTAATAAATCAGGATTATATTCAAGGTTTAATTTTAATAACGCTTTTCTACTTCTATTAAAAGCGTAATAACAAATTTTTAATACTAACAGCATTCGTATGTAAATTATTTTTAGAGTTCACAATGTCTTCCGATACAACCGACAATGCGACTGAGGAATCTGTGTTTACGCAGCAGGAAAATGATGACTCGGAATCTGAGGATGACGATAACTCGACTGCGACAACTTCTACTATTGCTTACACTGAAACTGTTTCGCCATTAATAGCGAAAACTTTTCCTACGATATTCACTTGTACAAGGTACTTTTCTTCTAATTAAAATATTCAACACGAAACACACAAATATATTTATTTCAGCAATTCCGACGTATTATCGCATTTGTAAAATTCACAGATTGCTTCAAAGTATTCCGATTGAGAAAAGATGTGACAGAGTGGTGGATTGTGAAGACAGTAGCGACGAAATGAATTGCACTTGTAAGAGCTTCTTGCAGAATCTAAAACCAAGTGGTATATGCGACGGTTACGTAGATTGTGATGATTTAACGGACGAACAGGACTGCGGTAATTAATTATTCGACTATCATACCTCTTTGATTATACCATTAAATAGAAAAGAATTATACAGTATAGAATAATTGTACGATTAAGCATAACTAATGCTTTATTTATTTTATAGGAATTTGTGCTGAGAATGAATTCTTGTGCAAGACGAGTAAGACCTGCGTTTCGATGGCGAAAAAGTGCGATGGAAACTTCGATTGCATCTTTAAGGAGGATGAGCTCGACTGCTGTGAGTCATTTTTAATTTACCAAACTTTTAAGATGAAACTCTTTTAACAGAAAAGATATCTTGAACCGTTTCGTACATATTTATTCGATATACGTATTCTACGTATATACTGTTTTATACATTTTTATACAAAAATATATTACTACAGTTTAAAGTTTTATTTATCTTTTTTCTTGCAGTCACGTTGACCGATGGTCAACGTGTATATCTCGATGGTGATAGAAGACCATTTTTAAACGTACAAGGAATTCTGACTAGATACATCGCGGGAAAATGGCAACCAACTTGTCATAGTCCCAGAATGCACAAAAACCAATCTACTGCTTCGATCATTGGACAAAATATGTGCGAATACTTTGGTCTTGCGTAAGTATATTTTCAACTCTATGAATTTTTAATCATTTTATATTTTACGCTTGAATTTGATTTTTCGATTATCCCCGGAAACTGCACACGGTACCTACGTGACGTAGTGCCAGAATAGCGTGCAAAGGACCGTTTAGATAATCAATATTATCGTCAGTACTATTGTCAATATTACTGTCAATATCCAGGATCCTCATCAATATAATGACAATATATATATAGCCAATACAATGTCGAGAACCCTTAATATCGACAATAATATCGACAATAATGTTGATCGTCTAAACGGTCCCGAAGGTATCAAATATATAACTTCAAATCCCATCACTTGCGCTCTCCTCTGATTCAAACATCCTTAAAGACACAGCTAAAGTTCGATGCTTAATATTCCATAATAAATCCAATAATTTTTCTTCAACGATGAAAATTCCTCTGATACGAAGAAAGAGGAAGAAGAAATGGGAGTAAAGATTCCGAGACTTATTTAGTTATTTATTTTTCGTTGAAAGAAACGTTCGGTCGTCGAAGTCCATCGTCGTGAAAAATTTGGAACTGGAAAGAATAGACTGGCACAAAGGGGACTCCACGTACCAAGAGAACTCATCAGCGGCCTCTCTGGACGAAGAGGACGAAACATGTTTGGGACTTTACATTCACTGTGCAGCGATACCAAGCGGCAGTATGTACGCTCACTTGGCGATCGACGATAGAACCGGAAATCGCGACTACCTGTGGCCCTGGTTGGCTGCCATCTTTGTCGACGGACGCTACCGTTGCATGGCGCTGCTCTTGGATTCAGACTGGTTACTGTCCGCCGCGAAATGTCTCGAGAACGTCAGGTAATCGAAGCTATTTCGACTATTCAAATGTTTGAAAACTCAACAAGTTTGAAGTTTCAAAGAATTTCGAGCGGATTCTATTTGGTTTGAAGAATTGCAGGTTTCAAGAAATTTTACGCGAATTTCGTACAATTGTGAATTTTATGGATTTGAATCGATTGGTATTCGCTGAAAAACATTTAATTGTCTAATCCTTCTTGCATCAAGGAATTTCATGTGAAGTTTGCATAATTCCACCGCAAAATTTTACTCGTTAAGGTGATGATAAACTCTTTGCTAGGCGACGAAAGGTTTGGAAAGTTTGAAAAATTTGAAGTCTGAAAGTACTTTACGTGGAATCTATCTGGTTGAATCGAGTCATCGAGTTTTCATGTTTGAATCATAATATAGAATCACAGAAATTTTTCTTTCCAAGGGTTTTTGACAGATGTCAAAATGTTTGCTTCCGAGATATTAAAAAATATGCTTTATTTATTTGACATTACTTTAAATTTCCGACTGTGACATTAACTTACTGGTTTTTAACAAACGACATTTGCAAATTATTTCCAGGTTGGATACAAATTATGTAACAGCCGTACTCGGTTATGGTCGATTATTCCGTCAGATAAACGGTCCTCATCAACAGGTATCGACCATCGATGAGGTGCATTACGTGAATAACTCGGTGTCGACTTTATTGCACTTGAAAAATCGAGCCCACTTCAGTCGTCACGTGCAACCATTGTTCGTCGACAAAACGTAAATACAATAAATTAAATTTGCCAAAATTGGTCGAATCGTTTATAGACATTTATCGAATATCTGCAGAATATATTTACCAGGAGCGATGGACACTTGCGTGGCTGTTGGAACGAACGAAGCCTACGAGATAAAGTCTGTTTTCTTGAAAATTATTTTTGAGAATTGCTTCAGTTGTCAACGATGCTTCGTGAATATTTCGAATTCGGAATGTTCGGTAAATTCTATTTTATTAAGAAATTTTATTAATTTATTCACTAACAAACAAATATGAACGATTTTTGAAAATAAATCCTTGTTGATTTTATAATTTCTTATTGGCATTAAAAAACGATTGTACAAGTATCATTCGTCGTTCTTCAGGAAAGTGAGACATCGAGATGGAGTGGCATAATATTCTGTCGTGGCAGAAAGGGATGGTATCCTGCCTCCGTTTTTCAAGATAACAGGGGAATTTGTAATTTTAATAATACGCAAAATATGACGAGTATCGAACACATAAATCCCTATCTGATGAAAGTAATCGGTAAATGTGTATTCCACTCTAATAGAACTCTGACTCTAAACTAACAATTCTAAAATTCTACTCTATAAACTTGTAAAATTATACAAATTATCCATACTAAATTCGCATTAAAATAACATTGCATCGTACTAAATTCTATACTAAATATATTAAATTATATGTAAATTTAATTAGACGATCCAAGACAGTCGATGGAACCAATTTGTACGGGTTTCCGATGCAACATTGGACAGTGTATTCCGCAAAACCGGGTTTGCGATGGTATTCCGGATTGTCGTGGCGAAGAAGACGAGGACGCGAGATATTGCAAAGAATTTCAAGAAAATTGTGAAAATAACGTGGACAGCTGCAGTAAGTGCTACGATAATTTGAATATATATTTATCTAGATTTATATTTCTAGGAAATTTAAATTTTTGAGTCTCTTAAACGTACAATAATTAGACTATTATATACATCGATTGTTCGATACTTGGATTTATTTATATTTATTAAATGTTTGCTTTTAAATTTGCACTAAGACTCGCAAATAAATTTGTAATACTAGAAATTTTACATGGATTTCAAAAACTAGAGAAAATATCGAAGTAAAATTCAAATATTAACAAGAAACGATGCATGAGAAAATAATTTCTTCGTGTTACATAAAGAATGATTAAAAGACGTATATATTTTAAATGTTAAGACTGTATGAAGACACAGCTTCGCTGTAGAAACGGCAAATGCGTCGACAAAAGTGCGTTTTGCGATGGAAATATCGATTGCTACGATGGATCCGACGAACCTACGATATGTACCTGCGCAGAATACCTGAAATTAACATCGCCAGAGCGATTGTGTGACGGCGTACGACACTGTCTGGATAAAACTGACGAATCACCGGAAATGTGTTCTTGCAAAGATTTCAGCTTCAAATGCAAAACGTAAGAATTTCTTTGCAACTCGACATTTTTATAAAATTTCAATTATTAAGTGACAACTAACGAGGCAGAGGTGTAATAATAACGTCGGTGCCTTTGCTCATATTTTATAAATGTAGCCCTGTAATATAACCAAGGAATCCACACATGAAAGCTATTACATTTCCTGAATCTCAGTTACGAGAGATTACAATAAACACTGTAGTCGATATATTACGATCTGTTTTTCTTTCTACAAATAAACGTAATTACAGAGAGTTGATAATGGTTTTCTCTGTCGATAGAACAAGCGGAAACGACACCTGCATAGCACAAGATTTTATTTGCGATGGGGTGAAAGATTGTCCTAACGGCGAAGACGAAGCAACGTGTAGAATGTTGAAACTATATTCAAACGACAGGTATTTATAATACTCATTTTATATCTTTAATCGTCTAGTCTTTAAAAATTCACCCATTTCACAGATGTATTTTTAAATCTGATTGATTTTTCCTTCAAAAGTATCTTTCTCTTATATTATAATTCTCGTATATTCAATTCGTCTTCGCACTCAATTTACGAATTATACGATTATTTCATAAATGAAGGATCCGACATTAAGTCCTACACATATTGTAAATTTTCAATTTTCAATTTTAACGATAGCTCTGGAGAAGTGATTCGCCGAAGTTACGGCGTGTGGTACACAGAATGTTTCCCAAGTCCTACCGTGGACGAAGAAGACTTAACAAGTTTGTGCAAATTCGTGGGATATTCTTCAGGAATCGTCAACAACGATACTGTGCTCACAGACGAGATTATGGTTCCCAAAAGAGACGAGTTTTACGCAGTGAAGATGAACGAGATGTCGTGGATGTTTTTAAGGAACGATAAGCCATTGATAACTTTGGAAAAATCCAATGAAACCTGTTACCGTACGTTCGTCACCTGTTCCTAAAGTTTGCCAAACTTTGACATACTACCTGATTCTTTTCATAAATCAAACGTTATCTTCACATATAAAAATAATTTAGTTAATGTTGTAAAACTTCGTATTTATTTCGTAATTTATTTAAGAATGTCATTGTATTTATTGTAAAATAGAAATGAAAAGATAATGTTATAAAATTTTGCCATTTTAAATCAAAGTAAATGTAAACGAGTCTTTTAAATATTACGTTATAGTTAGAGCACTAAAGTGTATAAAAGCGATGACGTTGAATAACGGAGAGCGTAGATAAGATAGAACTGTGTATCATTTGTTTGTTAGAATTAAAAAATTTATTTGTCGATAATACGCGAAAAGATAAGGAAAATTAGAGATGAAGGTTCGTTAGACTTCCCTGTTTCCGAGTTTATGTTAATTTGTTGGATTTTAAGTTATCAATCATCCAATTTATAGCAACGTCCAATATGAATAACACACAATCCTTCATCGTTCAAATTTAAAATAAAAATTTTTTATGACAGCGTATCTCTTTGACTATGAAAATTCACCAACCAATTTTCTATCGTAAAAAAATTCTTACCAGCATCCTACGTGTCCCATGATCCACCGATTCCTCATCCAACGATCGTAGAGTACTCGAAGCCTGGTCACAATTACGCAAGCGTGTTCTGTCGAGATGAAAGAAGAAAGGCAGAATTAAAAAAAAGAAAGAAGGCAGCGCTGCGTGAAGACAAAAGTATCGAATAAGGTTGGCTATAGCATGGAGGGGATGGGACGTGTGAAGGGGAGTATGGAATGCCACAAATGGGGTCGCAGCCGTTGAAGGCAAACGACTGCGCCCTGGCGAGGTGCCTTCGACGACGGAAAACGCTTGTCCATTCACATTCTACGGCTGACTAATTCGTACGGTTGTCAGGAACGTGATCCATACCGTGATTCCTGCGATCTGACGTTACATCGTCAGTATGACACCGTAACCATAGTTGTTTAACTCTTTTACAACTACTGACCCCATGTACGTAAAAGGTGAAGAAGTCAGAGCACATAAAGAGGGTAACAATTAACTGTCTTTGATCATGCAGATAAATATAATTGTAACTATATATACATAACGTTATCGACCTAGAATATTGCTATAATTACATACACATATTGTACTACCACATATAAGTGAATCGCGTTACGAGTATCAAATACGCTTTAGTCGATTTACAACAACGGTATACGGATGTCAGTAAGATGTATGAAGTAATAAGAAAGCGATACCTGTCGTCTTTCGATAGAATCTACAAGCAGCAACTTTTTACTATTTGTTGAAAAATCGAACGACGGTATATGAAACTCGATTCATTGTATCCGTAGATTTTAAACATTGTTGCACTAATTGGGAAAAAAGCTACCACGTTAAGAAATAATAGCAACTCGTAACGATAGCCAAATAAATAAAAATAATATCAACGACGAGAAAACTGGAAGATACTAGTGTGAGAGAAAAGTAGAAATTAAAAGTATAAAAGGTCGGAGAAACGATCTGAGAAAAGACGCCTTAAGGTACAAGGAACTGGAACAACGAGAACAAGGAAGTAGAAGAAAACCACAATAATCGGTTGGATGCTTAAAAGCCACCCTCCATCCGTGTTCTCCTCTCCACCACACGCGTCTAACCGTGCATCTCATATACCCGTATGAAAATCAGGCGTCGCATGCTTGAAAACAAACTCCCACAACGTAGAAATATATTGAAAGGAATCTGGTCGCCCCGACATCGTTTAAAATCGTAGGTTAAAATGTACGTTTCAACCGATGCGTTTCAGTCATCGTTCGAGCTTGTAGCTCGAGGAATAACAGAGAGTACAGTGATCTCGGAATTGCATTACATGCTTCCTGAGCGTCGATTGCGCGCAAGAAAGGTAAAAAGAAGGGGGGGGGGGGGAATAGAAGCGCGAACGAAAGGAGAACGAAGAATAAAAAGCAGAAGAACGAGACGAAAAATGGTCGAACTATATGAAGTCTATGGCCGTGTTTCTGAATCCGCTACAAAGTGCTTCTGATGTTTGTCTATATGTACAGAGTAAATGATCGATGATTTACGTTGACTTATATTAGTATTCTGGCGCAAATAATAAAGTACGAGATATTATTAGAAACACGGCTATTTTCTATCTACGGGGAAATTAATTTTTCATATTTCCTCGAGCCAATGTGGGTTACGTTTAACATCAAACTTGTCCACTCGCTAAATATTATAACAAATATAATATTTTGAATACTTTTTGTACTTTTACGTGTTATATGTATCTCTTTGCATTCCCGTGTCTTGAAAATTTTCGTAAACGTATAAATATTCGCAGTGTACCAACGAATATCGAATATCGAGTAAAAATTAGAAGATTTTCTAATGCAGTGACCAGAACGATTTTGTTGGCCGACTAATAGTAAGTAGATCGTCGATTGTTCGTACTGTGAGTCAGCCATATTTGTGGCCAGGGAACGACGATCACCGCTTAGCTTTTCTTCCGATGGCGTTCATACCGATTATGTAATCAACGCGGCGCGTACTATGAGTACGTGTAATTTAGTTCCAAGAAGTACCGTTGACTCTGCTCGCTTCACCGCCTAAGGTGCTTCGTTTCCTTCTGCAACCGTGTTTAACCGGCGCGCGTCTCTTCGCTTCGAGATCTGACAGAAAGAATGTTGTGGATAGCCACGATGCAACAGGAACGCGTTCCAATGTCTTTTTTCCAAGAGTTTCTAAGGGAGTCTATTAACTCGGAGATAAATAATCGATGATCGATCGAAACGTGTCTGGTTTTATCGCCGCGACAGTTGTTGGTTATTCTTCATCGTCTGTCTATTTCTTTCCTAACGCTGGAATTGTCTACGATTAATGTACTTGCTCGTAAAACATGTATCGAAGAGGTGGAAATGGCATAGCGGTATGAAAAAATTAGCAAAAAAATTCTAGCTACGAAGGATGAGCAGTTTCGAAGGATCTCGAAAGAAGGATCCCAGAGAAATTATAGTAATACCAGTGGCGCAAGTTGATACGCGGAATACGGTTAATTGTACCAGGGAACGAGGAAATTGTTGCATTTTAATAACCCTCGTTCGCACGAAGCACTGGATCCTCGTAGAAAATGAAATCGCGTGTGTTCGTCGCAAAAACCGCTTGCGAGGAATTAGCGAGGCAAAGAAGCTGTTGAGCAACGAGCCTGGCCGAAGGAAAGTTTCCTTTTCGAATAATTTAACTCGGACGTTAGTTGCTGGATTGTTGCTCGTTTACGAAGATTGGAAAAGCGATCTTCCAGTCTGTGATCTTTACGAATCAAAGATGGAGTAGAAGTTAAGAAGATTCTAGAATAGGCATAAATTACAATTGAGATTAATTTAGATCGCGCAAGTGATTTGCAAACTTGTTGAACTAATCTCAATTGCATAATTGTGAATAGATTAATTTAAACTTTATAAATATTCTGATATTTGGCTTCATTTTTCGTTAGAAATTGGCTCGAGCTTTTATTTGAAGTAAAGATGAAAAATAATAATTCAAAACGATGGATTATTTATTTCGACAACATTGTCACTTTTATTTTAGGAATAATCTAGAGAAGCTAACTTTATTGGCTTTATTACAGTATATATTAAAACTGAGAAGAATTGAGAATCGAATAAAACAGAATGTCGATTCTACCTCGATACAGGAATGCAAATAATTTACAAATTTCCATAAATTTGTTCAAAGACACCTACAAGCTATAAATTATGCTTCGTGTAGGCTTGCTCGGATAAAGACGTTCGCATAATTCGGTATGTTTGCATTCGGCGAAGGTGATCAACGTTACAAGATGCAACAACATCCACGGATGATTAATCGTACCCTACACGAGCATTTTTTATCAACAGGTACCTGCTTTCACTTGGAATCCACGATTAAGCTTGCGTGTCTTTCGTTGTAATGGAAAACTGAAGAACGCACCGATGACTCTTGCAATTTACAGAAATCGATTCCTAAGTTGGGAAGTATGCAATGGTAAGTAATTTCTTTACCTTTTTATTCCTCCACTGTTACTTTTATAATGGGAAACCGAGAAACATGCCGATGCTTTCTGCAATCTTCAAGGATTCTTATGAAAACAGTAATAAGAATGAAGCGTAGATACTATGGATATGGCGAAATAATTTCTCTGTGTCATAAGCTTCCCTAATATCTCAGCGAAAATTGGATTCGTACGCACAAACTATATGTATGTAAAATATCCAAAGTGTGCTGCTACTTGCAACATTTAGCGGGCGAAATAAATCTCTGCTTAATATTCTTCGATTCTGTTCGTAAAGATATTTTGCATAAAAGTTCTTACACGATATACGGAAGCTTTCATGAACGAAGGTAGATAAAATTGGGAAAATCGTTCTGGACTTTAGCCGATGATATACCGAATGAATTACGAAAAGTACTTGCATTTTCGTATTAATGAAACGTATTAATTAAATTAATTATTCGTATAAATTATTAATAAAAACCTTATGAAAAGTTGCCTCGCTAGAAAATAACGCGTACAAATAATTTCTGCGATCAAATTTCAAATATATATTTATTTGTCTCGATTTGATACGTGCACATAATCGTCTGGATGGATAATATTGCGACGACGAAGCGATGGAAAACGGTGTCTGCGATTGATGAAAAATGCCGTCCACGTGAAAAGCTGGCTTACCTATATTCATCGAGCACGTGAAATCGTTGAAGACGCGTGAAGGCAGCGATGCTCGGCTGCGAGCAGTCAGGCACCGATACCGTTACACTTGGCAGCTTCCTGCCGCTCGGAATACGGCCTCCATCGGCCCTGTTTGTCTCTCTTCTGCATACTTATGCTCTACCTTTTTGGTATCGTCATTGTCACCTACTATCGGCGCGCACGCGCGCCTTCCATCTTATACCGTAATACAAATGATCGCGAACCGATGCGACCGCACGATCGAACCTGAAATCCTTCACTTTCGTATGCATATAAATACATAACCTAGATACTTTTGAATTCTTCTTTTTCGTAGTGTTCTTTAACAGCAACATTGGTTCCCCTCTATTTCTCCAGATATTTCTGACTTCTTTTCTTTTCATGCTATTTTTCGGAGTAATATCAGTCGCACAAGGTAATTAAATTGTTTTATGCGAATGAAATAAATGGATGATTATTATCATATTAACGTTACGTATGTTACAAGGAAATCTAAAAGCTATTAACATAACACGTTAGTACCAGTTTGTGGATTTTGCTGAGTTTGACGATGCTTGGCGGAGTTTAAAGAACTGTTACGTGGTTTATCTGTCGATAAAATTACGATTGATGTTTTCTTCCTAATAATTACAGCAATTAAACGATACGTTCGTTGCACGTAGGTTTTACGATTCGAAGGAACCTTGATAAAGCAACTTTGATAATTGATAGTTTTATGAACTTTTAGCTTGAACGGCTTTTGTCTGCTATACTGTTATAATGATCTCTTAGATTTAGGTAGATAAGCAAGCGAAGGTGCAATTAGTACTCGCAGAAATTATATTTTTCAATGATCACGGAACGATTTGTTAACGAAGTCTACATAATTATATCTTAATTAATTATGTGACTGTGTAGGTTTTATCGCGAAAGTTTCTTGAACTTTGATAAATGAATTGTCCCGTTAATAAGGCAGGCAAATCATACAACTATGATGATATATGTATAAAACAGTAACGAATCTAACGGGTGTTGGGAAAGTAATAGTCATAGTTGTTGTCATAGTACAACGGTTTAAGCGAATATGATCATACAGTATAGTCTATAATAGCGCATATCGGAGAAAATTTCACGCGTTAAAAATAGCATTGCGGCTTTTGAAAAATTAAAGATTAGCTTCGTTGCTCGAAAAATATTCCAACGCAAAAAAATTGCCTTGATCGTTGGGAATAGTAAAACGTCTGCATGTTTCATTAGACTGATAATGAAAAAAATATTCCACACACTATTACGTTGATGGTGTAAATCCAATAATCGCAGAAAAGTACATTTTATTAAACAATTACCCTTCTAAATTTATAAATCCATCCTTGAAACGTTATCTATGCATATAATACTTCCACGTATAGAAACGACGTTAAAAAAACAAGGTCAGCGTGTAAAGAAGACTTCAGTCCGATTAGAAACAACAAAAGCGGCTCTCCAGTCGAATTAGGAGAAAATATGATAATCGTCTAGTCGTTTGCACAAAGCAAATCTTAGAAATCCGATAACTTTACACGCAATGCATGACCGCTTACCATGCACTGTTATTAAAAGCTGAAACTTCATTACGTACGCACGGCGGCTCAAGCTGCACGCCTAAATCGGAATTTCCCTTCCGCCATAAGGTTACCACCATTCCGTTCCAATTGCAATCGATTCGTAACCGATCGAAGGCACACTTTTCGCGAAAAGTAAAAACCACGCATTCCAAGCTAGTCTACGCGAGTTAGCTTTCAAATTACAACGATTATCCGTGTCTTTTGAAAGCGGTCAACAGGCTGACGTCATTCTGTATGCTTCCTTCGTTCCTGCGTGGCGGATGTGTGATTCGTTGATCGTTAGTTTTCTTCGTTTGGTAAGTCCGGTCTTAGTCCTGTGTCAGCAATTAATAGAAATTGCAAGGAAGCAAAAAATCCATCCAATACGATACTAATAGAATTCTAATTCCCTAATAAAATTTCGATCGAAACGAAGAACTGCTTCTCCCTCGATCGTTCTCAAACCCACCACAACCATCCTTCCATCAGACAAAATTCTCAGCCTTCCAAAAATTCTACTCACACCCGACTTAGCTCGACTCAATCCCATTTTTCTAACAGAACTTCGATCGAAGAAAGGAACGGCCTCCTTCTATTCGAACATTCTCAAACGTACCTGTTTATCCCGTTTACCAATCCAAATCCTTCATCTGCCGAAAAAATTTTACTCAAATTCAACCTAATTCAATCTAATTCCTCGATGATCTATGAAACCTCCAAAAAATCAGGACAACCCGAAGCACAGAGCTATCCTGTTCTCTCGATAGAGTCACTCACGAATTCGTGGCGACACGTCAGCTCATGGTCAAGCGACACGATTAGGCAGTTTTGGCAGGACGTCGACCCGGTGCGAGAAACCGTTCGAAACGCGTTGTCCGGCTGGCGTGTACAGGTGTATTGCACGTATACGTGTCGCAGTGTAACGCGCGTTGGCTGATCGCATGCCACGAACTCGTATGAGAGAGCAAGCTTCAACAGCTGTCTCTTGCCTCGTCTCGCCTTCAGTCCGTGTCCTACAAAACTCCTGGCAAATTAACGTCAGGGCATTTACGACGACCTCTTTATTCCCTCGTACATGCTGGCGCATGTGCGCCTCGTTCCACCATGGAATGCCGAACTATAACAGAAATCAGCCGCGTAAGACTTCCTCTATTTCAGTGAAACCATGGAAATTAGTCAGCGAGATTTTTTTTAATCTCTGTTCGATCTGGTTTGAGCGAGTTTGATGGCGTTGAGAGACGTTTAAGACGTTAAACTCTTGCGGAGTTTGTTCGCTGATAGAGTCGAAATTGCTCTATTTGGTTATTGGGGGACTTAGAAGCTACGTTATTCGTATTTTATTTGTTAATTAGGTGCTCCCTCCAACTTCTATAATTACGAAAGACAAATATCCGAAAGTAGTACGAATTTTCATTTCATTATCGCAATATCCATATAGCGGAGAATTTTAGAAACTCCGGTAGAGGATCCTCAAATAAAAAAGTAGAACCCAGGAGATGGAGTAGCTTTAATAATCAACGCTTTTCAGTTTCTTTTTTTAATTTTAAACGTACATACATTTTTGTAATTAGACCGCGAATCATCGTGTATCTATGGAAAGTTTAAATATACAAAAAGTATACATATTACGTATAGAATGCTTGTGAAAGTATTTAAAATATTCAAAGTAAATGACTCGTTACAATATTTACAAGAGACGAAACAAATCTCTATCCTGAGTACCATTCTCTAATTACGTTCGTCGTAAGAGCCTGAATTTGCATAAACACCCATAATCTAATTATAATGATATCTTGGACTCATAGTTAGCTGGATAACCAGGCAAAGTTGCAATTAACATATATACAGAGGACGCATCTTCTAGCGTTCACGGAACAATTTATTAAGGAAGGATAATTATTAGTAGCTTGATAAATTAAACATTTACCTTCATAAGTAATTTTCTTTATAAAAATCTCTCAAACCCTGATTAATTCTGATAAACGATTCTACTAATACGCGTTAATCGAGAGAGAATATATTAAAGGAATGCATTTGGTGATCAATTTCTTCTGCACTCGTTAATCTATACCATGAATTCGCTAATGTCTGCTCTCGAACGTCGTTTAATAATTTTCCAGAGTATAATTTTCCAGAGTTAGGTAGATTCACGATTATTATGCTTAGAAAGAGTCGCGTTCTCCGGAGATTAGAAGAAGACTCATCGGCGGAATTCTTTCAGCTAAAGTTCTCCGCTGCTCCAGATCGTTTGCCGTACGAGATCGTTGATGATTATACTTAAATGGTTTCTTTTTGGGTACGATCTCTCTAATTTTGATCGATTAACCATTTTTGCTGTACCGAACAGATGGAAAAGGTGCTAATTCCTGGTCATTAGGAGAAATTCCGACCAGATGCACAATGGGCTCATTGATTCGTTCGAGTTCATTGATAATTACACTTTGGCGAGACTTATATTGTAGAAGAAAAATCAATGGAGGAGGGATGCAAGAAAATCTTACGCGGAATTAATAAAACGTTTGAAGGAAACTCAGAAACTTATTCTTCATATTTCTTATTCTATTTCCTATCGCTCATTTTTATTTTCAATCTTCCTTACTTCGTATTCCTGTTCCTAATACTTTTCATCTTAAATTTCTACTTTCGTTACTTACAAGCTGCTATTTCTATATTAAACGTTTCCGCGTATAATATTTCCCTCCATAAGCAATATTCAATTATGCGGACGATTAATTTTCACTCACACCCAGCCTAGCCACGCATTCACGTGCCAGTGACTCGACGATCCTCTATTTAAATTTAAAGAAGCCATCAAAAGGCAATTCCAAGGCGATTTCGTTGCTTCCAGATGGTACACGGTCATTCCGAAAAGTCAGAAGCGAATCTAAGGAATTTAATAACGGTGGTGAACCCGGACAAATCGGCAAATGGAATCTCGTCTCAAGATCATCTCGGTCGCGACTCAGCAACACGAAGGAAGTGGACCAAACAGACGTCATCGTGGCCACGTGGGCCGTCGTGACATTTCCGCAAAACGGTGTTTTCTGCGAACTACTTACTCCCGATATTTAAACAGAAACTTTAATATCGTCTGTATGGCGAGCTTTCGTAAGCCACGATATTTCCAACGTAATCTCCAGGACGTATCGGTATTTCGACATCGCTGCGCCAATGATTAATACGTACAATCTCCTCGAAAGATGATTTGTCGTAAAAAGAAATCGGAATTTTAAAGCAGGCTATTTAAATGCTAATTTGAAAACGAGTCTAAACATAATCGGCATTCTATGAAAAGGAAAATCGTGATACTTCGCTGGTCGTTCGATCAACGAATTTCATCGCGAATTGGAAGTTTGCCTCTCGTTTCGTCGGCTTTATATTCCTCCTGATTTATTAAGCGAAATATCCTAAGAAATTCTAAAATAAAAAATTACGATTATAATATTCGTTTCACCGACGGCTTTACTGCGAATATCTTAATTTCCTGGCGTATTGGCAATTTTATACGTAATTCTTTTCTATCAATTTACATTATCGAATTCTCGTTTCTCGCTTAGATTCTATATTTTTATTACTTATATGATATTAATTCGAACAAAATGTGGCCGAATCGTTATCGCATAAATATAATTTCTCGTTTCAATTTCGTTCGAACACTTTTTTAAAAATATTTGAACTCTTTTTCGTGTACTGACACGAGAGCAAAGTGGAGGCCCGATTTCAAGATCCTATGAAAGCGGAGCATTAACCAGAGTTTGATTTAGCCGCGTATAACGATCGAAGAAGCGCCTTGGACAGGTCAATGTCCCGAAAAATTACTGATTGCGACTAGTTAAGACTTCTGGCCGCGCCTAATACATACATATATCGCCAGGCGCGGCGATGAATTATTAATGCTTCGTAATGAAAGACAATTACCAAGAAGAAAAGCTTGCGCTGCGAATAGACGAGACAGACGATGTTCGTCAAGGAGGCGTAAAAACTTTTTCCTCGTCCGAAGGCGCGTTAAGTGATCTTACCACGCAGTCGTCTTTTCATCGACCATCCAGGCTAAAAAGGCTGGTCTTCGATCGTTGTCGGACACCGACGAAAGAAACGAACTATTATGACGTTTTTCTGCACTCGAGACGATCAGAGACAGGCTCGATATATTTCTTCAAAACTATGACGTACGTCGAAATTGAAATTTTACAAGTGCACAGCCTTTAGGCGTATTAGACGTAGAAAATACTTTGCAATGTCGATTTTATTTTCTATAATTGTCTACCGTTTGTGTTTTAGCGAATAGAACGATGCCAAAATTCGCGTATAAATAAAACTTGGGATATTTTCAATCTGTCGATTATTATCCGTTGATTTTAATTATTTCATTTTATCAGTTTGAAACCGTTTTAAATATATATAAATATATACCGTAAATCTATTTTCTAGCGACTTTCCATTCTGTGGACGGAAAATCGAATTAGCGACGTTTATTAGTACGAAATCGATTGAGAACGATAAACCGTGGGTAACGCTTTCGAAGAGGCGAATTATTGGATAATGTCTGTCGAAATTCGTAATTCATTGGAATTGCTTGGTGTCTGGTGGCGAAACAAGGCTCGATGATTTAGAAAGTGTAACGAGATTCGTCTGGACAGAAATCGCCGAGAAGGTAAACAGCTTTTTCCAATTACCATAAGCATTCTGCAGCTGCAATTTCTCGGGCAGTTTTTACTTTGAAAAATTCTATTCTGTCGGCTATCGAGCATTCTAATCGCGTTGAATGCCTATTTCACGTTGTCATAAATAGAATCTCGAACAGTGTGACAGGGAAATTTGTTATTTTTTATATGTACCTGGTCGATACGATCTTTAGCGTTTCAGTTCTATTTTTTTAATGTGAAATTTGCATTTTTTCTTTCGCTTTTCAGAGCTGCTTCTGTACAGGATACGCAAATTCCACTTTCCACGTCTTCTATGGCTATTGAAAATACAATTGGAGAAAGTCAATGAATCGATAGAAAACGTAGCGTAAAGGAGAGAAGAATGCAATGCAATTAGACAATCAACTACTTACTACGATAATCATGTAAAAGGACGATTGGAAAATGTAAATAACAAGTCGGAATAAAAACGTGCTGGAATAAATCGAGGATGAATTCAAACAAAAACAAGCAAATCATCGGAATAAATAGAAAAGTAAATAAAATACGTCGAACAATTTTTCTACCATATCATTTTTATCTCCTTTATCGTACCACGTTAAAACGCAACAAGGAAAATGCAAAGAAACGTAAAAAATATTTTTCCATCAAAAATCTCACCAACTTTCAAGTAACAAAAGAAAACAAAAGAACGGGAAACGATGTTTCATCGAAGCGACTGAAACCAATCTAAACTTTGGAAGAAAAAGAACTAAGAAATAGACGAGTAAATAGACAATATTCTGGCTTTGATCCAACTAATTTGAGCTTGAGGGGAAAAAGATAAAAAAAAACTACGAGTAAACAGAAAATATTTTTCCGTCAAAATAGATAAACTAACGCGATTAACCTCTTTCGCGTAGAATCGCCTCATTGCCGATTATACCGCGACACTCTGTATTTCGATAATCTCGAGGAACTGCCTATCTCCTCGTCCACTTGGTGCCGGATGTCTTCGAGATGACGCCCGAGTCTCGAAGAATGGCAGAACACATGAGTCACGGGTTTTTATTTAAATCTACCGCGAGATGACGCGATGAACATTCGACTGGACGTCCTAGCCGACAATCAAGGTTCCGTTCATGAATCGTTACGATGAATTCTCCTTGAATATACGTAATCCTAGGTCGTGAATAGCCAGGAAATCGTTTAGAGTCGCTGTTCGAATAATTCGTAGCGGGTATATCGGAATGCGTCGGTTAGAGAAGAGAAGAATGATTTACAAGGCTCCTTATGTTTCTTTTGCTCGTTGACCAGTTCGGATTCGCAGCTGCGCTGTTCATGTCGTTCGAAGAAAGTTGGGAAAGTGCGTAATCGACGCACGTTCGAGATCCTTTGGTGGTCGAACGAGAGCACCGGTGCGAGACCAGCCAGGTTTTTAGCGTACAGCGAGCACAGGCTTCTGGGCAAATGAAAATCTTGCCGTACTACCGTTGTGTATGCGTCTTTTCTCGGCTGCTATCGATCGTATTATTAGCTTCTTGACGAGCTTAGCTTTTATTCACAAATTTTTAGTCGTCTTTTACTACGGGCCTTGGAACAATTTGTACCAGTTACATCTAAACTTTCGTTGGTCCGTAATTGTGAAAAATCGGGATAAATCTATCTAGGGAATTTAGGCTTGAAGATCAGAGTCAAAGTACCTACACACGTAACGTGGTACCTATAACTACCCATACAAAGTACACATTTTCTCTTTAAAATATACGAAATATTCAAATACTCGTACATAAAGCGTCTTATAACTTTGTCCCATATGATCCCGTATTATGGCTTAATCCCCATAACGTTTCTCTGTTTTCCAATAATCTCGCGATCCCAGATGAAAACTGGGATCCGCGAAAGGCGAAGAACCGTGACATCGGTCGGCCAATTTGCTTCGCCGGATTTTTCTGGCTTGCTAGGCAGCCTAAGAACGATGGTTCCGTTTTATTTATAAACGGCAGGACACGGTGATTCGCGTGCGTGCAACGAGCTGCCGGGTTGAACGCCTCCGGAGTGCAACAGACCCGATAAAATAGTAACGGAGCTCGTCTATCGCGTTCGCCGTTCTGTCGCGAAATTGTCCGACATGTTCGACTTTCCGAACCCAGTATCCGCATCCAGTAATCGACTTGCACAGTGGAGTTAATTGAAACTTGAAAATGATCGCGCTCCGGTCGCGGACGACTGACCACGCGAGCGCGCCATAGTACATTTCTCTTACGTAATACAATGCTTGAGAAAAAAGTGTTACATTCGTTGCAATTGGTTCACGTGGCTGTGAGAGATCGTTTGAGACGCGCAGAATAAAATCAGATCTTTTTATATTGTTTATTCATAAAGATATCTGTATTTTTGTAATTAGTACAGGTTAAAAATGTAGAGCGTATTTTTTATATAGTTTCAACGCAGAATTTTTATTGGAATCTGGTAGTGGTCTATTTTATTCGTTACTGTCACAGTAATGGAATTTTTATTCAGTAGAGTTTGATACAATAGACTGGTTTATTTAGAAAATTCTTTCATTAATTTCTTGTTTTTGGAAAAGCTTTATCGAAATTTCTATCGTGATTGAATTTGTGCGAGATTTTGCGTTGTTCTTTTTCAAAACTTATTCTTCTCTTATTAGCAGAAATATTCGTGTCTTGTGACTTTTTAGTTGTAAGAAAGAAAAAACAAATTAATCGATTAATATGCGCTTTTTGCTACATGGAAAATTTAAACTGGAATTAATTCAACGTTCGACGATAATTTTATTGCAGATATCACTTACAATATACAGATACAACAGAGTAGCAAACGATACTCCTCGAATACACTTGCGTTATATTTGCCAGACCAGTTCGTTACGTTATTTGATCGTTTCATCTTCTGAAATCGAACCAGTTAAATATAAAAATCTTATTCGAAATTGTATATTTAATCCAATCTCGATATTTACTTTTCAGAATATTTTGTAAAAGAATGCGGATTAAGATATTTCTGCTTCCTCGATTTAAAAAGAAACCACGATTACCAACTTCTCAAAAAATAACGATCCAGTAACAATTCCGCAAATAACCCTCCTCATAACCAATCCCTTTTCCTGATTCAACCAGTTTACCTCGATCTCAATTAAGTCGGTCGATCCACGCCATAATCCTTCCATACCGTTTCGCGCATTCGCTCGCCTAAAATACAACGGTAACAACCTAACTGGGACAACGCGCGACCTTACCAGAGAAAGGGTTAAATACCTACGTTGAATTCTTAGTTCAAACCCACGTGTACAACCGCAGTCAAATCGTTGGACGCTTAATGGATTTACCGGCAGAATGAACTCTCGCGCTACAGCCACGAAATCAATTCTGAAGATTAAGTTATTGCGATCTTAATGATGTTTCGCTAATCACTCGTGCAAATATACTATTTTCTGTCATACCAGTAATATCAAGCGACATATTTGCCACTTTATTCCATTCCACGGAGAGAATGATTCTTTTTTACGTGTAATATCGTAATGCAAATTAATTCGTTTTCTAATCTTTATACTTCTTGCTATATTTTCTTCCAAATTTGGCGTTACTCGTTGCTCACTCAGTGGTCAGTGGTCATAAAGGAAACCTGCTAAAAATGAATCTGTCTCACTGGACAAAAAATCGCGAATTTGTTACTAAAACGAATAAGACGATTCGGTTTTATCCAAACGACACTCGGATATTTCAAAAATTATCACAGTACAAGATTCAGCAAAGACTTCCTTTTACAAAAATACCCTCTCTTTGTAAAGGTGTAATAAAACTTGTCGAAGACCACGAAACACGTAGCAATTTGTGCAGAGGAGTGTACTTACGTATTCCTATACATCGTTTATCGAGCGCTAAAAAATCGGCTGCCCGTTATGCAATTAGTCCTGGCGGATGCTACGTGTATATATCGCGATCTCAGTATTTCAAGTGACCGGCTAGGTATCCTGTTAGGCCAGAAATTAATCGGTCGGGTTAAAGTTGCACACGAGCCGCTCGCCTCCGGCTATTTATGACGTCGTTCGTGACTACGTGCAACGACGATCGCGATTCTACCACGAAACCGTATCACGGAAATGATGTGTCCGCAATTTTCACTCTGTCACGATCGCCGACTGTATCGAATATCAGCGTGGTACGAGGGAAACATAAACAGTGCAGCAAGTACAATGAAACTCCAAATTGGAGCACCAAGTAGCGACACAGTCGATTCGGTGATACGTAAGTTACGTGATACGTGCGGTGATCGGTAATGTTGTATCTGTGTTCTTAACAGAGACGAAATACATGTTACAAATTATAAGATACGAATAGTTGACGTTGGAATGCGAATAGGAAAGGCGAATTATAAAGTAGCTGCTTATGTATAAACGTGGACGGAGAATGTCAATAACGCGACCACGCGTCGGAGTCACTGAACCACCTTTCTTACGCGAGCGTCGATGTCTCCAACGAAGGAACCAAATGATTTTTCCACGCGATCGAATGTAGAATAGGTGGTTGATCATCGATAGAGTTTGAAAGCTTGATGTCTGGTCGGCACCGTGGTAAGTCATATTTTGTGAACGAGTGAGCTCGTGTACCTCTACTGAATAAGCGAATAGCGTTTTGTTAATGAGAGACGAAGTTTATGTCTCGTCGGATGTCTCATATCTGTGTCTTATTACGTTATATAGAACTTTAGGGAACCGAGGAGAGAAAATGTTACGAAGAAAGCGCGTTAACGAACAAGATGCAACGTGAATAAGAAAAGAGTGGGAATAACAAATAACTATCGGGAAAACAATTTTTTACGATCTTCCATACTGGTCGCATCTACTAGCCACTCGTTGAAACTTTTGCACGACCGTTTCCACAGATGTAGTTGCTGTGGTTCGCGAGGTGCAGTTTCTTCTTCTTTGATTTCTTTTCTAATTGGAACGATAGAATTTCTTGTTGCACAAACTGATTCCTCGTACGCTCGAAACTCGAAACTCACGGGAACCGATCAGAGAGTTGACAATTTCGTTGGCAATTCCAAACTATCCTCGACGTAGACCTTCTCCGATATCCTCAAACTATTATTCCTAGATCGTTTTTCTTCGACCAAAAGATCCACCATACAGGCTGCTTCTAGCAACTGGTATTATAATTCTGTTGCCAGCAAAGTTAGAGAAAAACGATAGAAGAAAACGTTGCACCGCTCAGCACGCTCTATCGTTATGCCGTACAACTTTTTCATAGGTGCACCGGTGCAAAGTGCAACCGCGCTGTGCAATTGTTTCTGCGTAAACCGATCATTTCCCGTATACTCGAAACGCATGGAAACAGATGGGAGACTCAACCCTGTGCAATTCCATCGTCGATAAACAAACAAGGAGCTGAGTCTCGCTCGGCCTTCTCCGTTGACGCCACGAGTCAAGCCGAGTCTGCTTCTCCTCCGCCTTTCCAGCTCGCCTACGTTCACGTCTGCTTCCTTTTCTCTCTCTCCCTCGCCTCGTTCAACCTATCGGCGTGTCTTCCCGAGGAGAGAAGCCTCTTACTCAGGTGACTCGCGCCGTTCACCTGGAGAGAGAGAGAACCGGGTTCCTCAGTTTCGAACCGGTGGGCCGGAGGGAAAGAGCTCCGTGACCCTGAATCCAACTGCTCTTCGTTCGTCTCCCCTTTGTCATTTTTTTATCCGAGACTTTTTCACGAGGACCGATTCCAGATCGATTTTTCCATCGACGTTCTGCCATTCGCGTCGAAACTGTGGCCGTCGAGAATTTTAAAGAGGATTTTGCAACGGTTCAACTGTGTTTTCTGTTCGTTGCTTCAAGCGTGGACTCGAGGCTCGGTTTTGTGCAGTGAATTGTCGTCGACTCGCGCGGAGACCTTCTGTGCCGTGTACATGTACCCAGGACAGGGATCGCGGCGTGGAACGTAGGAGAGCAACAAACAAAGTAAGTTTACGAGGGAACTGCAGGAAATTTGAGGAAACCTTGAGACTCTCGTCCGAAGGATGCAACCTTCGCACTTTCGTCGCGAGACTTTACATCGAGTTCACCTCTCGGTGCGTGGGTTTCAAAGCTGTTGACGCTTTTGGCGAATTTTTGGAATATTTTCCGTAAATTTTACCGGAAATTTAAGAACGTTTTAAGGCTGTGATTGGAAGCATGGAATCTTGAAACTTTCAGCGCGTTGCTTTGGGTTTATTCTTTGACGTGCGAGTTTCAGACTCGTTGACACTTTTTACGAATTTTTGGAAAGTTTGTAGTAAGATTTTTGATAAATTTAAGAAACCCTTAAGACTGTGGTTCGAAGCACGTAACTCTTTTCTCTCAAGACTGCTTTGAACTTATTTTTATAGAGATATAATGTTTGAAAATTACTGACAATTTGAAGTGAATTCAATGAAAAATGGTTCTAACATCGGTAACTTAGAATCTTCTTCGTACGACTTTTCTTCGAATTTATTCTCTCGGAGTATGAGTTTCAGTTGTTGACACTTTCGATGAATTTTTGATTTCGAGGAAGCCTTGAGATTGTAGCTCGAAGAATGAAACCTTGAGACTTTCATCGTGAGACATTCCTTTCAATTTATCCTTTTATACATAACGTTTGAGAGTTGTTGCCAATCTTGATGAATTTTTAGTAGAGTTAGGATTACAGATATAACGATGTTGCTTAGGTTGCTGATGAGGATGTTGCGAGTAATACGGTTAGGCTTGGTCGAGTTAGAAAGACGCTAATTAGAAACAGTTTCTAACGAGCCTGAGCTCGATATACCGCAATATGGTTCGTTTTGATGGACGTTGGCAGAAGAACGCAGGAAGAAGGATGCTTCTAACGTTAGTTAAATCGGACGATTAAGTGCACTGCTTTCTTTGATGTCTTCTTCGAAGTTTAATTTTGAGATGTTACATCGGTGCAGAAATTATTATTATAAAAATCTACAGAATTTCACAGGGTAATGTGTTTGTTGCAATGTTCCAAGACTGAAACGTATCTCTATTTACGTTTGATCTCTTCCATCGTGTCTATGAAAGTGAGTACGAATTCGCATAAACATTCATAACTTATCAATAGACGACTCATCGAATCAATTAATTGCAATTACGCGATATGCTCCTTGTCGATAAACTTGTTTCAGAGTTCTGTAAATAACATTAAATTAAATTTTGCGAAACGAATACGATAAACGTAACGCAATGAATGAGGAGAATATACAACATTCTGTTGCATTTCTTCTTAAATAAATAAACGATATACAAAATACACGACAACCCATTATTAAATTGCTCCAAAGACTATGGCAATTTTTCCGCATCTGAAATACGAATTTGCATAAACATCTGCAGTTCGGTTACAATGTATCGAGGATGACGAAACGAGGATAATTGCTGCTGCGAGTTGATAGAGGATGGAAAGAACGATAGGAAATGCAAGATACGCATTTTCTGACGTTTCATTTTGTTCTATTCCGAGCGTTTGAGCATTCGAAACGGCACGTTACTTCTTATTTCTTCTCTTAGACTTCGTTTCAGCGCAGAACTCGCGCGATTTTCGTTCTGCTCAGTGAGCTGTCGCATACATCGACTCCAGCTATGTAAAATGTGGAAACGGAAGCCTCGGGCTCGCAGATTAAATCTCCCGTAATGCTACGTTTTTCATTTTCGCCTCGGTTGCGCCGCAAGATCGCGAAGACTGGCGATTTTTTTATTCAGAAATTTTCATTTCAAACCATTGGAAAAATATTCGTGGCATAAAATGCTACAAATAAAATTTTACATTGCACTGCGATCCTTAAACCTACACCTAACGATATCGTATCCTTGTACGTAAGTATCGAGATAATTCGTGGCCTCGTACAGGACACGATAATCGATACAGATTATCAAGGAAACGATCGATCGGATTATGTTGCACGCGTGGAAAATAATCGACCAATATTTGCAAAAGTTGTTGCAAAATGATGAATAGACAATCGTGCGTTGGTTTTATCAATTTTTTGATCTTCGCTGTAAAATTTTACGATGCAGGAATTTCGAGAAGCGTGAAATTTGGAATCTGATCGGTGGAACTTGTTTACAGCATCAAAGTGAATAAAACTAAGCGCTAGGGAAGACTTAAGAATACAAGTGTAAAAATTAAAACAGTGGTAGAAATACTTTGAATTAATTTTTCAATCTTCCGTTGACTGATTTTCAATTCCTACCAAAATCTTCGTTCTGTCTGTAATTAGTTCGTCGAAGATCCATTAAAAAATATAATTCTGTGTAAATAGGAAAAGAGTATTGATAAAGTTACGTTATATTCCCAAACGAGCGAACTAAATCTTTCCCATTAAACTAGCCTTTCGCTTTGCTATCAGTCCAAGTTCCTATCGAGCCAGATGTTTAAATCTCTCCTAATTATAAAAAATAGCCTTCCTCGCAGATTTCTTCCTTATAAGAGAACAATGTAGCCACCATTTTCGTCCTGAACAGGAACTACCGGTTCGTCGCTAGAACATAAAACGCGTGCCGTAAAATTCGCGAGCTAGAAGTCGCGCAAGAATGGCGGAGCTAAATTGATGGAAGAGAAAGCTCGTTCCTCGAACGACGAAATCCGAGAGTGCCCCGTAGCGTTCTACGTTCCTTGACCACGCGAATCGACTGTCTAATACCGCGACCGACCACGCGAATTAAGAAAATCGCCTACAATTTTGTTAATAAAAACGGAAAAAAATCTCTAGCTCCTCAAATGGAAAGCTTATTTGAATCAATACACCGTTTCCTTCTTCGTAATTTGCGCTCGTTTCTTTGCTTGTTGGTCTATTCGCGTACACGATAGAAAGTTATAGCTGCGCTATTAGCCATTGTCGTTTAAATTATTTCAACTTAAGATATTAAATTCATTTTATCCGTTTTCGTATATTTACATATATTTAATTAGATTTAGGTAGCGATGAATGCTGGCTGAATAATAATTTAAATAATAATTTGACAATTACTACGTAGATATCGTACCTAGTTATAATTAACGTTGACTTTTATTGAAATTAAAATATAATTACGTATATCCACTTTATTCTCGTATCGTATAATTTTAATCATGATAGAGGTACATACTAGATTATTCTAGTTTTAATTGTAAATTCATTTTAAATAACTCTCAAATATTCGTAGAACGATAACGTAGGACATTTAATTTTTATAATAAAATCAGCGCAAAATGTAGAATCTTTGTTGTCAAATTATTATATTTTCTCATCGTCTAACTTCATACGCTTGTACGGGTCATGTGCTTATGTAAACACGCCTGATGAAAATAGTAAGTACGTGATAAACATGTAATCGTTGGATGTTGTCAAAGGATGAAGTAATGAAACAACAGCACGATCGAGTCGATAAAAATCAACCAATATATCATAATAAAATATCGTGCAAAATTGTTAGTCTATTTATCTCACCGATTTTGCAATAACACAAATAAATCCCTAGATGGTTATGATTTCTTTCGGCAAATTATTTAAGAACGTTTCGATAAATACTACTACCTTGACCTAAATGTTGCACGGCACGTACAGGATGTTTTATTTGGAATGATTCAACAGAGCAAAGGGGATATAGGAAGCAGCTTCTTGAAATATTGGGAAGAAAATGACGAAGAATACGAGACTATATTTATCGTAATTCCATCTGAAATCTAACTTAATAACGAACGAAATGAAAAGACCTACGCAAAGGTAATTAAAAATTATAACAAAATTAAAATTAATTATATCTTTCTACTCGGTTTAAAAACTCCAAAATTCCCATTTACTAAATATTCCAACTACCGTATCCTTGGCACGGTATTGCATCCATACCAGCCTACGTGAAACATCCTGTACACCTTATACTACACATTTAACCTCGATATCGCTGTTCCTTCGTTTTTCCATCGGAGATATCTACCTAATAGCTGCGGACAAGTGAAAACGCCTATACACCAGCTATAGATTACTTTGGAATTCAGTGACCAGGTACAACTGGTTCTGCTTTCCTTAGATTAATCCTGGCCACATGGCCGGTCATTATAGGAACGTGGCAAGAAAAAAGTTCGAATTATGTAGCTTTTGGGTTAGGCCAGGTAGGCGAGTTATGCTCGACGAATGCGTGGGTAGACGGTTAGAGGCGAGTCTTGGAGACTCTGGAACAGCCTATTTGTTACGGTTTCGTTCGACCGTTTGACATCGACCTGTTTCGCCCAACGAAATTTCCTTAAGACTTCCTCTTGGTTAGAAAACATGTAGACTGGAACTCGATAATTTTGCATTGAATTGCAAGCAAGAAGAGAATCATCCGCTCGATTGTTCCTTTAGCAAGTTCTTTCATCGGTTCGGCTAATCATGGTTGGAGTTTGCGTTTTCGTAATAACTGCACCAATAATGGCCAGGTTATTGAATCTTTCATTTTCACATTTATTTAGGTATTCGTTGCTTGAACGTGGGATTATTTAGCAGTTTGAACATCGAAGGAATCGGTTGCGGTAATTATAGATAATTGGGATTTGTTTTTCTTGTAATTAGGTAGGGAATAATGCGGCTATTGAAACGTCTGATTTTATTATCGAACGGACGAAGAAAAATATAGAAGTAGGAGAATGAAACGGAGAATTAACGGAGATTAACGTTTGGACTTTTAGATCCGGGGGATTCATGTTGATCTGACTATTCTTTAAATTATTCTTTAAACGCGTCAATTTTAAGAAAGATGTATAATACAACAGAATTTCATGTTGTTCTTTTCTATTAGCGATTTAGATCGAATACATTAAATCCTTTCTTTGTAATATCAAGTTACACTTACGATATAAAATTCAAAAAAAGCGTGTCGTTTTTATAAGAAAAATTAGTTTCGATCTATTGCTAAGGTTTAATTTAATACTACAAATTATTTTTCAATTATCTTTGTGACGACATATGTAACAGGATTTTGATAATATAATGCTAGTAAACCTACTTGGATTAGCTTAGAAATATACTAGAGATCTGAACCCCTTCACCGAAGGAATTTATTTAACCTATGCACGTTTGCAACGGTGCAAGATGCAACTAAACAAAATAATTACATCGAAGAGTATATTACTGTGTCTCTATCTTAGCAATTTTTCTACGATTAAAATTTATTTACACATTCCACGCAATAATCGTAAAATTCTATGGAGCGTTTCAATCTCAGTCGCTATTTGCTAACTTTAATCGAGATCAACGTACCATTGATCGTGGTAGTAGACGTGAATTTAAATAAAATAGATAATAATGATAATGATAATAAACTGCGCCGAGACCGATAATAATAATCAAGATCCCACTTGGAATAAAATAAAATAAAGTAAATTGAAGTTAAATTAAACTAAATTCAGGTAAAATAAAATAAAACAAGGTACAGGTACTTGGATGTCTTGCGTTAAATTCCAGTAGCGACTTTGTCTTCCCACGATAGTTAGTAGGATGCACGGTAGAAGAAGATACAATCGAATCTAACTAGAACGCGACAAAATTCAGTCTGTAACGCACGGATCGTGACTTAAACAACAAATTTACGCGAACCGAGGCGTAACTTGGTTAAGGTACCGTTACCTTCTGACAGGTACCATCGTCCTAAGACATTCCAATCGCGTAACAAATTTCGAATCGCGTTCCGGGGCAACGTTTCATCGTACTCGATGGCAGCTTCTCGTCCGATTATGTGTTTCTCGAGCCTTTAACACGTTGACTGCCACGATTTGAATCGTCAGTGACCCAAATCATTACATTTTTTATAACGAAAATAAATATAATAAAAAGAAGATAAATTTCGTGGGCTAAAAAGTTGTCGACAGTGTGAACGACCTGGATAACATCGTTAAGAACAAAAGTATGGAAATATAATATAATATTTTGGTGAAATTAAATCTTATGCTGTGGTATATTTCGATCTATCGCAGCTTTCGTGGCAAGATAGAGAACTACGTACATGGAATTCGCGCGAGGATCAACGTGTTAGCCGAGATAATCTGGGTTCTGAGAAGGTCACGAGAACAGAGTTTCAATTTTAAAAAATTCTTTAGAAAAGTTACGTGTACAAAGTACAGAAGCTGTAGTATTTTAACAATGACGTTTTTACAAGTGAAAGATATCGAAGATCTCAGGGTTACAAGACATCAATATATCTTCCAGGCGGCGTACCATACATTTTTATCTTCGTTGTAATAACCAATGAATTTAAATCGCTATTCAGATAAATTTCTCTTCAAAGTACCTATATATTGCATAATGATTTCAAATGGATGAATTCTAGCCGAAAGTGGGCCATTCGCCATAGAATATAAAATACGAAAATTCCTGCATTACATCTTAACATTCATTGTACTCGTAAAATATTATGTCACATAGAACAAATATCTTGGTAATCTTAACAGAGTGTAGATATATGCTTCTAACAAATATCTTGCAACTTCTCGAATTCGTTTCAAATCTGACCGATGAGATCATGATAGTCGTTTAAATGGAATTTAAAAAGCATTTTACATAAAACGCGCGAATAATATATTCGCAAAAAGTTTCCACGAATATTTAAATACTTTCACGAACTACTTCATACGATTATCAAACGATACTTTCAAATATCTCACAACCAAAAAGTTAAGTCCCACTGGTATGTAGGTATTTAGTGGCGAGAGAAAAGAAGAAAGCCAAAAATCGAAGTACTTCCCACCACGCGATATCAACGTTGCTTTCTCGTTGCAACAATTTTGCGGCCGATCGTTAAACATTTTCCAAGACGGTGGAACGTGGATATAGTTGTTCCATGGAACCAAGCAACTATGACCACGCCCTGCGCGCTACCGAAGCGCTATTCAGGCTATCTATCAGGACTAACTGCACCGCACACTGAGCACAGTGTCGTAAATTCGCGAGCCGTGTCCGCTCCATGAACCGACAAGAAAGCTGTATCCCGGATATTTCAAGTATGTCGGTCGATTGGCAAGAAATCGGCGAAATTGATTGCCTGTTCTGTTAGATGAACTTTTCGTGCACTTTGCTTCGTTGTTGTCAAATTTTCTTTGGGAACCGCGTTGGAAATTGAGAATAATCAAATCACATTGAGACATAACAGAATGAAATGCAAACTCATGGTCTAATAACAAGCTTTAGAATGAACGACGAAGAAAAATTTGAAGCTGGTAAATTCCAGGGAAACGCCACAAATTCGACCGAACACGATATTTAATCATAAAAGCATGGAACATGCGTTTGGCTGAAATGAATCAAATTGCCTTATGCCTTGGTTACGAATGGTTTCACGTAATTATCAAGGAAAACAGGTATTCAGAGAGAAAAGTTTCGCTCGAACCACGTTAGAAACGGAAACTCAAAAGCCAGAGTTACGAAATATCATTGCAAGATAATATTGCAATGTGGTCAGACCGCATCGCGGCACAACACCGACACACCCCATACAATACGCTTGGCATTCACTAAGGCGTTTCTCTTATACGTTTATTATACATTTATACGTGTCTTCTCGACATTTTAAACGAGCAGTAAGCAAATTTCCCTGTTACGACGAACGTGCTCGTTGCTGCAACCAGCAACGTGACGTTATCTATTCTCGAATCATAATAACCACTAACCTTGATGGTTCGTGTATAAAATATCGCTGCAAGGTATTTTCCATGATATACAGTCGATCAGGAACATTTATACCGTAAAATGCTTTCGCGTACGGTGTATTTCCATTAACCCTTATTTTCCAATAAACCGTTTTTCTTTTCTTGTCAGCTTCTACATTCTTTCATTTTCATAGTTATACGAAAGTATCAAATTTAACGTATAATACTTGAATTTGACTAATTAGCATGTAAATTTCGTAATAAATAGAACGACGTGCAATTACCTTTCGTAGCTACGGTATAGATCGTATGTGTCGTCTAAGACATGTTGCAATTGAAAATCTGATGCGACCATATGTTTATGGTAAATGTCTCGTGGTTTCTATATACGTTTCCAGATCGGTTTCGAATTCTGCCAATAATATAATCGCGATTAGATCGCAAATATACATCTATATGAATATAATTAAAAAAATAAATCCTGGGAAAAATGGTTTACTCGGTTACACATTATACAGAGCATTATGCTTTCGGTATTTTCAATATTCTTGCTTATTATGTACATTTTACGTGTACCTTTATTCTCCTTATTATTAGGCACACTTTTTCACTTTCAGCTTTCCCATAAATGCATAAAAATACACTTTAATCGTAACAGCTATCTCCGTTGTGTATAATACATATATAAAAATATCTAATGGTGTCCTTCGCGATGATTCGTCGCTTCTCGTTCGTTACTAACTCGACAATAATCACGCTCGCAGAGCTCATCGTACTAATGAGTTGAATATTAACGAGGTTAACGGTAGAGCCAGTCGACGCGCATATGTACGTAGCAAAAGCAAAATCGAGCAACCGGTAGAGAACGTTGCTAGAGTCGATAATTACGCTGTGGAATTCAGCGAGAATTAATCTGACCACCATCGAATCGCAATTGTCTATTTAACCATGCAATTCTTCGAGAGGATTGAATTAAACACGCGTCGATACCTGGTTTCGATATAATCGAGTGGGAAATTCACCTGTTGCTGGTCTGTCGTTGCTGGATAGGTTTTAAGTTAGAAGGCTGGAGGAACTAGGAATGCGCTTGCTCAATAATTCTTGCCTCTGGATGACGAAAGAGGCTCGAGGAACGTTGCGTCTTTGCTCGCTCGATTCTGGTCTCTCGATTCTCTCTCCTCGTCGTCGGTAGTTACTTTGCATTGGGAATTGGTGTGACGAGTTCAGTCGAGGAATCGTACGTAGACAGTTTAAGGTTTGAAAGTTTTTTGGGAAGCTGAAATTCTACGGCGATGATTTTAGGAAAGAGAATTCTTGACTTTTGGGAACAACTTTTGCAGAAGCTACGATCTGAAATTATTCCTCCACGTGAAATTATTCTGAAATAATTCGAGTTATGGAAAAGGTTGAAATCGCATTTGAGAATTTTTGCAGAGCTAACAATCCTATTAAATGAAGTTTAAAAGAATAATTGTCGAGCCATGGAAAAGACACATAAATAATAGTATCAAAATTATTTTTGATATTGAAACGATGGTTTTATGAAATCAACTTTAGGAAAATGAAAGAGATGCGATAAATCGCTCGTTCGTTCGTCCGTTCTAAGGATTTCATGAAACAAAGCTTCGGATAGAGAAGATTCGAACGACGCTATCGTCAAATAAATCGCGAGAAAAGACGAATCGCAAGAAAAATCAAGATGCGCACGATGTATGCCACGAATTATGATACAACGTTCCGTTAAAAAAAAAAAAAAAACGATCGGCGATGAGAAGACGAACGAAATTTGCACGTGCCAGACGTTGAAAGCACCGCAAGGATTCAGCTTTTCGTAGTAGGTGTACGTTTCAGGTTTTCTTGTGGGAATAACACGGCTAAAGGAAGTTGGAGAGCCGGCTTTGTTACGAGGGGGCCCTCTTCTTAACCCTATCTTTGCTATACACGCGTTGCACACAACGAAGCCGGCTGTTTTTACGTGCGTGCGTTTAATTTCGCGTTGCCCTCGCCGTTCACGCGAAACTTTCTTGTTAAAAGCAATTTCGACCAACCAACCAATGAATACGGCGACGTTGCTCCTTGAATTCGCAATCGATGCTCGGTTTTGACTTCTCACTTCCTGTTCACCCTTCAGATTGTCATGGTGTCTTCGTTTGCTGAATTTTCAATTATTATTGAAAAGCTTATTTACGAATGTATAACATGTTTCTTTTTGACGCCTTCGTCTATTGTTCGAGAATATATTATATCATTGTTATTACTGTTTGTTACTTTGAAGAACGAATATAACAAACTCTAACCATGGTAAATAGTATACGAATCGCGTTATTTTCTATAGAATTAAGAAATACATCGACTGGTGTATAGAAAAATGTATAGTTCGATTTAAAAAGAGCGCGGAAAATCCTTGAAATCTCGAAGCCATGGAGTATATAAGAACTGTCACCGTCACAAGATGTTCATCCCGAGGCAAATTAAGTTTCGTTTGAAACGCTTCTTCCAAATAAAACGAGTCATCTACAATAAGGGACCAAATACTTTGGTGAACCGCTGCGTTCAAGAACGTTCTAACTAGCTGTAAGTCTAAAGAACGCTGAAACTCATTGTGAAATCGAACAACTGCGAACATAGTCCTACATCGGCTCTAGTTTCCGCTAGCCGTTGATAAAAGACGATGGTATTCTAATTGCGCGAACGTTAGCCTCGCGATGTATTATTAAACGGTGGCGCGCGCGAGCGCGTTTTTATTAATCATGCCAGTCGAGCGTATTCCCGTTAGCCGTGGGACGTAACAAGTCGGACAACGCGATCACGAGCGCATCGATGATGACCGGAAATTAGATCACATCCTCTGACGCGAGAAGGATCTTGTTGGTGATCCACGAAAGGACACGCGTGCTTCCTTTATGGTGCACATGATAATAACGCGTAAGGTAATTAGGTCACGTGTCGGCCCATTCATCGAAAGAACCGCGAACGACTCACAATGAACTGTACAAATGGCCGACTGATTGCAGTTTCCATTTGCATATTACGAGGCAATGCGCTCTCTGAAACAAGAGTGCTCTCTCACAATTACGTGTTTTAATTATAACAGTCTACGGAGTGCGCTCTTCTATAGGATGAAATGTGCTGGAATATTTATGTAGGTCTTTGGGAATTCATAGCGTATGGGATTAGTAGGTTATTTATTGTAGGACTTGATATCGGTACGTTTTCAATATTAATTTAGACCGATCAAGTCATTTTTCTACGACTTTTACGAAGATTTGTAATTTGAAGATCAGTTGTTCTGGAATCTTTCCACTTTTATCGTAGGATATAATTTTAGTACGTCTTTAACATCGATGTAAGTTGCTGAGGTAATTTTTTTATAGTTGGCAGATAGATTAACGAGACGTTCTGCAATCTGTGAATTTTTTCGCGGAATTTAATATTACTAATACGTTCTTAATAATAATTTAGATCAACATAGGGGAGATAAGTTTAACAACATCGAGATAATTTTGTCGTGGAATGAGATATCTGAGAAGATTGATGTAGGTTTTTAGAGATTTATAGATGAATTAGTAGGTCGTTTTCAGATCGCTCGGTTTGTTTCGTAAAATATTAATTAGTCCGTGGAATGGAAGGATTAACGTGCCCATAATTGTAGGTATTGGGATTAACGTAAATAGGCGTACGCAGTACATAGTATGTTTTGTATTGGTAATTCTATAAAGTAGTCCATGATAAACGATGGATCGATATAACGATATTTAATATTTATAGAATATTAGGATTAACATAGAACTAGAAGTTTAACGCGTCTAATATATTTTGTGCTCATAAGAGGCAGTTCGAAATACGCGTATAACGTACCTATGTATATGATGTGCACAGTGAATCGGTCTAGTACTTGAACGAAAATTTTCACCAACCAAAATAAGTTTAAGTATAAAATCGCCGCACAGAGAAACATCGACAAATTAATTTTTCCATTAACACGTTGACTGCCACGACTGTTTTCAAAAAAATCTCCGTCAGGCCACGCGTGCAGCAGTACCAAGCGTTCTCTGCTCGGTGCTCCCATCGATATTTTCATAATGCGAGTCGCTCATCTGGTGGTCTTACCTCTCGTTTCTTTTGTTTCCATTCCTTCGCATTTGTTTCTCATTTCTCCACTTCCTACAAAATCAATTTGAATCTTGGCCGAGCAACGAACGGTATAACTTAAAATCTCTGCCCTAATTCGTTACAATGTCGAAAAGAAAAATTGAAAACTTATTTCTTAGTATGTTATGCAGTTATAGTTTCAAACTATGTTATGCAAATAAAAGACGTCGAATGGACCGAACAAAGGCATAAAAGAATTTGAAGAAAACAACAACTTATTGACNCAAATTGTCCCGACCAACCTCAGCTCTGTATAGAATGCTTTAAAGTTTTACATGCTAAATAATTTTTTTAATAAACCATTTTCGTATTACTTTTATAACAATTCAACAGTTTTATTATTATGGAATATCTTTCCAAATACCTATGACGATCCTTCGCAAGTAGTCAAATAAGCGACACCCGAATATGGGTTTCGTGGTCTGACCAGAAACTTTGCTGACACCCGAATACGGGTGTCATGGCAGTCAACGCGTTAAAAAGTAAAGAACTTGTGTACAGTGAAAGTTTAAAGAACACGTTAGAATGATAATTGTACGTAGAAATAACGTTACTGGATATTATCGTAGACGTTATTTGATGTAATCCGCGGTAAGCTACGATATGGATACGCAAGCGGACGTTGATCAAGTTCGCCAATATCAGCAACGAAAGTGAACGAATGTCTTCCTTTTGTCGGTTGCTCGTTCACCCATGGGAGAATGAAATTAAAACCCATTTACCGTTGTACGAACGGGACGCTAAATTCACTTCCTAACAGCTTGGAGTTTCTACGGCGTTTAAACGCATCGAATGCGTTTAACGTTAATACGTTAACGTCGTTCGAGCGACGCAAAGCAAGAACTGCGCGATTACTGGTCCGGAGAAAAGAAATTATTTATATAACGATAGGAGTGCAATTTGTTGCGAGCAAAGGTAGATAAAAGAGGCAAGAAGAAAAGAAAAAGTTCGAATAATGGCAGAATATTTAAAATTGTTTGCGTAGTAGAACAGATATAGTTGCAGTGAAATGTTTCATTGTATGTTTATTAAGACGTATTTTCTTCTTTATGTATGGAAAATTTCTATAATTATCGGAGAGAAAATTATTAGAGGAAACGATGGAAAATAAAAGACTACTATGAATGCAAGTGAATTGCGGTGAATTGTTTCATTTTATGTTATGTATCTCTAATACATTCTGTTTCCTATTTTGTGCATAAAAATTTGTAGAATTATGAAAGATGGTAGTTACATATTAGGGAAAATAAGAAAGAGTATCTACTGGGAAAGATAGATTATGATATTAGAAATTGTTAGAAGAAGAAATAATTAGAACGGTGTTTCTGTTTGATTAAAAACTTACTTTTTCATCGCTAATGAATTATTATCCGATGATTCAATGTAGAAGAAACAATTAAACGAAAGGACAAGGAAAACGATACCCTCCCTTAGATGTAAAAATTATTTAAACAGCCTGTCAATCAGAAGTATAAAACAAATAATATCGTCGTTTGAAAGTAAAGCAGGATAATCGTTGAAAAAAGAAGAATCGCGAAGAGGTAAAGGAATCCAAACGAGTGTTGTACTTAGAGCTGAATGCAGATTGACAACATCAAACGTCGTTCTATAAATAATTCAATTAGGAGTTCGCAGGAATATCTACCATTATCCGTAAGAGGTTACGTAAAACCTGCTGCGAAGGTCAGCGTCTTCGTGCTTCGAATCGTGAAACCTTCTGGTATCGATTACCAATTTCGTTGAGGGGCGGAAGTCGCGGCGAAAGTCCATCTAAGGCGGCGGAAGTGGTCGCTGAACAATACCAACCGGTACTGCGTCTCGTGACAGCCGTGTTCATAGAGTTCGACGACATTTTTATGTCAACTATGCGTTTTAAATACTTTAACAGATAAGGTTAGAAACATACGAAGATTTTTAACTTGAAAATCTTCTTCCATTAAACGTTTTTGACTTAAAAGTCCTTTTCATCGATTTTATAGACGCGAATAATTTTAGATAAAAGGTATTTCGATCACACGTTAGAGACCCGCTATTTGACAATATAATAGTTACTTTAATAATGGATATCCTATAAAGAAATAACTCCATAGAAAGGAAATTACGCAACAAAGTTACCTTCGATAACAATAACCGATTTCCTTGTTTAAACCATTGCCATACATTCACGATTTTTTTCATAACCAATTTAAAGAAAACCTTACATTTACGACAAACCCGTCTGTATCGCTAATAATAGCCTGTTCCATTTGCCATAAAATTGCCACTCGAAATGTAAGATACGTATCGAAATAAGATCTATCACGTTGCAAATTCACGCGGAACTGCGCGAACAATTGAACAAAAATTGGACAAAAATTAGTACGCGATACTTTGATTTTCTGAACCGATTAAATACGATGCACAGCTGCAAATGCAAACTTCAAGCCCGGCTAATTTATGCCGATGTAACAGCTGTTAAAACTATATCGCCGGGGGTCCAGTTAGAAAGTATGTTTCCAGTATCATCGTAATTACCGTTTTACCACCACTTCCTGGTTACGTCGAAACCGTTATTTGGCATGGTGTCGGCAAACGTGGAGAGATAAGTTCCCCGCAGGATGTAGATACGAGTGCCTTTCGATCGGTAAACGCATCGACAACTATCGTCTCGACGTTTTACTCTAATGAACGGCTATCTCGGGCGAATAAGCGAAAGATTTTCTAGAACGGTACTTAGATCGACGAGCTGAGTAACTATGCGAAGGAATTAGTTTCCTCGAGATACTTTGGTAATAATCGGCGAATGAAATCTTTGTGATCTTGAGGATCGACTTTTCAGTTACAGTTCTCAGACTCGTTCTACACGTTGACACTCGTTTTTTCGTTATTATCAATTTTTACAAGACCAGAAGTACCTATAGTTGGTTTAACGCGTGTTAAAATCCGTGTAAAAGTGGATAAATCGTGTAAAAAAGACCGTGCAAATGTGAATCTTGTAAGAACTTGTAAAGTGTAAAAAGAGTCTCAGGTGTATATTTATTCGAGTATTGACTTTTCAGTTACTTCTTGTCAGATTTGTAGCGCTGCATATTTCACTAAACTATCCAAATATATGCCGATTTGTTTCGCTGGTTTTCATCATTTTCTTTAAATTCCACGTTTCCTTAGTTTTAACAACAGCAAAATGCACTTATCTTTGATTACAAATTTATATTTACCATAACCATAAAGGCTACTTAAAAATTATACATACAATGCCTTAAATTCCCAGAAAACTCTATTTTCGAAAATTTCTTACCATAATTCAAGAATGAATTATTTTTGCAATTCCTAAAACGAGCAATCGTACTTCGTCCTTGTCAATTTTATCGACCAAATTATCACGAAAATGGCGCTCATCCTTCTGACACCTGTTCTAGTCTTCAATAAAGTGTCATTCATGTTATTTTATTAGTATCTTACATGGTGTTGGACCGACTTGTAAATCGTCTTATGCGATCCAAGGGAATAACGACTTGCACGAAATCGTGCGTGGTTTCACGCCAAAGGCTGGTGGAATCGTGTCTGGCAGCGGTTGCTCGCTTTTTACACGCGCCGTTTCGTGCTGGTAAACCAGGAAATTCGAATACTTTCTAGTATTGACCTACAGCCGCATATCGCGATTTCCCTCCATTTGTCTGTTTTGCCCTGGGCGCTTCTTTACGTTCTTCTAATCCGTTTTAACGAGCCCCAAGCCAAAGTGTTTCGTTGTTGGAATATTCTTCGCTGCGTTATCAAAGACGAGATATCTCGCGACGCAATGTTGCTCGTACGATATCACGGACGAGATATACCGTGTAGTATGTTTATTAGGGCGAGAGTTGTAATTACAGAAAGATAGACGCACGTACAACGTGGTGTCGCGAGATATCTGGTCCACAGTTGCGAAGCGGTTAAACGATAAAATAAAATTTCTGACATTTTTAGAATGAACGGAAAAATAGGAAATTTATAGTGCAAGAGAAAAGAAACGCCATAACATTATAAAATGAAATTATATTTGACAAGAAGAACGATTAAAATGTAATATATACCCCGGAATGGATGACTGATACCAATGCGATAAAAATGTTTAGCGCAAAAATAACTAATTCACGCAGTTTAACGATTTTAAACTTTCTTTTATCTAATTATATTTATACCACCTTCTCTTTTTTTCAGTCCGGGTGGCTTCATAATTTTGATATTTAATTATATCGAAAACAAACAGGAATTCCACCACAAATACCTCGAAAGTATATACACGTAATTAGACGACGGTGTTATGGTTGAAATTTTTAGAATCGTTGTTCGTGTAATTTTATCTCTGACGTATCGAATATTTATTGTAAAAGTTTGTTTCATGCGTCTTGTTTCGCGTGGTTTTGTTTGCTGTAGTTTGGATTTAGCCGGGACTAAAGGAAATATATCCAAACTCCCTCTTTTACGAACGATTAGGTGCAATGATTTACTTCATTCTTTTACAGTTTTTCAGTTTCCTGGTTCTCATTGATTTTCCTAATTGTTTGTTTATTTTTTGGTCTTTTATTAGCCTCCCCTAGTTTCTTCTTCACTATCTCTTTCTTTTTCTATCGTTTCTATAAACTATTTTTCTTTGTCCTTTAGGCTTTTGCCTTAGCCTATACCTTCTTTCGTTTCAGATTCAGAATTTTTTACCAGATTTAGAATTTAGTCAAGGAATTTGTCTAGCTTATGAAATTGTCGTTCAGCCGATCCTCAAATAAACTCAGAGACCAAACTACCTTTCGCTATTTGATTTATGGTTTCAATAACTTGCAAGTTGATAAAGATTGAACGAGCTGCATCGTAAATCGAGGGCTTCGTGCTGAAAGAAACGCAAATACCCCGTAGCAACAACGCGAAGAGGAACGCCTTCCTAATTTGATATACTCTAATTGCTGCGTGAAGGCAACTTGCAACACGCGTCTATAGTATTCTCTTTTTCTACTCTAAAAACTACAATTTCTTAGCAAGTGCATCCAAGAGATATCTCTAAATTTTCCACGAACAATGCTAATCACGCTAAATGTCTCTATACGTCTACGTTTTTTCTTTTATGAATCAAAAGCATTCAAATGTCATACGTACGTTAAAATCCTTTCGTGCTCATAATTAGCGATAGTTAAGTTTCGGCGTTTTCAGGTTCTTCTCATACTCATTCTTCTCGCTCTTGCATCATTTACCATTCAAACTTCTGTTGCACCATCATACGCTTTACCTGTGCTTTACCCGTCGAGTTCAACCTGTCGAATTATGCACTGAATCAACTTGTTTTCGCGAGACTTTCTACGAGCAACCTCTAGCAACCTTATTGCTAGTTAACACCCTTATCAAGAGCAGAGTTCGTGCAGATCGATCATCGGTGCTCTTTCCCTTTACTGCAATATTATATATATATATATACATGTGCATATAGAGTGACCCAAAAAATTGATCGCAATGCCAAGTCGCCTCTCTCCTATTAACGCGTTACCGGTATAAATCAACAGGTGCTGTTGGAAAAATGACGGTGATTTAGTCTGCTGCGTATCAGGTTTCCCTTCAGTTTCGGGGCCGTTTACATTTCTCATTTTTAGTTCAGCTTGACGCGAAAGGTGCGATAAATGGTACCGATCAATAATTCCAGTGTTCCTATCCTTGCTTGTTTGTCACGTTGTAGGGACAACTTCGTTTAAAATCCGAGTACGCGCGATCAATTTTTCGGGTCGCTGTATCAACCACGATCAACATCAACAAAGCGAGCTTCGAGTTTCTTTCAAAACAATCTTCTGTTCAACCTTCGCGATTCGAGTTCCTCTGGCAAAGCTTTTTGCGTAGTATTTTCTATCAAGTCGTGTAAGCTAAGTAATTGTATCGAGGGGTAAACATTACGTTCGAATTTGTATCCTCCTAGGGGGTACACAGGACGATTCTCAATTGCGAAACTCTCCTCCGATGATTCCCAAAGAAGCCATAATCGCCGGCAAGCTGAAAGAGCATAAAACTCGTTGCACCAAACCTAACTCACTTCGCTCTAGAAACCTGCAGGATTAACAAATACCGTCGCAGACAACTATGGTCGTCCTATTAGGCGTTTCTTCGGCGCAATCATCGTGACGAACAATGGGGCGTTGCATAAAAGCGCATCTACAGCGCAGCGATGAACTGCTGCCGGCAAAATAATAAACTTTCGCGAACCACCCGGTGGGTTTTCACGAGCTCGTAGGTGTTCGACTCGCTTCCCACGAGCTCGCGGGCAGTTACGTCAGCCGTGGGTCTGCAATTAGCCGCAACTCGTCGCGCGAACCGTGCGTGCGTGCGCGATGCACGTGCAATTGGCGCTCCTGTTGCTCTTCGAGCTACCCCGAGAACGAGCAACTTGTGTAACACGCCGTTCTCAAAACTTTCGCCGATAAAGTGTTTGATAAGAGCCTTAATTGGCGATATTAAATTGTAGTAAAACTCAATTAGATCGTATATCCGTGACTCGGTGCAATAAGTAGCAATGTCAGTATTTATAAAGTTCGGATATTAGCGCTTTTGTAAATTGCATATTATCCGATTATTATCCTATTCGATGGATCATAAAATTGTAAGAAACAAATCCACGATCTACGATTTGATTTGCAATGACGTCTAAAGGATGTATTTAGTTAGTTTTAATGGTTCGCATTAATTTTAGTTTACTATGTCAGTCGTACATGTGAACTACTCGCTTCAAACAAGAAGACAAAATGTTTTTCTGCGAGCTACTAATTACCTCCTTCTCGACAACTATTTCCTAGTTTCCTTTTTTCGGTTTGGCTTCAAGTAAGAGTGACTTTACAGTCTACTTTCTTCTTTTCTTCCCAATATTCGCTATGCTACATACTTGGAAATCGACAAAGAATCCTTCTCTTCTTGGGAAGCGTTTCATTATCAATTTAGAGGATGAGAATTTTGAATGGGAGGATGAGAGCATTAATACTGTAGGCAAATAGAAAAGACAGCGACGAAGGTAAATTAACGTGCTTTCACGAATTTTTGAGAGTTTCTAGTTGGTTGCGTGTAGTATATGCACGAGTATAATAATTTAAGAAGAGTGTTCTTCGTTTCTTTCGGACATAGTAATTTCTTTATTTGGTAACGTTCTACGTGCGACGAAGTAATTTCTTTATTTGGCAAATCTTGTATATTTAACGCGGAACAAAATTTCATTTCGTAGTAATTAACATGAAATAAATACAATGGGGTGCAAATATCTTTCGTTGCGACTGTATGAGATAACGAAACCCTATACCCGATCCTAAACCCAAGAAACAAACACTTGGCATCGATGCAGTGAAAAAATACGACTGCCGAGAACATCAACGTCCGTCTCAAAGGAATTAATCAAAGAGAAGCGGACAATGCAATGGCAGAGAGCACTCGATAACGGTAACGGTACCCATTGCGAAAGGAACCAGCTGCTACCTCGATTCCCACTCTTCAAACACATAATTAGGTCGCTCCTCTAATCGTCGATTCTCGCGCGTCAAATATATTTACTCTGTTAGAATTCCTCGATTGACACATATGCACATAGAGTATAAATATAATAACAGTGAATATAATATGATGAGATTAGTACCGAATATTAGCCAAGCTTAATTATTCCAACATACGTCGGCATGGATAACAATTTTGAAATTTCTAACGTAGAAACTGTCAATCGCGTTCAGCCATTGGAAGCGTACGAATATTTCTGTGATCGTGTGCGCGCTGAACGAACGCTGTGATCGCTCGACCGGGCCGGAAGACCCGTTACCTGCAATCGACAGGAAGTCTGCATCGTCTAGGCTGGCCACGCCACGAGATTACGATTACGCTTGCGGGAAATCTGGCCGGACTTGAGCGAGCCGAGTCAAACGCTGCCACCTTCACCTCTCCGCGACTCTGTCGATTATCGGTGGCGGTATAACGGTTCCCAAGGGGATTCACCGAGGAGCGTGTGTCTTCCTTCGCGACGAACGCACCCGTTCACGTGGCGAATTCAACGGAGAAATCCAAGTCGTTGGCCTCCTGCTGCGCTTCGTTCGCTCGTTCGTTTGCATTCGGCGGGAATCTGATAGAGTTATTGCTCTGTAGAATTATTTCGGTAGGGATTTTTGGGTCAATGGTGAAACCTTCGACGTGATTACTTTGAATTCTTTACCCTGTCTTCCTCTTCGTTGCTTTAGTATTCTTATTTTATCGAAAGATCGTATTCGTTTATTTGGTTCACCAGGAATCTGATGCGGTCGCCGTTCTCTAGAACCGATGTTTCGTTGATTCTTTTTGTTGACTTCTTAAGGAAGACTGGTTCGATACTAGGAACATTTACTCGCACTTATCGTTAGACTATACGACGTTAACCCCGTTCGAATCAAGGATGACCGGCATAATGAAACGTCATTAAATAATAACCCGATGTCTGCGGAGATTTATCGCGTTTCTCGATTACGCGGCAGGGTATGCTACTGCTGTGCCACAATTCAGCCGCAGAAACCGTAAGGAATTTTATGGGAACCGGCGTACATCCTATACATAGAGCGACTTTATGTGCCGCATATTCCGTAGGCGAACGTCGAGCCTCGCTAAACTCTGTATTTAAATATTTAGCACTGACCAGCTTCGTTTGATCCTTATACCTGATCTTTCACTCTGAAACGATACTTTTAAACCAGGATACTTCGTCCCAAAGCATTCTATTTTATTCGCCGTTCTACAAAATTATAACACTCTTTGCCACGTAAAATGCGGAAGATTAAATAAAATGATACATTCTAAAATTAAGTATCAATAATTCGAATTATTAGAGACATCTATGGCAGACAAAATTATTTCATCAACTGTTAGTCGAGACTGAACATTTCTGTTGCTAGGTTAAATTGCCTTTTTGCGAGCATTTAATTAAACTAGTTTCACTTTCTCTAATTACTCTCTTGAGACTCTACCATATGTTTTTTAGACGAAGAAATTTACATAATAGTTTCTAATTATAATAAAGTTTCTGTGTCACGAAGAGATCAACCTCGTTTAAATACAAATACTGTATTTCGAAAGTGTCAAGGTCCGCGTATAGTCCTCGAGTCATGTTACTGCTCAAACACATCTCCCTCGTCTTCTCTTTCCCCGATGTTAATGAACGGTCGATGCTAATGAACAGCTTGTTCAAACGAGACTCTTTTCTTCTCTGTTACAGGAATATGCTGATAAGAGAATTGGCGGCCGTGTGGGTCGCCGTCCTCTTGTGCCATCTTCAGCTAACGGAGTCTCAGGTGAGCGCTCGATTATTATTCCGCTATGGCTTTTCGATGACATCGCGGTCTACATTGTTTCACACTTACTTACGTAGAAACATATTTCGTCGTGCCAAGTGAATATAATGGGGCGATCGAAATCGGGTCGAGAAGTCACAAGGTGATTTTTAACAATTCAATTCATCGCCCATCTCATCCTTGTCAATTTACCTTACTACGATACGCTTATACATTTAACGAGAGGGAAATTTCATTTATCGGATATATCGTAGCTTCCATCGTGAATATCAGATTCTAAAAGTATCTTCAAAATTATCGAGAACATCGTTTCGTAAATCGTTGAAATTTTGCAATTTTGCCGTCAAATAAAATTCCTCGTATACGACGTATTCTAGACGAAAGATTTGAATTAAACGTATCGCGTTTGAAATCGATCATCCTTGATCAAAGTAAGAAGCACTTTGATTTTTGCACATCACAGTTGTAGTTCTGCCTTTTGAAAAAAAGGAACACCTTTCGTTTCTCGAAGAAAACGATCGAATCGAACAACGTAATAAATTAAAAGCTAAATTATGGTCTTGTCGTAAAACAATATCCTCCGATATTTTCAGTTTGCAATATAAAAGTTACTCGGAAAGTGATACGTCTAAGGTACAATCTTCGAACCGTTCATTCACACGCAAACGGGAGGGCGTCACGCGAGGATTAAATGGAGATTTGTCGGTTTGAACGTAGCATCTCGGTGTGCCAGCAGGGCATCAAGGATCCTCGTTTCACTATACAACAACTCGCGTAGAATTCTTGAGAAATCGAGCCGAGGATTATGAAGTAATTGGCATGTCGAGCCCCACAGGAGTTGCCATCATTGGCTGGCCGTTTGCTCGGGACCTGAATGTGGAGTGTGTGTGCGAGGTGAAAGTGAATTTCAGGCCGCGTGTACACGCGTGTGCCCTATCCGAAGCGCAAACAATGTTACCAACTGTGCACAGTTGCAACATTTTGAGCATAGGAAGCGTCAACGTGTCAGGAAAGCGTTTCGTGCATTTCCAACAGAGTGAGACAACTTTGATTTTCCCGCTAATTTTTCGATTCTATCGAACTGATCTTGTACTCCGCGTTAACGAAATGTCCTTTTCTTTCGAGTTTAGTTACGAGTTTTATTTTTTATCGCAGCTGCTTTTTAAAAGCCGATAAAAATAAAAAAAACATCGATATCTCTAAGTGTCAGATACGGTAGAATTTTGTTAGTCGAGAAATTCAGTATCTTCAGCTCGTTTAATTACGAAGGTGCAGATAAGATCGAGAAGATTCTTCCGAATTGATATCGAAAACTACTAAACACTTTTAACTTTAACGTACCAACGATAATATTTTAAATAATCGATTTGTATTTCATAGCGTGGGTACACATCTGTCGATTCTAAATGGAAATAGCAAGTATTCGTTGCCTGCGATTATTAGCTCGTTAGTTCGTATTTTTTAACACGACGCAGTGTCTAAGGTATCTACATATCTACTTGCGAGCATCGCTGTATTGTTATCTTTTATCGTCTCATTGTAATACAAAATTCAATCGTTATTCGTCGAAGAAAGTTTTATACGCGAGATAATCGAAATGAAGATCAAAATCAAAGAGAAAGAAATAAAATTCGTTAAAATAAACCCAACGTTTCGTCAACATTCTACAAACGAGAGGAAGAAAAAATGGAAAGATCCGTTGATCCGTCGAATACCAGTGATCGTTGGCTGGCCGCGTGGAATTCCATCGGCCTCCGTTTCTCCTCTCACGAGTGCCTCTCGTCGCACCTTGGAGGAATGCAGCACACCGTTATGTCACTGATATTCTGGTACGCGAAGAAAACTCGCGAGAACTCACGGTCGTATTCTACGTACGAACCACGGTGCCGCTTTCTGGCGAAGATGAGCGCAAAACCAACAGATCCTCCGCTAGATTGGCCTCCTTCACTTTCTCCAGTGGAATAACAATGCTATTCTATTTCCATTCGCTGCTGCGAATCCGCGTCATTCGATGCGTACTCGTACAACTTTTAAATAACGAAAGACTCGCGTAAGAGGAATACAGGAACCGCTTGATTCTCCGGAGGATACTACTTAGTTTAAATACGTCCTGTTTCACTGAGCCTTCTCACTGGGTGGTCACTGATATCCTTAGGACGCGCATGTCACCTTAGACACATAATAAAAAAAAAGAGCGAGAAATGAGGGAACATAAGAAGAAGGAGAAATTTTTCTTTCTATGATTTTCCTTATTTTCCTTTACTGCGGATAGATGGATAGATAGATAGATAGACAGATTTTTCAAGAATTCTAGGGAAACTTTTAATCATTTAATCCGTTTGTCGACAAGCTTTAAGATGTGTCTATTCAAAAATATTTATCAAAAGATTTCGCGTCTGCCGGTTTAATTGCAATTTCGTCGGGTTAATTAAAGTTTACAGAAATCGTTAGACGTATCTTATCTATGTTCGTATAGTTTATCTAATTGATTAAAATTTAGAACGTCTAGTAATTAGAAATTTCTGCTCGAATTCTAGACCGAGCAGAAACAAAAATGGTTTAGGTTTTAAGTCGAGACTCTGAACCCTCCATCTGCTACCTTATTCTTACTGACGTCGTTCGCATACCCGTCTGGCCGTCTGAGTCAACCCAATTTTTCTTTTTTTTTTTTTTTTAGGTTTCTGTGTTTCAGAAACTTCCAAAAGATTTTTATACGCTCTTTCAGGTTTCTGAAATATCATCCAGTAGTTTTTAACGCTACACGTTACCTTAATTCTTCTAAGCAAAACGAAATCTAAACAAAGGCATGAGAAATTACCTAAAATTGCTAGTCGAAAACGATCCAATAAGCAGATGAAGGATTAAGTAAAATCGATGGCTGGGTCTGTCATTTTCTTCCCTTCCCTATTTTCCACCCCTTTCTTCTCTGCTTTTCTCCTTTCTTTACTCTTAAATTGTTAAGTTACAATATATATGGTAAATATGGAAATATCTCTCTTTGAGAAATCCAACAAATAAGAAGAACTTTCCTCTTCGTGTAGAATAGTCGCGACATCCTCGTCCTTTTATGCAATCGACGTCGTAACTCGTATTTCCCGCGCTCTTCCGGCTTCGATTCAAAACTTTTATCCCACGTTCTCAGGCACGAACGTCCTCGGGTTTCGTCATTCGTGAAGTGGAATTGTAGCGAGTTACTAGATTCGGTATATGTGAAATATTGCTTTTTTCTGTTAGAGAAATCTGTACGGTGTAGATACGGATGCGTCGATACTGTTACGTGTGACGTTAGATGGATCGAATCGATATTGATGGGAATTGGGTGAATAAGAGACGATTCTGTGGAGATTTCCTGCTTTTAAATACTGTTACGGTTGCAATTTCAGTTCTATGTTGCGTTTATGTTCGATAAAGTTACAGAAATAACAAGAGGATAAACCATTTTAGATGTATGTGTATATACTGATAGAGTGTTTAATTATTTACTTATTTATTTATTCGCTAATTTATTTGTCTAGCACTATGCTGAAACTTATAGGAATAATGAAAAATTACCGATTGATGTATTTTAGCTGCATTTCACTTTTCTCTAAATTTCTCACTTAACATCTACAGAATTCATTATACACTTTCTCAACTACTCTGTCCATAAAAGTAAAGATAATTTGAAAAAGAATCGAGTCACTCGGAGATTAAACGATCGACTGAATTCACCGAAGATATCTTAATTTCAATATCAAGATGGTTTAATAATAAATCGAATGATTAAAAAATCAAAGAACGACCTTGATGAATCCTTTTACCTTCGTACACGCATGCACGTTGAAAAATTCATATGCGCTTTTATATTGAAAGCCTAAGTGCAAGAAAATACGCTTACGATTTCTATAAGAAAGCTAAAATTTATTTCACTTTAAATTCCTGTCGCTTTATCGGAACGAAAGGAGGCTAAAGTGGTCGAGTGCTTTGAGTTACTACGCCATAAAACGTTTTTAACGCGTTACTATGTTTCTTTGTTACAGGTTCCTACCACAAATGTCTTCACCTGTCCGAACGGTGAGTAACTTTAAAAAAATACTTCTCGATACTATCACGAGTTCCAAAGCAAGTAATTCTTGGCTGAAGGCCAGACTATCGGTCGCCTTGAAAAGGTCGCACCTGGTGGTCCTATACCTGGCCAGGTAGACCACTAAACTCGTGGACCAGGTCGTGCTTCGAAACTTTTTAAAGCATAGGGTCCCTATTATGTGGCCACGAATCTACCAGAAGTTCACTTTTTTTTTTTTAAGGGAAGGCAGATGTTTCTTCGTGAAAATAGAAAACTTAACGTAATTTATACTATAAATCAATATTATTTTTATTAATATTATAAAATATTGTTAAACGTTAATTATAACGTTAATATCGTTCCATTATTTTATTAGGTTTTGTAAAACTGAGTCGGAAACGTTCGAATATGTTAAGAATTTTGAACGTCGAAGTAGCGTGTCATCTTAAATTTGTCGATAAATATTGCGTTATTAAGTAACAAATTGTGAAAACAAATACTTGCGTAATTTGCGTAATTATTGTCTCAATAATCACGATACAGTTGATGTTAACGAAACAATCGAAGCAGAAAGGCGAATCGTGTAAAGGCAACACAGGGACATATTGAAATATCAGAGTATGTCCTTACGCATTACTTTTTTAATTCTAAACGCACACGCGTGAACGATTATGACAATCGTTAAGCGGAATATTTCAACGATTAGAATTTTTCTATTAATTCTTACTTCATTCTTATTCATCCTTTTTCTTCTAAAAAGCTAACAAAGATATATTTCTCGATCGAACAAACTTTCTTTCTTGTCCTCATCTTCTTCTTTCATTTTCCCTTTTTAACGAGTTACGAGCTTATTTCCTCCCCTTGCTCTCATAGCAATTTCATACTGCTTTTTCGAAAACTCTACTATTGCTAATGGTTTCCATCAGACACATTCTTTACTTACCATGATGCACTTCCAGTATCGTTTCGAATAGAAACCAAAGTATTTCTTTCCTCGATGATTTATGAATAAAGAATTAAATAAATCAAGATATTTTTTCCTCGTCGTATATCAAAATCTTTCTCGTTCTCGTAATTCGAAATAGCCGAGCTCTTCTCATACTTGTGCTTTCTCCTTTCTTACTCCTGAAACCTTAATCTTTCCACGATCGAACTGCACGTTGCACAACTTGCTTATTCTTTTAAAAAAAAAATTTGAGGAGGAATACGAAAGCGAGACGCGTACGGCGAATAAATCACGCGAGGGACAATGAGGATAAGAGTTCGGCCATTCGCAACGTTGCTCCACTTTTCCTCGTTACTGGCAGCGCAATTAAGTAGGTTGCACGTACAAGTATGAAGCTACTTGATCGTTAACCGTGTTCTGTCGCGTGAGCTCGAGACGTTTCATGTTCGATCGAGCCGGACCTGTGCCGGCGAGCACGAATCCACCGCTTTCGGATGCAAGAATTCCTCGAGCTTCGAAAATAACTTTATTTTAGCTCGCTGACCCTGCTCCAAGGCCTTGGAACCATGCTCGATCATCGAGGGCCTGAATAATTCGTCCCGTGATCTTTGAATCGCGATGCCAGACAAACTTATCGAAAGTCTAAAATCATCGTCGTGACATGGAGCTTTTTTTCCTTTCAAGATTAAAATTGTCAAGTTATTTAGAAGAATCTATATGACAGTATGAATGTAAAATTTATTCCAGTAAGCCGAATATCGATATTAATATCAACGAACGAGGAGCAGGAGCGAAAATACGGTTTCATCAAACTTTTTTTCCTTCCTCTAGAGAATTAATTTTAAGATTCAATATGGTTATCCTGGTACTTGCTTTTGGGATTAAATATATGTTTTCGTCATTTTCTTAAACGCTCCGGAAATGTTGTTCGTCGGACGATTAGTTATGATATTGGTTTTTTATCAAAATTCGTAGCCTTGTCATATATATACTATTTACTTTTTACAATATTGCTTCAGGAGGAGAAAAAAAGAGAACGTTAAACAGGAGAAGAAGAGAAAGCAAGGATTAAAAAAGGGATAGATCGATTGCAATATTTTTGGAGACAGTGTTAACGAGCACGTACACGAATCATTCGTTTAATACATTCGACGACGATTTGCGAACGTTCGTACCAGGGAAAATATCTTGCATGCGTTGTTTCAATCAAGAAATGCTAATAGCCGCGAGGAGAACCGCATGGTCGGTATAAACATGGCCGTTTGACCTTTTAAAAGAAAGGAAGGCCGGCATCGAGTATTTCTCTGTGAGTTTAACGCAAGCTGGCATCGAGAAACCATTGAGAAATCGCTTGGACGCAGAAACTATCGTTAAATACCTACGACAATCCCAATCAATATCTTCAAATCTCTCGATCAACCACGCTATTTGTACGTGCAATTATACTTCGTTGTAAAATTTCATTATATTTAATTATAGTATTTAATTATAAAATCTATTCGTTTCTACGAAATAGTAATAGAGCGATACCATATCAGACACGCGGAACAACGATCGACGAGTTAATAAGTCAAGCACTCGTTGGATTTGTTGAAAATGGGAAATAGTCAAATTCGTTTAAAATTCGGATGCTCGAGAATCGAAAGGTGAACAACACGAGCGCACGAGAAACGTTTCAGCCGACTCGGCGAATCTCTTCTATAATGTGTTACCCGCTTACCCAGCGACCTACCTTTGACTCTCGGTGCTCACACACCGGTGAATCGCATTAAAAACGATCGAGGTCGTTATGTCCGTCCCTGTCTGTACAGGTCACCGGTTAACCGCGTTTCCTGCGTCGAACCTGTACCGAAAGTTTCACCTCTTCGCTCGTAAATCGATCAGACAATGGTACAATGGTTGGCGAAAATATTAGAACGTAGAAGCCATGATAGGAATAGTTGATTGTTTAATGGTGATGTAATATTTTTGACGCGATATACAGGTTTGTAATATGGGATAGATTTAATAAATGTGATGTAGATTTGTGGTCGTTAGATACTGACTATGAATGTAGCAATACCTCTGAGTATGATAAATAGAGAAAACAGGGGGGGGGGGGAAAAGGTTGAACTCGTCCACTGTTCTACTAAATTTTGGAGTAGGACAAATTTTGTTCTGTTATTGTATGCCATGTGGCACGATCGTGTAAAGAGAAATATAACTTGATATTTTTCTTGCACAGGATGGGAACTGAAAGGTATACATTGTTACAAATTCTTCAACATCAGGCACTCTTGGGAAAAGGCAGCGGAATTATGCAGGAGGTAAGTGGATCAATTGTCAATAGCCTTTTCATCGTGTTTCTCTCGGTGCTACTGGCTTTAATAATTCAAGATAACGATTTCTACGTTTTTTATGCACAACAAAATTTGTTCGCTATGAAACGTTTCGTGTGCATCGATGAAAATTCGTTGGTAACCCGCGAAGATAGACAAATCTGCGAATTATAGCGTATATTACAGCGTCGTAGATAACGAAACAGTTATCGAGAATTGACGTAGAGATTTCTTTAAACTGGCCCAAAATTTTCTATATTTTATATACTTTCGATATAACTTTTACTAAACACGTAAGACACTGTATCAAACTTGCTGCGATCCAAACGTTCGACAAAAGCGATTCGATCGTCGCAGAAAATCATCGATTCCAATCGAAATCTTCTATCGAACGACTCGATGCATGTCCATTTATGTACTCGTACGCGTCGACGTTGCGAAACGAGGAATGAGAACAGAGGAAAGAAAATAAAACGGAGCATCGCGAGGAAACTCGGTGAATGCCTGTGTAACCGCGTCATTACACGCTAGAACGAAGCAAAAGATGGACGAATTGATGCGATTACAGGTACGGCAGCGAACTGATGGTGGTGGAGTCGTACAGCGAGAACAACATGTCCGCGAGCATGATCGGCCGGCATTTGGATCGTTACTGGCTTGGCCTGGCCTCCCTCGACGATTTACGAACCAACACGCTCGAGTCGGCCGCTGGAATGCTCGTCTCCCAATACGCCGGTTTGTAAAATCACGCTTCGCTCGACTTTCCAGACATCTCCGCCTCTGACTCTTAAATCTTCCTTGGCGCCATCCTTATTCGAAGACGAGATCGTTATGACGTAGGATCATAGATGAACCCAAAAGATGTTTTTCATTATCCAATGACAGCCACAAGTATCAGCACACCTATTGGTATTTGACATACATTACACGCTTCGCATTGCCATTATGTTTTCTAATTGTCTCATTATAAATCTGTTACTCAATTCGTACCACGTGTGCCTTACGATATAGATCGTTGAATTAGGAGAAATTTGTTAGAGTTTTTCAATAAATACAATTAAACGGTAGATTCTAATACTTGTCAGCTATCTGATACTTATATATATTCAGAACACTATATATATATTTTTTAATATTATTATTTTAATCTATATCTTTGTAAATACACGTACAAAATTTTACAGCGGTCTTATTTTTGGTACAACTAGTATATTGCGCATATATTTCTAAATATATATATTCGGAATACTAGTTGTATGAAAAATAAGACCGTTGTGAAATTTGATATATGAATTTACATACGTCTTAATCGAAGAGCACGCTGGGAAAATATGACGAGTCAAAGGCAACAATAGTTTGCTCTGGAATTGGCGTCCTTCTAATGATCGAACACGCGTGCAGGCCGGTTTTCATCGGGGTCACGGAAACGCGGAACTGCATCGTGTATACGACACGAAGACACACTTTTCCCACAACAATGCCCAGATACCGTCGCTTTTACGTCTGCTCAGGTGCAAGCTGCAATTTACTCGTCTGGTGCATTATATATTTGCATAACATTTTCTTTTCTTTAGCTGTTCCTCCAACCATCTTCGTCTAACGCGAATTCTGTCGCTCCTTACCAGTAAATTCGCTTTTCCATTTCTACGTTCCATAAATTCCACGATTTTTCTTTTCGATGTTCCACGGATATCGAAAATTATCGCGTCACATAATTGTATTTAACATTGGAAGGTAGACTGCCAAAGGAATTGTAAAATTCTCTATTTCAAGTATACCAAGAAACTACGACTTAGAAAACAATAATTTTCAAATGAAATATAAATGAGACGAATATACAGGCGCAAGTTGAAATAATATTAGAGGTCGATTCCAAAATTTGGTAACGAAAAATTATTTTAAAATGTAATACAACCCTGTTAATTTGCCAACGAATTATAGAAAAAGACGCGATATTTAAAGTCGTTTGCTTCGTTTTCATAGAAAGTTCTCTAAAAAATTCCTTGAAATAACAACACTATCACAAGTCCGATTAAAAGGAATGGCAAAAGTTGGACCAATTTTCTTAAATTCCTGACCATTTCGTCGAGCGCCTCGCGTTTCCCCGAAATTCCATCGAACGAGAAGGACAGTGGGCCTGAACAGCTTTGGTATTCAGGTTTCTGGGCGTCGAAGCAGCCGAATCCGCAATCAGGTGAATGCGTGGACGTCGCGTTGACGGATGACCGACAAACGTGGGAGCTGACCACGTGCGAATCGTTGCTTCCTTTCATGTGCCGCGCCAACGCCTGCCCAGCAGGTAATCACTTCTTCACGACCTCACACAACCCTAATCGCCTGACTGCGAATGTTTATAATATAATAAATTAATATCTTAGAGAAATTGAGAAATTTACTCGAACTTTTAATACTAGACCTACCGCAGCGATGAAAATGGCCAATTTATAATTTCTAACTTGGCAAACAATAGTTTTGAAATTATATAAGTGGAATACACGTAATTGAATATAAATTGAGAAAACGGAAATTAAAGTAGAAATCGTAAAAAAATGTATTTTATATTTTATCATCTGCATTGGATATTCCTTAAATTTTCCAATGTTATACTTCTTAGATTTATGTTATCATATCGTTTCGAATTTGATATATATTTCTGTACATTTTTGTATATTTAAACATTCCATAAATTGTGCAAACATTCGCGGTCTGGTCTACTAATCACCGTAAGATATCATCCATCTTTATAGTTAATATTATTCGTGAATTTTCGTAGGCTCTTTCCACTGTTCTAACGGAAAGTGTGTGAACGCGGCGTTTAAGTGTGACAAACAGGATGATTGCGGTGATTTTTCGGACGAAATAGATTGTCCGGCTAATTGCCAGTTTTATATGGCCAGCAGTGGCGACGTGGTCGAGAGTCCTAATTATCCGCACAAATATGCACCCCTCAGCAACTGCAAGTGGACCTTGGAAGGGCCTCAAGGCCATAATATCCTGTTACAGGTACAAGACCCCCATTTTAACTCTCATGTTGATATTCTTCTTTTATTTCGATGCTCACGATAGCCAGTAAAGAATATCAAATAAAAATACAGGTTGCACTCTTTATCAAAGAATCGTAAGAGAACTCTATTAACGTCAACGAATTATCTTTTTTTCTTCTTTGTTCAGTTCCAAGAATTCGAAACGGAAAAGAGCTTCGACATAGTACAGATCCTGGTCGGTGGTAGGACGGAAGAAAAATCCGTGAACCTGGCCACCCTCTCCGGCAAGCAAGAACTCACCAACAAACTATTCGTATCCGCCTCGAACTTCATGATCATCAAATTTAGCACAGATTCGTCGGTCGAAAGGAAAGGTTTCCGAGCTTCGTGGAAAACCGAACCGCAAACTTGCGGTGGAATTCTTCGAGCAACTCCTCAAGGACAGGTCCTCACCTCTCCAGGATATCCTCAGAATTATCCTGGAGGATTGGAATGTCTGTACATTCTGCAAGCTCAACCTGGTCGTATAATGTCGCTCGAAGTACGTAATAAAAAGAAAGAATTAAGTTTCTAACGAGGAGATAAATTTCGATTTTGCATCTTGATCTTTTATTAACGGTAATTAATTCTACTTCCTAGATCGAAGATCTGGATCTCGAGATGAATCGGGACTACATTCTAATTAGAGACGGTGACTCGCCAATGAGCAGACCGATAGCCAGACTAACAGGCAAATCGGAAGACAATCCTACGGTGATCATGTCAACTGGAAGTAACTTGTACCTCTACCTCAAGACTAGTCTTGGTGACTCAAGAAGAGGCTTCAGCATTCGATACACTCAAGGCTGTAAAGCTACGATAATTGCTAGGAATGGAACGGTTCAGTCGCCATCTTTCGGGTTGAATGATTATCCTAACAATCAGGAGTGCTTGTACAGGGTGAAGAATCCTCAAGGAGGACCGCTGTCCCTGAAGTTTATCAGCTTTAACGTTCATAAGACTGACTTTGTCCAGGTAACTAAGAATTATTTTTCTTCGAGAAAATAATTATTATCGTTCTTATTTAAGAGATTCGAAAAGAATAGACCTTTTGATTTATTAACCGATTAACTTTTCCGATAGATATACGATGGTCCAAATACTAATGGCCTCCGTTTGCATCCTGGAAGTGGGTTCACGTCGAACACGAGACCAAAGATCACTTTGACAGCTGAGAGCGGAGAAATGTTGGTTAGATTCACCTCAGATGCTCTTCATAGCAGTCCTGGCTGGCAAGCAGAGTTCTCAGCAGGTAACGTTCAAATGTAAAGTCTAAATTCCAAATTGATCCTCGAGAAGATCGTTCGATGGCTGTTTTTAGCTGTAATTATTTGTATTGGTAGTCTCATCACGAAAACCTTCTACTATTTATTATTAGGCTAGTAGAGTCACAACACAAAAAAGACTAAAACATACTGGTATAAAATCGATAAAAGTTACGATACTTAACACTTTACGATTACATTAAATCTACGAATTTTTTTAGATTGTCCTCAGCTTCAGTCCGGCGAAGGAGCATTAGCGTCAAGCAGGGACACAGCTTTCGGTACAACAGTGACGTTCTCTTGTCCCCTGGGCCAAGAATTTGCCACTGGTAAAGCGAAGATTACCACAGAGTGTCTTCCTGGAGGGAACTGGTCTGTTACCTACATTCCCAAGTGTCAAGAAGTTTACTGTGGACCGGTACCGCAAATTGACAATGGTTTCTCCATTGGATCCTCTAATGTTACCTATCGAGGTTTGGCTACTTATCAATGTTACGCTGGTTTCGCATTCCCATCTGGTAGACCTACCGAGAAAATTTCGTGCATGGCTGATGGAAGATGGGAGAAGAAGCCATCTTGTTTGGGTAAATAATTTTAAGAGTTGTATCAGGGAAACTAGTCTAGTCTAAAACTGCAATCTATCTTCTAAAGAACTTATAACGTATTATATCCACGTTAAAATCACGATAAATCACGTTTCTTTAAATTTTTCGTTAATACAAACTACTTTTGTCGAATAAGAATCTTAATTCCTGCCACGACTGCAACTCGATATCGTAAAGAAATTTATTAAGAAAGAATTAAAGTTTCGAATATTATTAACTTTGAAAAATCTGGAAATTGAGTGTTAAAAACAGAAGAATACTGTAAAGCAACAGAAGAATTAAAACTATTAACTTTGAACAGTCTATAAATTAGGTATATATAAAAGAAGAAATATCAAATATCAATTAATTCCCTCTATAGCCTCTCAGTGTTCTCCGCTTCCGGAAGCGCCGCACTCGAACATAACTATTCTAAATGGAGGTGGACGAAGTTACGGAACAATTGTACGATTCGAGTGTGAGCCAGGATACGTTCGAAGCGGACATCCTGTGATTCTCTGCATGAGCAATGGAACCTGGTCCGACCAAGTACCAACCTGTTCTCGTGGGTATTCGATTCTTTGTAACAGATTGCAAAATATCTCTTTGCTATTTGACCATACATTCTCGTGTAGGTGCAAAGTGTCCGTTGCTACCCACGATCAAGAACGGTTTCGTAGTCGACACGACCAAGGACTACTTTTATGGAGACGAAGCTAGAGTGCAATGCAACAGAGGCTATAAACTGTCTGGGTCGAATATCATACAGTGTGGACCCAATCAGCTGTTTGATAATGTACCCACTTGCGAGGGTAAGGATTGTAAATACCTTGACTTGGACATACATTTTATAGCTAATGGATATTTCATAGCAGCATCTTTTAAGCCTAAACCCTAATGGTTAATATCGTCTTCTTATTAAATAAGAAAACTGTGCAATAAAATTTACTTTCTACAGATATAAACGAGTGTGCATCGAGCCAGTGCGACCTAGCCTCCACAGAGTGCATCAACAATCCTGGTGCGTTTACTTGCAAATGCAAACCTGGATTCGCTCCAACTATGGAATGCAGACCTATAGGCGATCTTGGATTGATCAATGGTGGTATCCCGGACGAGTCTATCACCGTTTCAAGCTCTGAGAATGGTTACACCAGAACAGTGAGTATAATTCTCGTACTCACATTATGACTCGCGGAAGTATATATGCGTGTACGATATGTACAATATTTGTAGTACATTTATTACAAGCACGGTTTATTACTGCCGAAGAAGGAATTAACAAATGTGGGAAAAATTAGAATGTCATTCAATAACATATATACTATTTGCGATATATTTATTTATATTTGTTTAGTATTTATAACGAGTCTCAACAGGCGATATGCTAGAGTCAATTACCGTCAATACCCGCTTTGTCAAATATAAAAAGATCTTGAAAATTTCAGGGCGTTCGACTGAACAATGGCGACGGTTGGTGCGGCAACAACATCGAACCAGGCGCAAACTGGGTGATGATCGATATGAAAGCTCCAACGATCATCCGCGGTTTCCGTACGCAAATAGTCTCCAGAGTAGATGGAAACATAGCCTACACATCAGCAGTACGAATTCAATACACCGATGATTTAACAGACACCTTTAAAGACTACACGAATCCTGATGGAACACCGGTAGAGTTCAGGATATTAGAACCTACTTTATCTGTTCTAAACTTGCCAGTTCCCATCGAGGCACGTTATATCAAATTTAGAATTCAAGATTACGTTGGAGCACCCTGTATGAAACTCGAAATCATGGGATGCACTCGTTTGGAGTGTACGGATATCAACGAATGTGCCATTAATAATGGTGGTTGTCACCAGAAATGTATAAACAATCCTGGAAGCTATGCTTGTATGTGTAATACGGGATACGAATTGTACAAAGGCAATGGAACTGCTGGTTTTTACATAGAGAAGCACGAAACTGGTGAGAGAGATGGAGATTTGGTTCAGAAGAATAAGACTTGCGTACCAGTTATGTGTCCAGCCATATCGGCGCCTGAGAATGGAAAATTATTGTCGACCAAGGTTCGAATTTAATGTATACTTTTCGAATAATTATAGTATAATGTCTTTGACATTCACTTAGAATGAAATTTTATGTATTACATCTATGTTATTTTTCACACGAAATATTTTATTTTATTATTGTATTCTGTGGAGGACGCTTGCGACGGTGGAGCGGCGACATTGTTTTGCCCGGAGTTTGTTCGTCGATACGTTTGGTATGTCAAGACGGTGTCAATGTCCCAAGGCAAAACATCAACATGAGTCGCTCTCGATTCGCATCGTCCTCTGGCTCGTCCCCTACAATTCCATTATTATATTTCTATATTGTTACATTTTGTATTTTGTTTATAGCAAAAACATCACTTTGGTGATCTTGTGAGATTCCAATGTAACTTCGGATATGTGTTGTCTGGTTCCTCGGCTGTTATTTGCACGTCCAGTGGAGCTTGGAATGGAACCACTCCCGAATGTCAATGTAAGTGGGATCGTCGAAAATACTGTTTTACGATAAATTATCCAAGATATAATTTGAAAGAACGCGTCAAAATATTTTTCTGCGTTATTTAATGTTTCCTATATTCTATAGTAGTTCAAACAATATCTATTACATTTTTCAATACTAAAGATAGTATAATATATAGAGCAAATGACACACACATATACTCGTACAATCACTGAATGAGATACCGAAGAAATCATAGAGAATCATACGAACAGCGATTAACCAAAACTATTATTTCTAACAAAATGTTTCCACAGATGCCAAGTGCGTGTCGCTGCCAGACGACAAGAACGAAGGCCTCTCGGTGATCCGCAGCGACGAAGCCAGCGTGCTGGTACCATTCAAACAAAATGTCACCCTAAAATGTGGCAGCAACGGTCGTTATTTGCGCAATACAGCTACCTCAGGATTCCGTCAATGCGTGTACGATCCGAAACCAGGTCTACCAGACTACTGGCTATCAGGTTATCAACCAGCCTGTCCAAGAGCCGACTGTGGAAAGCCTCTCCCAACACCTGGCGCGGAATACGGTCAATATTTGGACACCAAATACCAATCTTCCTTCTTCTTCGGTTGTCAAGACACCTTCAAACTGGCTGGCCAAACAAATCGACATGACAATGTAGTCAGGTGTCAAGCAAATGGAATCTGGGACTTTGGGAATCTCCGATGCGAAGGTCCCGTTTGTGAAGACCCTGGAAGACCTAGCGATGGCTTCCAAGTAGCCAGAAGCTACGAGCAAGGATCAGAAGTTCAATTCGGTTGCAGTAGACCAGGATATATTCTCATTAATCCTCGACCAATTGTCTGCGTTCGAGAGCCAGAATGCAAAGTCGTGAAGCCTCTTGGTCTAGCCTCTGGACGAATCCCTGATTCAGCCATCAATGCAACCTCGGAAAGGCCTAATTACGAGGCTAAGAACGTCCGTTTGAATTCAGTGACCGGCTGGTGTGGCAAACAAGAGGCCTTCACTTACGTCAGCGTTGATTTGGGTCAGGTTTATAGAGTAAAGGCAATCTTGGTGAAAGGTGTGGTGACGAATGACATCGTTGGCAGGCCAACGGAGATTAGGTTCTTCTATAAACAGGCTGAGATTGAGAATTATGTCGTCTACTTCCCTAACTTTAATCTGACTATGAGAGATCCTGGGAATTACGGAGAATTGGCGATGATCACTTTGCCTAAATATGTCCAAGCTCGGTTTGTCATTCTTGGAATTGTTAGTTATATGGATAACGCTTGTTTGAAGTTTGAATTAATGGGTTGCGAGGAACCAGTGACAGAACCATTGTTGGGATACGACTATGGGTTCTCTCCTTGCGTGGACAATGAACCACCGGTGTTCCAAAATTGTCCTCAGCAACCGATTGTGGTACAAAAGGGAACGGATGGTGGATTATTGCCTGTGAATTTCACTGAACCCACGGCTATTGATAACAGTGGAAGTATTGCGCGATTGGAAGTAAAACCTCATAGTTTTAGGACACCACTGAGGGTGTTCCAGGATACTGTGGTTAAATATGTGGCCTTTGATTATGATGGAAATGTGGCTATTTGTGAGATCAACATCACCGTACCTGGTAAGCATATATATTCTATCTTCATTTTCGTAGCCTATTTCCTGTTTCAACGTTAGAATTATTATTGAAATTATTCGAGAATTATTTCCTTGCGGTCATACAGGATTTCTTACGTTTCTGGTACCAAATGATAAAGGTGCATGCTTTCAAGCTTTTATAATCAATAAATTTTAAGAGTTCCCTTGTATATGATGGCATTCAAAATGTGAGATTTATAGCAATCATCAGCAATTCTCTTGTTAAGAAATTTGGAAATTTTTCGAGAAAATTCTATATTTTTATGTAATTATTTCTTGGTTATCCACAGACGTGACACCACCAAAACTAAGCTGTCCCCAAAGCTACGTCATAGAGTTAATAGACAAGCAAGAAAGTTACTCCGTCAATTTCAACGAAACTCGCAGAAGAATCAATGCTACAGATGTTTCTGGACCAGTGAAGATTACATTTGTCCCAGAAAGAGCAGTGATACCAATTGGAGGCTTCGAGAATGTGACCGTTTACGCGACAGACTCTAGTGGAAATAGGGCATCCTGTCACTTCCAAGTGTCTGTTCAAGCAACGCCTTGCGTCGATTGGGAATTGAAACCACCGGCTAACGGAGAACTAAAGTGCGTTCCTGGTGATAAGGGACTTCAGTGTAACGCCTCTTGCAAGAATGGCTTCCGTTTCACCGATGGTGCACTTGTGAAGAGGTTCACGTGTGACGTTGCTAAACACTGGTCTCCTTCTTCCGTCGTTCCTGATTGTGTCTCAGAAAGTAAGTTTCTTCAATTTTTTATCTTAATCCTGCTACATTCTTTGAATCATTTTTTACATGCATGTGTATTGTATTTTGTAGATACACAACAGGCGAACTATCACGTGGTCGCAGCAGTAACTTACAGAGCCAATGGCGCCGTTTCGAGATCCTGCCTGCCGCAGTATCAGGATCTTATGTCTCAATATTATATGAATCTGAATAATATCTTGACGCAACGTTGCTCTGCTGTGAATGTTAATATGAACGTGTCATTTGTGAGATCAGTACCGTTTCTTCTCGAAGAAAATGTTTTGAAGGTGATTATTATGGAGCAAGATTCGATACATTGTTTGTTGTATAGAAGCTTTTGATAAGTCTTCAATAAAAAAAAATCACTAATATGGACGTGCGTTTTAGATGGACTTTATTCTCGTCATCGTACCAGCTATACGTCAGCCTCAATTGTACGATCTCTGTGGCTCCACGCTGAACTTGATCTTCGATCTATCAGTTCCCTCCACCAGTGCAGTTATAGAACCGTTATTAAACGTTTCTGCCATTGGAAATCAGTGTCCTCCTCTTAGAGCCTTAAAGTCATCCATCACTCGTGGTTTCACGTGCAGCATTGGCGAAGTTTTGAACATGGATACCAACGATGTCCCACGGTGTCGTAAGTATATTTCGATATCAATTTCCAAACTTTTATGAGCGTGTACAGTAATGTGTTTCAGTTTTTAGAAGAACACAGATTTCTAAATTAAAACTGTACTTTATCCTCGATTTTTTAAAAAGATGTTCTCGAAAACATTTACATAGAATCACTTCACGTCCTACTACTTTGCTATTAAACTATTATAGATGGACTAGACTTTAATACTGTTTCCCCTTCAGCCTATACAAGAACTGAAAAAAATCTAGCTTCTAACTCTCTCTACTGTCACTTTCAGTGCATTGTCCAGCCGGGACATTCGCTGGAGAAAAGCAAAAGCAATGCACATCCTGTCCGAAAGGCTTCTACCAAAATAGCGACCGCCAAGGATCCTGCTTACGCTGTCCATTCGGTACATACACTCGAGAAGAGGGTTCCAAGAGCATAGACGACTGTATCCCCGTTTGTGGATACGGTACCTATTCTCCAACAGGTCTGGTACCATGTCTGGAGTGTCCCAGAAACAGCTATACAGGAGAGCCGCCAGTTGGTGGCTACAAAGACTGCCAGACCTGCCCAGCAGGAACCTTCACCTACCAGCCAGCTGCTCCAGGTCGAGATCGATGCAGAGCCAAATGTTCTCCTGGCATGTACTCTGACACAGGACTGGCTCCCTGTGCTCAGTGCCCTAAGGACTTCTTCCAACCTCAACACGGAGCTACCACCTGCGTTGAATGTCCGACAAATATGTACACCGATGGTGCAGGAGCAGTTGGACGAGAAGAATGCAAGCCGGTGCAGTGCACCGACAGTGTGTGTCAACATGGAGGCTTATGTGTTCCCATGGGGCACGGTATCCAATGTCTATGTCCTGCCGGATTCTCTGGAAGACGCTGTGAAATCGATATCGACGAGTGTGCCTCTCAGCCTTGCTACAATGGAGCTACGTGCATAGACTTGCCACAGGGTTATAGGTGTCAGTGTGCTAATGGTTATTCTGGAGTTAATTGCCAGGAAGAGAAGTCAGATTGTTCGAACGATACGTGTCCTGAGAGAGCTATGTGCAAAGACGAACCTGGATTTAATAACTACACGTGCCTTTGTCGCTCTGGGTACACTGGAGTCGACTGTGATATCACTGTGAGTATCGAACCATTTGTATCTTAGAGTTGGTAATTGTTGGAATAATCAAGGATATGCCAAGTTTAAGATTCTTCTCCTATTTCCGAGGTTAACATTTCAATATCTGTTTTTTCGTACTGTTCCCTTATTTATTATCAGGGGACAAATTTTCTATCGTTAACGAAAAATGTACAGTTTCTCTTGCTTCTCGAAATAGTAATTAACGCCTAATAATAATGTCTATTTGTAGATAAACCCATGCACAGCCAGTGGAAATCCTTGCAACAACGGCGCCACCTGCGTAGCGCTGCAACAAGGTCGCTACAAATGCGACTGCCTACCAGGCTGGGAGGGTCAGAGCTGTGAAATCAACACAGACGACTGTGCTGAAAAACCATGCTTACTAGGCGCCAACTGCACAGATTTAGTAGCCGACTTCAGCTGTGACTGTCCTGCAGGATTCACCGGCAAACGGTGTCACGAGAAAATAGATTTATGCTCAGGAAATCCTTGTCTAAATGGAATATGCGTAGATAATCTATTCAGCCACGAATGCATCTGCCATCCCGGATGGACAGGTGCAGCTTGTGAAACGAATATCAACGAATGTTCTAGCAAACCTTGCAAGAACAATGGCCAATGTATCGATCAGGTTGATGGATACACTTGCACCTGTGAACCAGGTTATACAGGCAAACAGTGTCAACACACTATCGATGACTGTGCCTCTGAACCTTGTCAAAACGGAGGGACCTGCATGGATCAGTTGGAAGGATTCGTTTGTAAATGTAGACCGGGTTTCGTTGGACTTCAGTGTGAAGCTGAATTGGACGAATGTCTCAGTGACCCATGCAGCCCTGTTGGAACAGATCGTTGCGTTGATTTGGATAATACTTTTATTTGTCACTGTCGCGAGGGTTATACCGGATCAGCGTGTGAGATCAATATCGATGACTGTGCATCAGATCCTTGTCTAAATGGCGCCACGTGCAGAGACGAGGTCGGTGGGTTTAAATGTATGTGCCCTGAAGGTTGGACTGGAGTTCATTGCGAAGTGGACGTTGGAATGTGCCAAAATCATCCTTGTCAGAATGATGCGGCTTGCGTGGATTTGTTCATAGATTACTTTTGTGTGTAAGTATAATGGTAGAATGGTGTGATTTGTTAGTTTATGTACTGTGCAGAAGTGCAGACATTTGTAGTATTTTCATGTTATTGTTGAGATTCGGATTGTTTGTGACAATTTAAAATATTCCGTAACAGATGTCCGTCAGGAACGGATGGAAAACAATGTGAAACAGCACCCGAGCGTTGTATTGGCAATCCTTGCATGCACAATGGACGTTGCCAAGACTTTGGATCTGGTCTCAACTGTACTTGTCCCGATGACTACACTGGAATCGGTTGTCAATACGAATATGATGCTTGTCAGGCTGGCGCGTGTAAGAACGGAGCTACGTGCATTGACGAAGGTCCTGGATTTACTTGCATTTGTCCATCAGGGTACACAGGTATTTTATTCGATAAATTACAAGACAATAATTTGGATAGAAATTTAAATAGCATAGACAAAGTGTGTTATCGTATAAATATTATTCAGGTAAAACGTGCGAGGATGATATAATCGACTGCAAAGAGAATTCATGCCCACCATCAGCAACGTGCATCGATCTCACTGGCAAATTCTTCTGCCAATGTCCTTTCAACTTGACTGGTGACGATTGCAGAAAGTGTAAGTATACATAGTATTATTGTAATAATTAAAATGTACGTGTAATAATTGATAATATTCTTTCAGCTATCCAAGTGGATTACGATTTGTACTTCAGCGACCCGGCGCGCAGTAGCGCAGCCCAAGTAATTCCATTCTTTACTGGAGGAAGAAAGAGCCTAACAGTGGCCATGTGGGTGCAATATACTCAAAAAGATGAAGCTGGAATATTCTTCACTCTCTACTCAGTCAGGTAGACGCTCACATTGACACTTTTCTCTTATATATCGATTTAAATTAAAGTTTCCCAATAATAATAATTTATTATTAACGCGTTGTTATATTATTACAACAATAATCATAGAAATATATTATTTGCTTCATTTCTGTTTCAGCTCTCCACACGTTCCTATGAACAGAAGACTTATGATCCAGGCACACAGCAATGGAGTCCAAGTGTCGTTATTCCACGATCTGCAAGATGTTTATCTGCCATTCAGAGAGTATGCAACGATTAACGATGGCCAGTGGCATCACGTTGCTGTAGTTTGGAATGGTGAAAACGGTGGAGAATTGATCTTAATAACAGAGGGTCTAATTGCCAGCAAGACGGAAGGTTATGGAAGTGGAAGATCTCTTCCTGCTTAGTGAGTACCTCGTCCTAGTTATCTGCAATACATACGTATAGTTAGCTTGTCCCATCTAACTATGCTTCGCTTAACCACACGCGAACTTATAAAAACTCCATCTTTCAGTGCCTGGGCAGTGCTGGGTAAGCCACAGAGCGAAAATACGAAAGGCTACACGGAATCAGGCTTCCAAGGACATCTGACCAAGGTACAAATCTGGAGTCGAGCCTTACATATCACGAACGAGATCCAGAAACAAGTTCGCGACTGTCGTACCGAACCTGTTCTCTACCAAGGTTTAGTCTTGACTTGGGCAGGCTACGATGACACAGTCGGAGGAGTAGAGAGAGTCGTGCCTTCACACTGTGGACAAAGAGTATGTCCACCTGGATACGGCGGTACCAAGTGTCAACAATTGGAATCCGACAAAATTCCACCGAAAATGGAGTACTGTCCAGGCGACCTTTGGGTGATCGCCAAGAACGGCTCAGCCATAGTTAGCTGGGACGAACCGAAATTCGTCGATAACGTTGGTATAGTGAGGATCCAGGAGAAGAATGGACATAGGTCAGGACAAACATTAATGTGGGGAACGTACGATATTAGTTACGTTGCTTATGACCAGGCTGGAAACTCTGCCAGCTGCAATTTCAAGGTCTATGTGCTATGTAGGTGAACTCTATGTACAATTCGAATTGTGTTTTCTAGTATTACGCGACTTTTATGAAACGGAGACATTTCAGGGATAATTTGTTTCGTCTTTCAGCCGACTTCTGCCCAGAATTACCAGATCCAATTGGAGGCACGCAACAATGCAAAGACTGGGGTTCTGGTGGCCAGTTCAAGGTCTGCGAGATATTCTGCAACCCTGGATTGAGATTCTCTCAAGAAGTACCGAAATTCTACACCTGCGGAGCTGAAGGATTCTGGAGACCAACCAACGATCCATCCCTTCCTCTCATCTATCCAGCTTGTACAAGTAAGTTTAACGTTAAATTGCCTCTCCTGTTTTTCTTTTTCATTTGTTGTTCTAATTATGTATCATACTGTTATATCCGTTGTTCAGGCGCCACACCAGCGCAGCGTGTATTCAGAATCAAAATGAACTTCCCAACATCAGTGCTATGTAACGAAGCTGGTCAAGGAGTGCTCAAGAAGAAAGTTCGAGATGCTGTGAATTCTTTGAATAGAGATTGGAATTTCTGCTCATATTCGTACGAAGGTAAGCAATATTTTGTATAACGTACGAATTATTTGTAGAACTATTTTTCATTCGACGTAAAAGAAAATTTGTGGCTCTCGTTGTAAGTTCCGAGGAAAGCTTAAAATAGCAATCAATTCAGCTCTTAGATGGTTTAATCCACAACCTCGTTGTATCATACTTTGTACTGTACTAAAAAATTCTTAACGAATGTATTTTGTCTTCCATAGGAACTCGCGAATGCAAAGATTTGCACATCGATGTTCAATGCGACCATCGCATACGCACCACCAGAGAAACGAACGAAGAGGATGGCGGAACTTACATAATCTCAGCAGTAGTGCCAGCAGAACCGTAAGTATTTTATCCTATCAAACAACAGTATCTCCACGTCAAACATCTCCGCGCTGTTCAAACAAATAGAATGAAAAATTATAGAATAGAAAGAAATAGAACTGAAATTTCTATTCGAAACGGATATCACGTTCACTTTAGTTGTAGCAATGAAACTTATAATCTACTAAACATCGTGATACAGCTTCGAAAAATCATGGAAAAATAACATCAGATAGGATATGCCAGAATGATTGGTACTTAGCATTTGTTACTTGTGTTGCATCGTAGAACGAGACAAGCTCGGCAAGGAAGCGATACCTACGAGGTGGAGATCTCGTTCCCGGCGATAAAGTAAGGACACAGCAACTCGATTTAAGCCACGTGCGAAACGTATCATTGTACATGTGTTCTCGTCATTCGGGTCTCGGTATTATCCGACATTCATCTCACCATTTTTAAATATATTAAGATCCACGTTACATGAAGCATTTTACCATCCCGAGCGAAATCACGGATGCATGAATCGTACATGGAGAAACAATAATCGTAATCTATATCATAATGTTACTAAACTCGAACTAATTAGACTAATTAAATAGGTCGGCTCTTCTAACGTGACGAGGAACCGTTCCTGTCAAATGTGTATTTATAAGAGGAGAATCGAGCGATGGTCGATTTTAATAAGTTGTCGTTTTAATATCGTTTATATTATTTTTACTTGTTTCTGTCGACGATGTGATTATTCATTTATGGAATAGTTATGGTACGAACGAGATTCTGACAACTGTTAAGTCGACTCTAACCGACAATTACGAAGTAAACGCTGGTATGCACGTTGTTACTAACTGTTCACACACGACGGACTAGTTGAATGGGACACTTTACCAGGAACCAACGAGTCGATAGTAGAATAACAATGTAACTGGAACCGCGTAACACTGGACTTGAAACCAAGCTGTTAGATTAAACAATGAATAGTTTTAACGGACTATACTTTATTTCTCATCGTTCGAAAACCATAAACGTCATATTTTTTCAATACAATAATCTTCTTAACGAAACTTTCACAAATATTTTTGTGAAAATTATTTCATATGATCTGACGATTTTAATTTTTCAATTTTTAGCGAAGAATTTTGTTCAGAATTTATAAATCCATAGAAATCGGATATGTAATATGTTAGAAACTATTGATTGTTTTAAATACCAAACAGCTTCGGTTCGCGATATTAACAGAAGATTAAACCTCCCAACGACATTCTGCCTCAGGCATGTAATACATTAGAATTCCAGGATGTGTTGGACATTAAACATTACGTAGGTATATAAATTAATTGGTGTCGATAATAGGCGACACTACTGGCCAGGAACCAATGGAAAGGCTGCCTGATTACCTCCGCCTTCAGATAACGGCTGTACATACTTGCGCATACTCTCCCTTTGCCTGCCGCTAAAATAGACCGCTCATCGATTTCCAATTTATCAATTGAATTTCATATTTTATAGCGACCCGATTTTGAACGCAAACTCGAACGAGAGAGCGACTGTTCAAACTCTATTGGAGAGATTAATCCTGGAGGAAGATCAGTTCGACGTTCACGATATTTTGCCCAATACCGTGCCAGATCCAGCTTCTTTGATGTTGGAGTCTGATTATGATTGTCCTGTTGGACAAGTCGTTATGGCGCCTGATTGTGGTAAGTATGTTTAAAGGATATTGAAACAGTTGTTGCAAATTGTTGTGGTATTTAATTGCTTGCAGTTAAAAAGATTAGACTAAGCCTTGAAAAATAAAATGAGTAGATACTGTACACGTTTTCACATTCCTCCTTCCTAATCAGAATATCTTCCCACTCGCCTCGTTTGAATCGCTGTATTCTCGACTAGAATATCTAAATACTTACGTAAGCACCTACGTTCCTAATTGGAATATTCAAATATCCATTTAAACGCATTCCGCGTAACCCATTTCTACTCGAATTAGACTAACCGTAATTTCCTATGTCATCGTCTAGAACACGTACGTATTTAGACATGTTCCAAATGTGCCCATAACGAATTAGAATATTCAAACACCCGCCTAAATCGCTCCAAAAGTTCTAAGCTTCAAACCCAACCTCACGTTCACGCGAATTACATGAGATTCCCAATTTCTGTAATTTTAAATGTTCTGTAATTTTCCTCTACTCATTCCCACGCAGAATATTCGTACAGCCATCTAAATTCCCCTCCAATATCCCGAACCCCACGTATATCTCATTTTCATCAAGTTCCTATGTCCTCGGATGTCTTCCTTGATTGTCCAAAAAACCATAAACCTCACATTTAACCCCGTATTCATTCTAATTACAGTGCCATGCGCCGTGGGAACGTATTACGACGAAGAAACGAAACAGTGTCTGTCCTGTCCAGTGGGAAGCTACCAGAGCGAATCAGGTCAACTGAAATGCAGTTCCTGTCCGGTGATAGCAGGACGTCCTAGCGTAACGGTGGGACCAGGTGCTCGAAGCGCAGCCGATTGCAAGGAACAATGTCCCGCTGGAAAATACTACGACGACCTGGCTGGTCTCTGTCGAAGTTGTGGCCATGGTTTCTATCAACCTAACGAGGGTAGTTTCTCGTGTTTGTTGTGCGGCCTGGGAAAAACTACTAGAACAGCAGAAGCTGTGTCTCGAGAAGAATGCAGAGACGAGTGTGGCTCCGGACAGCAATTGGCTGTCGAAGGAAAATGCGAACCCTGCCCAAGAGGAAGTTACAGAACTCAGGGTGTTCAAGCTGCCTGTCAAGCGTGTCCTGTTGGCAGAACGACACCGAATATGGGTTCTGCGGCGATAGAAGAATGTTCTCTGCCTGTATGCGAACCTGGAACGTATTTGAACGGAACGCTGAACGAATGTATGGAGTGCAAGAAGGGAACGTATCAGTCGGAGCCGCAGCAGACCTTCTGCATACCTTGTCCTCCTAATACTAGTACCAAAGGAACAGCCGCGGTAAGTTTCGTTTTCTGTGTAACTGTGACTTTTAACATTTACGGTAGAACTCGGTTCGTTTAAACTTTTCTTAGCACCGTAAATTCTAATATAATTTTTATTCTTTAAGAATTTCAACATTTTTTAGAAACTCGAGTTTCTGAGAATTTCAGAATCGTTAACTTCTCGATTTTTAAGGACTTGATATTCTTAATTTTAATTTTAATTTTTCGAAGATTTCAGAACGTTCAACCCTTAAGTTTCTAAACGTTTCAGAATTTTTAATAAGTAGAGTACAGACTGAAATACGATTGATAGAAATACCATGCTCCGATAACTCGATCGACAGAGTTAATTCAGTATTTTTAATTAAAATGTGTTGCTTCCTTTTTTTAAATTAGACCAGCAAAGCTGATTGCACTAACCCATGCGAGACAAGCGACGCGGAAATGCACTGCGACGCGAACGCGTATTGCTTGCTGATACCGGAAACGAGCGACTTCAAATGCGAGTGCAAGCCAGGATATAATGGAACCGGAACCGAGTGCACCGATGTCTGCATGGGCTACTGCGATAACGAAGGAGTATGTCTTAAAGATTCGCGAGGTCAACCATCCTGCAGATGCAGCGGAAGTTTCACCGGAAAACGGTGTACGGAAAAGTCTGAGTTTTTCTATATCACAGGTGGCATTGCTGGTGGAGTTATCTTGATCATCTTCGTCGTTCTTCTTGTATGGATGATCTGTGTCAGGTTAGTGGGCCACAAAATTATCAACTCTTTCTTTACATCGAACTATATATTCGTTAATTTCTAACAAATTCATTTCTTCGCCAAATAGATGAAAAATCTATGAATTTTTCTACATAATCATTTCTGATAATATGAAATCGATTACTAAATTTAAAGATCGCAAAACGTACGTGAATTAACGATTTGAAAATTTGCTGTTGGATATTTGTAAAGACAAGAAGAGATATGAATCTCATTATAATAACATAACGATAAAAAGAATATAAATCGCCTTTCGTAAAAATAATCTGAACCGTAATATTTGCATATTAATACACGATATATGACTATATCATAGTAATCTGTATAATAGCAATATACAATAATAATATAAATCATTGCTGTATAAGAATAATACATATTGTATAATAATACCATAAATTGGTGAATGAAAGGGGGAATTTTCTGTGATCAGAACGATCTTCTAGAAATATCAAGTGAGAAATAAAATAAATTCTCTCTACAGAGCTTCCAGAAAGAAGGAACCTAAAAAGATGCTAACACCAGCGACAGACCAAAATGGTTCGCAAGTGAACTTCTATTACGGCGCGCCCACGCCGTACGCGGAATCTATCGCGCCCTCCCACCATAGTACCTACGCTCACTATTACGACGATGAGGAGGACGGCTGGGAAATGCCTAACTTTTACAACGAGACCTACATGAAAGGTGAGAATAAAAACGGGACACTGCGAGAAGTACACACATTAAGTTTCACAACTTTCACGACTTCTCTCTGCGTCTTCTTTCCAGAGAGTCTGCACAATGGCAAAATGAACAGTCTTGCACGCTCCAACGCCAGCATTTACGGTACGAAAGACGACCTTTACGATAGACTGAAACGTCATGCGTATCCTGGCAAGAAAGGTTGGCATACCATTTCCAAATAAGCCTTCGGCGTCTCCTTCTTTCTTTTTCGATAATAAAAGAATTTGTAAAAATACTCGCGAAGCATGTGACTGGACTGCGCATATTTATGCATTTATAATATATTATAATACGCACAAAGATAACCAAGAATGAGTACAAACGTAAAGATATACGTGTAGAATATCAAAAATAAAATACGCGTTAGGAGATTTAGAATTTAAGAGTGTCGCTTCCTTATCAGTGTCTATAAAAGTATCAGTTTGCATAGATAACTTCGCAGTCTGGTTATCACATTAAGGGTAACTATAATTTATTAGATTGTAGTACCTATAAGTATCAAGATAACCCGAAGGTTATCATTTTAAGTGATTTTTTAACGGCGGATACGAAATACACTGCTCAAAATGATTGTAGATTCGCTATTACGAATGGTTCTACCGAACCGATCAAGCGAGCACAAATATGAAAGGCCTATACGCTTAATATAAATTTCAATTTTTGTTCGTACGAATAAAAATTGACTTTTAGACAATCGTTAAAAGAAATAAAAATAAGTAAGTAATTATAATAAAAATCAATCCCCTAACTTTTTTCAGAAGCATATATGTATACTTTCTTACGAAAAAGGTAGCTACTAGTGTCCTTACAAAGAATTCGACAAATATTCCTTCCATAGGATATTCTTCCATTGAAAGCATCTAAATACCGTGCTATAAACATTTCTCGTATCGTTAGAAACAACGGAGGTACGAAAGTAGCTTGTTTCAGCTGGAACACCCTGTATTTATACTTATGTATATAATTGTCCAGATAATGCGGTGGTACCTACGACCGTAACTTTTCTATATCTAAAGGTCAAATTCCAATAGGTCGTTGGGTTCACCTTCGCGTCATCTGCCGTACTGTATTAAAATAGAAATGACGCTACAGAAAAACATTCCGCGTATCTTCCTCCATTTTCATACGTTCTGCCAATCCATCAGGATTCCCAACCTGTGGATCATGATCCCATGAGAGTGGCAGGATGTTTTCTGAATGGTCACCGCAGTTATTCTTACAATTAGTTGTAATTATTTTTATAGAATACTCTATAGAATATTAAACGTTAAGTTACTTAAATATTAGTCTAGAATATTACATATAAAAAATCTATTTTTTGTGCGTTTTCTTTATCCTCTTAAAAATTCCTTCTTATACAAATGTTAAAGAGAAAGGTTGCAGATCATTATCTTATTACGAAAGAATATCACGACACGAAGATATTTAGGAAATAATTTGCTCCAAGATAATAAAAAAAGCGAAACACAGTCGGGCAATATGGTCCGCTCAATTCTTATCCGTTCTATTCTTCCTCGGAGCCAAAACTTTGAAATTTCCAGGAAACTAATGAGAAAAAATAGTTCTAACGAGGTGCGCAAATATTTTTCCAGACAAAAGCGACAGCGATAGCGAGGGCCAGTGACCACGACGAGTGACCCGCGTTCTACCATCGTAGAATACAAAGAAGAAAGAAAAGTACATCCTAGTTACGCAGATTTTATAAAGGATGTCCCATCGTCGAGACCAATTTATTTATTATTCCCAGGCGAGGATCGTACCGGGGTGGCGCGTTCGAGGAGATTCGCGGTTTCCGGCGTGGAAAAGAAGGTCGATATCGAACCCGCGTGAACCTCTCGAACGCGTGTATTCGCGTCGAACGTGTACAATGATACAAAGTGACGTTGCGTTGATCGATTTATCCAGAGACGAGATCGAGTCCTGGAACGACGATCCGTCGTCTTTTTTTTTTTTTAAGTAGGATCGTTGTTTCGGCACCCGTTAACACATCGATCAACGAAATCGAGAGAACGAAACGTTCGCAACGAAAAAGAAAAGACTATTAAGCGTGAGGTTGTAATTTTATGTAATTTATAATACCACCTAGCCTAGTTAAGGACTATTCTCTTTTTTATTTTCTATCGATTAACTTTCCACGTCTTTCTCTCTCTGTCTGTCTCCTACGATTTATAACGAGATGCGAACGAGAGGAGCAAGTGTGTGCATGTATGTTAATACAACTCCCCCCCCCCTCTCCCTTTCTCTCCCCTTTCAAGTTCACTGTTCCCCTTATACATTAAGCGAATTTATATTTTGTTACTATAGATAATATGTGTATCACTCTCGCTGTAATATAAAAACGTTGCATGTAGGCGACTCGTGCAGATTAACCGGGGAAAGAAAACAATCAAAAAAAAAAAAAAAAAGAAGAAAAGAAAAATGGAAAAGATGGAACGAACGATCCCAAGAACTGATCGCGAATGTACATTGAACCATGCCTACCAACCTGTTTTTCACTTGTATTGTAAAAACTTTAACAAACGGTTGTTTTTTTTTTATTAATAAAATATATTACAAGATACTGTAGTTTTATTATATTTATTCTTTCGTCTGAAAATCGATTTTCGTCGATCGAAGATGGCTCTTTAGATTCGAAGATTTTAATAAAATATAGTACGAAGAAATACTGCTTCCTTTTCACTACTTATCCTTTCGTTTGGATTAATTTTGATGGTCTGAAACTGGATTTTGTAGTTTAAATATATATTCTGCTGGAATACTGTTTTCTCTTCTGTATTATTTAGCCTGTCATTTAGGTAGATTTATATCTATCAAAGTGAGATTTCAATTAATCCAAGCTATTGTTCACTTTTATCATAAAAACTTCGGCAAACGATTGTTTCTTTATTAATAGACCGTGAATCTTTATGTAATTTCTTTATGTAATTTTTGTGAACATAATTGGAACGACGAGGGCTAAATAAACTAAAAAAGAAATTAAAAATAAAAAACTAAAAAAAAAAAACCTTATTTCGCTCCTCAAATGTTACAACGAATATCTTAATTTGGATATTACGTTGCTGCATACTGTACATTTTTCCATTTTTAAACGTGCTATAATTACACGATTATCTACGGTCTGTCGATTAATAAAATTTACCATATAAATAAATATTACGATAAGATATTGCTTTTTCTGTTTTTTTTTTTTTATTATTTATCATTTTGTTTGAATCGACTCTTATTAGTAGAAGTTGTGTATTTTGATTTGAATATTTTTTCGTCCAATCTTAAAGGGATTACTCTGTACATTTTCTCCTCGAACACAAAATCGTTCCAGGCATCTTTACGCGTGTCCGGCTTTAAGTGTTTCCGCGTGTTCCTCGCGTGATCTTCATAGGATTTGCTTAAGCGAAAAATCGTGTCGTAATCACGTCCATTTCCAAAATTCTGTTCCTTTTCATTTGTCTTGTCGTTATCTTCGTTCTCGATATCTGATTCATCGGAACTGATAATATAGTCCTTGTTTTCGTGGTTTACCGATTCTATCGACGGACAAAACGTAGCAAAATATGATTGGCAAAATTATAGGAAGATGATAATACGTGTATACGACTTAAACAGGTTCGTGATTCATATACCTTGCTTAGAATTGCCTGTCATCAGTTCCAATAGCAACTGAAAGTATTTTAAGCCACTTATTGTTGTTTCATAATTACGACAATTATCGTGTTACCTTTACGTGGTCTGCGAAATCCGTGGAATCTAATTTATGCATCATGAGTTATGTTTGCTTTGTTCCAGTTGTATGATTGCCGAGTTAATGGATTAATTAGACGATGTCTTGTATTCAGCTACATTTTTCCCTATTTTTTTGAGAATATTATTTTTCCTCTTTGTCCATTGTAGTTTTGGTTAGTGCGTTGGATGGAGGAGCAACGATTAATTGACTGTTTGATCGATAGAAAAGTTGTTCATTGTTTCGATTCCAATCATTTCGATATAAGTTCAACGCAGGCGTTCCAAAGTGCAAAATTTTCGGCATGAATCTTTGTCATAGGTATTTCGTTATAGTGACAGTTCGTAAGAGGTTGCATCATAATTGTGCTAACATTGTGATTAATCATTACGTAACTCCTAATGCATTTAAAATGTCCAGAATATTATGTACGTTTAGTTTTGAAATAGTCGATTCATTAATTAAATGTGATTAATTATACGTAAATAATATTATTATATCGCATCGTTTGTCTTATATTAATTATACGATCTACGATATGATGTTAAATAAATGTTTAGCGTATTTATATTTAAATTAATGAAATGAAAAAAATAAATTATTAATAAACAAAGTGACCATGGTCGCAAATGAAAATGTTGCGTAATTCCAAATATTATCCATCTTCGTAATCGTATCACGTGGATACGTAACACGTACCATCAACTCCATCTAGTAACACGTTACGTTCTTCGCGGAACTGATTCACTCCAACGATAAAGTTGCTGAATTATTAATGCGGCGTATTCCAAAATAGATTAGTCGCATACCGCAAAAAAACAAATACATCACATTTTTATGTAACTGACCTAGTACGTTGTCACGTAACCATTGTTTCAATGTGCTCGAACGAACCTATATTTTTACATCATGCAACAGACCTCACACTATATGTCACTAGAAGAGCGACACAAATATTTACATAAGTAGTAACTTTCTGCTCGTCTTTATACGCAGTAACATTACTTTCCGCTCCAAACAAACTTCTCGTTCAAAAATAAATCTCAAACCTCCCTAACATGACTATAAAATATGGGAGAATTTTAGTCGTAGGGCGACTTAAATTACGAGTGTCGAAAAGTGGAAAAATACGATTATCGACTGGAACTTCCCTGGTCCCATATCGAATCTACGTGTCAGACTTCTTCCCACTGCAGCGTTTCTTTGCAACGATTGGTCGCTAGTGTGCTCATCTACGCTCAGATTGGTCGAAAGTGACGTGCTCTAGCATCTGACGTTCAACCAGACACCGGATCCGAGGCGCGTTGGTACCGTGACGTGTTTAATCCCGCACTACCGACGTTCCAGCTCGCATTCCGCGAAGAAGATTCGGAGAGGTGTGTCAGTGCGAAGGATTAGTGCTCGAGTTGCGTACGAAATCGTTTGAATTCTCGAATTAACACGTATTCCACAAAGAAATTAGAATTGTCGGTACATAAAATAGTTCTCGCGTTCCAAGTGGAAGGTACAATACCTATTGTTTCAAGGAGGGTGAGTGATATATTTCAACTTATCGTGTTCTGCCTATACGTTAGATCTGGCCGCCGTGTCTATCTGCATTATATAACCATAGATCGAGCTAATTTTGTCATTTATTGAACTGGCAGTACACGAAATTACGCCGCAACTATGTAGCAAACAGTGCGAATCGATCGGACGACGTAGCGCTCGCCTATATACGTCCTAGCTGTTGTGCAAAATATAGTATTCCAGAAAGGTCCCGAGTCATTGTATATCTCGTGTGTATCACGCGACTGATTTCGATCATTTTCTGCGCAAATTCGCTATTCGCACCGCAACGTAGTACAAACGAATAATACCGTAACGTGAGCCGGTTTGCGAAAATTTAGTCACATGCGTTGAGACTGCCTGTTACGTAACGAGATTAGTATTAGCAACGTAGAATGGAAGTTTCCTTTCCCTGCGTATCCTAGAGGTAGAAAAACAACGATGGCATATCGATTCTTATCGACGGTTTTTTTTATGGCAATCGATAATCTCGGTATTTTTATTTTCTGATTCTATATATGTGCGTCTTGATACACAAACCAAGTATTGAAAATCTATGGTAATACATGATATAGTTCATATCAAAACTAACAAATGTCGTTTAGTATTTCTCGTAAGAATTGGAAAATTTCGGCTTCTCTTAGATACGATATTGTATATTTTATCTGTTGTTATGTTAGTTACTTCATAATTTTTAATTCAGCATATTTCTTCAATAAAGAAATGCTTGGTCAATAATAAAAATTTATTCGAAGTTTAAGGCTATGTTATAACATTGTGTGTATATATTATATACTATACTACAAGTTATCGATTATAGTTCTTGTAGTTTCATAGAATTATATAAAATAATTGATAATTATCAATGTTCATGCCTATCAATATTTTTCCACCTCTTTTCTATTCGATAAGCAACGTATCAAGTATCAAAGAATATAGCGGCTTGACGATAAAAATTGGCTGTTGCCTACAAACTAAACGCGATTGGCTTGATGTCAGAACGCGTTCGAAAACATACGATTATCGAATCGCACTCTTTGCGCCGATATTGCGCGAATAACAGTACACTAAACGTTTACTCCGTGGTACTTGATAAGTACGTAATCATTGAAAAATCAAAAATCAGATCGTACATGCATGTTTTACATGTACATAAACGTTTGTGCGCGTGTGGCATGTAAACAGTGATAGCAAGAGTATTCTCTATGCCTCCATTGACTTTAGAAATATGTATATTTTTAATATATTTAATCATCGAATTGTATTGCACAAGGAAAGAAACGTTTAGTTGTAGTTATGTATGTATGTAGTGTGTATTTTATATTTTCATATGTTTTGTTTTTGTACATTATATTAAACTACTAAACTTCTTTGATTTTTTTGCCAACAGACCTGCCCGAATATGGTATACCTGGTTTAAAGATCTTGGTTTAAATGTCTAACTGTGTTTTCAATAAATTCTGTCTGCTGATTGCACAGTGAATTAAGACCCAATGTCGTGTTTAATACATTTCGTATGATCCCCCTAACACATAGGAAACATTATCTTTTCAGCAAAATATTAACTCTGTTATCTTGATAAATTAGATCCTTGTTGGTTTGTAATACGTTTTATAGATGGAATTGTTGATATTTTTTATCTATGTATACATAAATTTGGTATCAGAATGTACTGCCTGTTTTATATGATTTAGATGACTTATATCTTGTAGTATAAAAAGCAAAATCATTTGGAAATTGTTTTAATATTAGAAAGGTATTCAAAGTATCATTTTTCTATCCGATAGAGTCATAATTCCATTGTATAGGAAGTCCTAACGTATCGTAAATGTGGAAATATTGATCTTTTTCATAGGTATCCAAAATCCCTCCTGTTTACGAACACCCAACAGCCAGCAACATTTCATTTGAGAAAGGAGGCGTGTTTAACGTATGTGTCCTCTTAGGTGTTAACAAGATTCCATTGAAGAATCAAGTGGTGGTAATAAAATTTTAAAGAAATTATATTCTAGGTAACAAAGCCATGCAATCGTCAGCCGTGTCTGTCATTTGCTTCTCGTGGCGTGAGATCGTGGCCACCAGAGGAAGAGCCTTCACAAATGGATACAGTTCCTTTGCTAACACCAACCATGGAGACAGAATTACTGAACGAGCCATGGGTGTTCCCACAGCCAAAAACGAATGTAAGAAAAGAAACCGAGAAAGAAGCATCCTCCATATGGGAGGAGAACTTTCAGGATTTAAGCGGTTACATGGATCCATTCCAGGGTCAATGCGATTTTCATGCAGGTGAATCACCTACTTTTAAACTATCAGGTCAGTATCTATCTATTACATGAATATCTGCATTAAGAAAGAAATATATGTTATCTTTCATTCTGACATTGCAATTTATAGGTACGAAATACGAGGGTAACAGTGTTTTGTCTTCAGAAGAGGGGGTATTGAAAGATTTGATGAGTGTAACAGATGAAGAAAAGTGGAACGTGAAAATGAGTACCGCGGAGACAACCGAACATTTGAACGACAGTTGTCACAGCCTGCAATCTACATCAAATGTAACTAGCAAATACGAGAGGAAAAATAGTCCAACAGAATCAAACACATCCAACTTGTGGTTAAAAATATCAAAAGGATCAACTAATGTAAATACAAGCAAACAGAATAATACGGATGTTAGTGCACCATTCCAATCCAGATATCATATAGAGGAAATTGATTTGAATGATGCTTGCCCGACTTCATTCGATTCCACCGAGAATCAACGTGAAACATGGGATGTATTACGAACAGTGGAAACCACTGGATCGGATACGTTCGATTTATTGTCGTACCTTTGCGATGTAAGTTGACAGGTGTAATTCAAATCCAAAAAAAAGTTAACATCATATAAGTAAAAAAGTAACACTGACTAAGTAAAACAATGTTCAATAAAATATCGTATACGGCTTTGTAGGATGAAATGCATTCTCCGGAAGGTAGCGTTTCAACAGATTCTTCAGTAGCATCGAAATCATGGTCACCCTCCAAATTATCCACAACGATTCCACAAACTAGCGTGAAAGTGAAAACGGAGAAGAACGAGACTGTCGTCCCAGAGTGCACAAGAAATCGAACACCATCGTCAACGATAACTTCGTCTTCTTCAGACGCACCTGTAGTATCAACGAGGAGAGCGGAACGTACGAGGATATCAGTTAGCAACAAAATAGAGAAACCTTATAGTCGAGCGCGACGGGAGAGAATAGAGCGAAAACGTTACATAGAGTCAGACTCGGACGATCGAACGTCTGTTTTGCATTATCGAGAGTCCAGGGAGAAGAACAACGAAGCCTCGCGAAAGTCACGTATGAATAAAAAAGCGAAAGAAACTGAGATGGCGAAGAAAGCGGTCGAATTGGAACGGGACAATAGGATATTGAAGATGAAGGTTGAGGAACTTGAAAAACTCGTAACATCGATGCGCAGTGCATTATTGAGGTCCGCTTTGAAAAAAGAATTCTAAAAAGCGTTTCTTCTACTTGTTTCGAATGATCGTTATGCGGCGGGTATCGCATAAGATTTTTCATTTCTATTATCATTTTTGCCTTTATATATATATATATATATATATATATATTTTGTCATATAAGAGAAGAAAGCGATGCATCATTTTCGTTTATATATAAATCTATATCACTACGACTATTAATGCGATGAACGATTTCAAATTGTATTGTTATATTTGATTCATCTCTTATTTTTTTCTTATCAATCGTTTGAAGCAGATTGTTGTTGAATTCTACGTATACATACATATATAAGGTTACTCGAAGGAAAGGTGTATATATTAACATCTTACGTAAATGTTTGTTGCACAATATGTTTGTGTTTGTTCTGTTTTTGTTCAAAGACATCCTATTTACAATGTTTTATAATGCTTATAACGAAATCTACGTTCATATAATTGAAATGAACGAACAAAAAAAAAAAAAAAGATAAAGAGGCAGAAGTGGGGTAAAATCTAAAATAGTATCTCTTTTGCCAAAAAGAAAAAAAGAAAAAAGATTACATAATCATATTTTGTTCAGCCTTGTATTGTACCTGATAAAAAGTATAAATATGGAGGTTAGAACAAGATAAATCGGTAAGAATATAATTTTTTTACTGGCGTGGGCACAATAGTAGCATGATGTACAATTAATATTCGAATAAAGAACATGCTTGTCAGAATCTACCTCGTAGTGAAGAGAATTATTTTTGTAGACACTCATTGTATAATAACTTAACATGTCGGATAACAAAGGCATTTATCTAAATTCAATAATTCCTGTAAGTTCTGTTTGTAAAGAAATATTGATATCCATAGTGATATCATTGCATACACTTATCACAATATTACGAAGATGTTATTCTATTATTAAGCAATGTAATACAAATCAATCACTCAGAATTGTTTTTTTCGTTCCTTCAGACTATGCTGTAGTGAATATTGAAAATTCTTGTACGTGTATGGAAATAAAAAAAGAATCGTACGGGTAATAATTTTTGCATCTAGATTACTATCTAAGCTATATTAATATAGAAGATCTTATTTAAAAATAATTGAAAACGTTATTGGAATTTTCCTAACCAGTGAAATGTAATTCTCGATATCTTATTTTTATTAAACTTATGTTTTATCTTTACACAGAATATTATAAATCTAATAAAATGTATATTTTTATATCTTATTTTGTTTTATGTTTGCATGTTACATATTAAATATTAAGATGTGAAAAACATGTATATTATTGTTTATATTATGAAATATGTATACAACTCGAATTCTACATCCTAAATGTGCAAAGAATTTGTTAATAAATGTAAGAATATCCTCCGAAAAATAATACTATTTTCATTAACCTAAATTAGATACACATGAATTTATTATTATATATATAAATTCATTTTGTTTTTATAAAAATATTTTCTTAAATTCATAGTTTCAATTTGACAATTTGACAATATTTAGACATTGAACGGAAACTTAAATTTTGTTTGTTGCACTTAGTAAATTTTGGTGTACTGCAACATTTGAATTTTTAAATGTTCCCGCCACGTGCGTGAACATCACATTGGGATCCATGTTGAAGTCGATACCAGTGTGGATACGAGTATTTTTACAACATGAATTGCAATCAGTAACTACATTTTAAATAGAATTTTAATAATACACCACTAAACAGGTTCGCAATAATAAACACTAACCGGAAAATTAAGCATTGTTTATTAGGTTAATATGATCAGATACTTTATTACCCGTGTCTTAACTTTTCGCAATGTTACATTACATATCATAATACTCGAGCCCCGTTAATCTTAAAGACATAACAATATACTTACAGTTACTGGAATAAGCTCGAACTATCCCTGTTCTGTGGTAATTCTATAAAAATATGGTCCAGTATTGTCCAAGGAGATCTTATCCGCCATTCCATCAATCCACCCTTTTCCAAAAATTTTCGTCCATTAGTCACTTTCTAAACACTCAACACTCCACACAATTTTCCACTGCCGATTAAATCGTTTCGAACTTAACCCAAACCACACTGCACACGCAAAACACAATTATCAAACATTATCGCGACGCACGTAAGCCGGTGGAACCCGATTTCAAACTACTGGCCGCCATGACGGAGCGGGAAAAGGAACGATTGCGCGCGCATCGTTCTCTGCGCGGCGTGCTACGAGAGTTCAGTACGCTGCTAACAGGTGGTCCGCGTTGATTGGTTAACCAACGGAACCAACGAGGGTTCGGTCGGGCAGCACGTGCGACCGATCGCGCATTTACGCGGAGAACGTGAACGCGCGTGTATCGTTCCGTCTTTGGTTTATACGGAAGTCGACTTTACCGATCGAAGGTCAGGTCATCCGTGTTTGGCGGCGAGCTTACGGCGAAGAGCTTGCTTTCGTGTAACCTATTGGTGGCCCGATACGTTCATAGGTGTACGGGTGTTGGCTATCGATCCCGCTGTCCCGATTTCCTGCATGTTCATTGGCGCCTTGGTTGCGAACAGTGCATCGTATGGTACAGTGCGGGTTCCGTTCGATCAGTGCTGTGGCCTTTCTGTTACGCTCAAGATATTTGTGTAATTTTACTCGTTCCATCGGGGTGATTTTTCCTTGTACCAACGGGAATTCGCGGTTCTCCAGCTTTTCTTCGGTAAGTATTAGCTCGTATGTTATATATCTTCCGCAAATGGATTGTTTATCGAGGTACAAATATACTTGTAATCGAGTGCACGTGTACGCGCTTGCAAGTCGGTCACATTGAGCCGGTACTTCGTTCCATCTGGTGCATTTCGATTGCATCGAGTGGGTGTATTCGTAGGCGAAGGGGTAATCCTCTTGACGATTTGTGTAGAAATTACTCACAACTAGGGACGATTGTACTATTTTCGTCGAATTTGTTTGTGTATCACTCTGAACAACCACTTGTCGCGCCAATCCAGCTGTAACTCTATCTTCATTTAGTACTTTCGTATTTATTTTTCCAATTGCGTTCTATTTATGGCACTACCTGAACAGAGTTTATGTATGTTAACATATAGACAATTTATTGATTTCAGAATTTATTGTTGTAAGACCAATTGAAGAGATTTGTTCATTTTACTTAGTGATACATACATCGCGCTCGTTCTGTGCCGATATAATCTATGTTTAGATACATTTTTAACATTTGTAACAATATAGTTCAGAATAAAATATGATGTTGATAGTAATTTTTCATTGAAATTACGGAAGAAACGTATGTATGTCTTGTTCGATTTATCTTTTGTTAGTTAATTATTTTCAAAAACAAACATAACCTTATTTGAATCTCCTCAGTGATAAAAAAAAGGATATAATTGATATGTTTGCCAATTTCGTGTTGTCAAATTATAAAATTTCTGTTTTAAGCATCACCATACTTCAATTGAACATTAAATTTTAAAACATATTTTTATTTTCATGCATTTTGTGAAAGTTATACGAGTTATAAAACGATCGTTATTTTATTGTTTGGGCGTTGTGTGTTTTATGTGTGCTTCAGTTAAAAAGTGTTATTGCTAATTCGCACGGTCGGCAATGTGTTAATGTCTTTGAAATATTTTCTCATGTTAAGGACGGTTATAATGGAAATAGAGTTCACGAGAGGATAGAGAGTGCGACATGGTGGTGTTTAATGGGAATGTGAAACTAAACGTTAATGATAATACCGGGTGCGTTATGTGGAAGCTGAATGCGGGTAGGAGGAGCGCGTTTGATTCGGTTTAAAAGCATTGTATCGCGTTGAAGGGCGGTTCACACAACCGGCATTGCGTTAACGTTGATAAAACAGTCGCCGATGCTTTTTTCAAAACGTTATCTCATATGTTGCTCAAATATTTGTATACAAAGAGGCAGTCGAATCTCTCACGTATATGCCAATCTGTTTTGCAATATCGTAAAACGAAACGTGACAATTTCATCGTGATACAAATTCTACTTCGAGCATGACCTTTCCATCAGACGAGAGTAGCAGACGTATAGCTATTAAACGTTAATAAACCTCCTATAACATCGTGTGAATTGATAGTTACGTATGTATTATACATACATATACTTTTTAACCCTCTAGCTACATATATACTTTCATTTGTCAATTTTCTACACATGTATACATACTATGTAATTTTTTAATCGTCTACTTACATACGCTAACGTATCAATAGTATTAAAACACCTGTTGATATTTATTACAAATTGAATACTACTTATTGCTTTCGTTTTTCAGTTATTTGTAAAAGACTAATAAATAAAATCAAGTTTCTAAGAGCTTTTCAATAAAAATAGTAATAGGTAGTGGTCTAAAGAATTTGTAGAATTATCAGCTTTTGATAGAAAAAATTGCTAGTTATTAATAAACATAAAGATTACTTAGAAAATTATGAAAATTACCAAATGTACAACTTCGAGCGGCTAAGTTCAATTCTCGAAACTTTGTTATCATTTCAATTAACTATCGTGTAAATTGGAGTAGAAAAATTGTATGAACTTTCTGTTAGAAGAAAATCAATAACATTCAAAAATGTATAATCTTTATTAAATGTTTCGAATCGTTTCAATCTCTAAATAAATGAGGATTTTATGTTTGCCTCGTAGTTATAAAAACGCGAGTAAAAAATTTAACTACATCGTATTTCGTTCAAACGATAATCAAAGGTGTGTATCTATCATACTCCACGCTCGTGTTCCGGAAAAAAATGTTACCGCTCGTTATCTCGATCCTGCTATCGATCAAAGATACGTACATATGTACATAACACGTAAGTACCTGTTCAATAAATTATTTTCGTTAAAATAATTAAAAGGTACACAGCAAAAACCACTTTTGTCCATGTTTGCCTTTTTTTTACATACATGTTAAATATTTTAAATAAAATAATCATCGTATTGCGCCAACTGCTAAAGTTCAACTCTTTCGTTCCTTTTCTTTTAGAGAGATACTAATTATCAATAATGCGAATGAAAAGCTATGATGGTCGGAAGCTTTTTTTTTATATAAACAGATATTTTTTGTATTTTTGTTGCATATTAACGGTTCCACTATGTTGTGATTACCAGGGTGGATTTAATAATCCACTATATGAAAAAACCGAAATTTCAACTGTTCTAGTTACGAGCCATCGCTCGATTCATTTTCACATTAATGTTTCACGAACCTGTTTTCATGTTCAATTGTGTTTCCTTGAAATATACCGGTTCTGTTTGATATCGGTGATCGTGTGGAACTCTTCCCAGTAGAGTAAAAGGTCGGACACGATTAACACGAGGCTGATGATTGGTTTTAAATTTATTGGCGGGACAGAGATAAAGTAAGGCGGATCAGTTGAACGATCGAAGAAGAGTCCAACATACATACCGTTTAAAAGTTTGTTATACGATCGTTTTTTTAACGCACATTTAGTAACGTGTGCTCAGGAAGAACAACAGACCTCGCTAATGTACCCGCAGCTGCTGATAATTGTCGGAATTGTGTAAACATAGCGCGCTATGCCACAACGAGCACTCGTTGGGCGTTTACCGTTCGGAAATTTTGTTTCATTTCCTGGAAACTCTTCTTCTTCGTGAAATCTGGATTGTTGTCGATAATGTAATTTTGAGTGTGATTGTTTTCACGGCTTCTTCTTTCCTCTGTTGTGTCGTTTGTTTTCTTAAATTACAGATAGTTTATTTCTTACATTTTCATATTCATAATGAATATATATATTTTATAGATGATATGAATAAAATTTCAATGAAATAGTTAATCGAGAATATGCAGGATGATACTTTTAATTCGTATGATTCTTTAAAATCCTAGTATTAGTGACGCACTTTTTATCGTATTTGCTTCGCTATACTATGAAACTTTTATACGAAAGGAAATTGATTAGCGTTGACTAAAATTAAAAATTATCGTTCAACAGGATTTTGAGTAACAGTACTCTGTGTAGAATATGAGTCGAAGAAATTACAATGGGAACCCTATGGAAATTTCCTTCCTTCTTTCTTTTACAACCATGGCCGTAATTCCTTTCGTTCTCATGCTTCTTTTACTCACGAGAACGATATGCTTAACTCGATACTTAACCCTGTTAACGACTGCAATTACGAATTTGTAATGTGATAACCGACAATTAGTATTACGAAGGCTAGAAGGACCATATCTAAACTTATGGCTTTTTCATGCTATATAATAAAAACGGATTTGTCATGTTTTAAATCTAAAATCTATACTTCCCAATTGTGCGTCGTTATTTAGCTTGCGTGTCCATCATCATAAAATTCTTTTCCTATGCAGATAACGCGAATTTGTTGATGTTAATAATATTTATATAAGATAGGATTATGTGAATCATCTAAGCTTTATTCGTGCAATCATCTATTTCGTACGTAGAGGTTTAAAAAATCGAAATCAAGATCGAAATAAATATATAAATGAAGCGTCCACGAGTCTCTTTCGAAGGTAAAGCAAAGATACTCTTTTGTCTTTGAAGAAATTCTCCATTGTTTTCCAAGCGAACGCATCGCAGTTCATTTCGCAACGCGTTCGATTCTCCTTCCCTCCGCGAGAACACTATACATATATACATATGTACTTAACTCATACAGACAGGTCCATTGATCTCGTTACAGTGTACAAGCTCTGGTACAGTCGTTGCATCGTGTTGCACTGATAGAATAATAGAATATATTAAATATCAAATCGTGTTCGCAAACGTTACGATTCACATTCAACCGATTTGCACTTCTCCATGTCATAGAGACACGAGTGAAAACAATAATTCGTTCAATTTCTCTGATTTTTCTCCTACGTCGCTATAAAAATATAGTTATTTCTATTCGAATTTATAATATATGCAACTGCTGACGAAAATATTCGAACATTTGTAGAAACATTTTACGAATATATTATGTATGTATTATCGAAACATTTTGACACTTCGTTATGAAACGAAATTCAATGAAATATAAAATTTCGAGTGCAAGTTTTCTATGCCAAGTGTTCAAATATTTTTCTCAGCCACTATAATTATTTTGAAACTGTTTGCTAGCGTAGAAATTCTTCGCGTCGTCATTGACCTGTATAAAGGTAAAGGAAAAAAGAGGAAAACGTAGGAATAAAATTAACGACCGTTCGAAATTACTAATGGTACTCGCCATACTTAATTGGGATCGAATATAGTTCGATCATTCTATATTGACTATGCGGAAGACAAGATAACGTCAATCGCAGAAACACGCTTATAAATAGACTGCGAATGCTTGTGCATTTATGGGAAATCTAATAATGTAAAACTGTAAAGTAATTTTTCAAATGAGAGATGCAGTCCCATTTTCAATAGAATTCTATATTCCTATCGGTTCCAGCAATATTAGAAAAATTATTTAACAAGTATCATCGAACTAGTTTCGAAAAGATTTAGTGGTTTACTATATCATGATAGTATTTTAAAGTTATAAAATATTTAGTTATGCGTATACGAATCGCCTATGTATTTATTATCTATACATTTATCTCATCAACTTGAGGTAACCGTCTATCATAGTCTTTCCATTAGTCTAAAAGAATCTGAGTCACAGTTTAGAAATCAAAAGTCAAACAATCCGAAGATAAAGAGTTTCTCGTGTGATAGAACAGACCGTACAAGAAGCGAGAATTCCGAAATGTTCACTTTCCTACTGCTTCGCGTCACAATATTTTACAGCAGGACTTGGACTATCTGAATTCTGCGCAGGATAACCGATTTATATAGAGCGCCTCTGTAATCGTGTGAACAATTGGCAAGGCTGTGACTTTATATAAGAGGAAGGTATACGCAAAAAAAAAAAAAAAAAATAAATATAGGATAATCGTTTCTTAGAAAATTCTTATTAAAAAAGAATGCCTAATACAAATAAAAAGTTCTGTTCAATAAAATAAACAATTCTTATTCTACATTTGTTTTACTTATTTTTTCACGTGGAATCGTTTTATTATAATTGAGTCACGATCGCCGAAACGTTCTATATAAGAAATTCATTTTCTCCAATTAAAGATAGTAGTTCAATTAAACTATCTAATTAAATGATATCTGATGAAAAGTAAGATAAAGTATCTAAATATTTTTGAATACTACTGTACACCGATCGTTCAACCTTCTCGAACGTTTTGCCTTCAGAAAGTGTCGGTCTGCCGGTATCCTTGGAAGACAATGAATCCTCGAGGAGAGATCGTGTCCGTATTCTTCTGATATTCTTTATCCTCCATGGGCAGACTATACGGCAATTCATTGACTGGCAACGGCACGACACTAGGAACGATCGAGCAAGCTTAGGATCATGGAATTCTACGACGTGGGAAGCAGCGATCTCAGGGAACTGTGGGAGTCCTATCTCTCCGAACCGGTAAGTACATCGTCGTTTATTTTGCCTCATTTTCTCTCTATTGCTTCTGATTGTTATTCATAATTTGCGTGTATAACGTGTATACAATTTATACACAGGTACCTAACCATCTTATTGAGCGAAAATCTGTACCGTATTACACGCAGAGTAAATTATACGACGATAAAATATTATTTGACGAATACCAACAAAATAATAGATACAATGACATATTTAACTGTTAATATATTTGTGTACTAGAGGTTCGATCGCAAGAGATTGTACTATATCTAAGACGAAAGAAAATTCGTATAAACTTTAAAATTAGCCAATTTTCGTCTTTACTGTCATATACAAAAATGTCCTGATTTTCTTTCATTTGATAACAGGGCAGCCCTCGTGATTGATATTTCTTCGTCAACAAATCGTATATCACAATTAGGCTTAGAAGATCGTTCTCCTACTATGTTCGCTTTATTGTACATCGAAGTTTCCCTTTAATTTTCCGACATTGTTCTACCAAAAATTGTTGTACTTCTCGTACGAAAACCGTGTTTGCAAAATATGTGTGCCAGGAACGTTACCTGCACTCACACGAGGATGGACACAGTCTATTTCTCTCACGCGTTGAATCCTCGCGATACGAGAAAGTTTTCGATAGGTAAACGAACGAGAGGAAACGAGCGTTGAAGAAAAATAGGTAAGACGCGTGTTTCGTATTTCTGCTTCCTGCTTCTGCTGACAGATTGCATTGCCAAAGCTTGTTAACGTGTAATTAGTTTGCCGCGGTTCCTGTAGATGAACAATAGAGATTGAATCGAGGTATTTCACTTCTTACGTTTTCTGGAGGCGGTCGCAAGTATCTTTGGTATTGATTCGTTGGGCGTAATGGACGTTTTAGAAGAGGAAGTCGTTGGGTTAGGCTATTCGTGGCAAAGTATGTTGGTTAATTTCAATTGAGGAAATTAAAGTGGATGATATTGACTCTTTGCCATAGTTATTTCAACGTCCAGTTATTTTGTATTAGGTAAAGATCGCGAATTTCTTAATTCTTTAATTTACTTCTCAAAACTTGAGATTCTTTAGTATTTCAATTTTCAAACTCCCTAATTTAGCAATTTAAAAATCGTAGGATTTTAGAATTAAGAAGTTCTGAAATATAAGAATATTATTGGAATTTATGAATATTCAAATTATGAAATATTGGAAATATTTGACGCCTTCGATCAAATTTTGCGAAATCGCGATAGTTTTAATTCTGCGATTTTCGAATTATTCAAATTCTCAAGTTTTTGAATTTGCGGCTTTTCAAACTTTTAAATTATGTTCCGATATTAGACGCTTCTTAATTAAACCTGACATTTAAAGCCCTGTAAGTCGTTTAAGACCCATCCAATAAGCGTTTTAATATTATGTTTCAACTCGGCAACTGTTTAACTTGTTAATTAATTTATGCCGGCTATTTTTACCTTCAAGAGTGGAACTTACGTAATTGTAATGAAATATCTCGTCGTAATTATTTTACGAAACTCAAGTTTCCACGGAGGAAAAGAAGAGCTGTTTCGTTACGGTTCGTTTACTCTTCATACACATGATGATAAAAATATTTTTAAATCTACATCGAGTATTCGTTTTATAATATCGTTCAACGAGAAATGTTTAATGTTGGAGTGTAAAAGGCTGCACATATTAGTGTCAGTTTATTCACCTGTATAAACAGCTTGTCGCACCTTACGCTCCCACATTTGCATTTTTCAGTGCTGGGGGAAGCGAAAGAATTACACTTCGATTACACCGTTGAACATTTTTATCGTTATTTTAAAAATTTGTAATTGTATAAACTGTCGATATTTTTTATAAAATTATGACTTACGTATAGATTTCAGCAGAGGAGTTTCAATTCCAGGTAGATCGAACATTGAACATTGAACGTCTATCTACTTAAAAAAAGAGTTCGCGACGGTAGAATGTTAGAAAGACGCTGAAATTTATGCTACAAGTTTACCACACTATCGATTCATATTTATCACGAACAAGCGCTATAAAAGTAAAACGTTAATCGAAAATAAAGAATTGGATAGATATTATTTGGACAAGAGTAATTTGCAACACAAAACGTTTGACAGAAATTTATTTACGTTATAAATTCAAAGCCTCGTTCATAATTGCCACCTTTGCTAATTTTCAAATTCATTCAGAAAATATTTCAAAATCGAGAGAATTAAATCGGGGAACGCGCGATAATCGTCGAGTTAATATTTACACGAACGTTTATTTGTCCAATACAATCCATCCCGATTCGCATGGTTGCGTCATTTGCATCGTGTTTACAGCTATATTAGTCACTGACCGCCTTCTCGACGCCTCTTCTTCCCTCACCGATCAATTATATTATCGTTTGCTAATTACTCTTTGACAAGATCCGATGAAATTTACCTTCTTATCGAATATTCATCACATAATTTCCTTTCCACTTGACCTGGTGCCTCCTTACTACCAACCTTCCTTAACGATCATGCTCCTTCGAGCATGGAATCTTTATTAACGACATGGTTATGCGTGAATTTGCTATCGCGTCGTCGAATTACGTCTCCCCCCTCCATCCCGCACATTCTTATAACGAGTAAATGATTTTTAATTTGTTAACCCATCAAGAACCAAGCTATAGTTTATCATAATCTTATACGGTAGTTACGAGAATTATTTGAATATTATTGCTATTCGTTATTGCGTGTATGTACAGTGTATATATTGATCGATCAGCTTCAAATATATTAAATTTCGTATTATTTAAGAATACCTTCGTATGACTACAAACATTTAATTCTATGAAGATGAAATGTATACAGAACGCGATAGAAAGACATTTCATTCGGAAGAAGGCAAAGTGTAAATACTTTTTGTGGTCAATGCTAATGCAAGTGTACATTTTTCAGAGATCATAAAAATATTGAAACGATCAATTGTCCATTGTATCGGCAAATCTCTATTCTCAGTGGGACGATGTTTAACACTTATCACGATGTTTAAAATCAGCTATTCGTACTGTATACTAATTTTTTATCAAATATGTACATTCGCGGTAAACGTTTTCCAACTTCTGCGTACAATACATTTTTAGATCGAATTGAAATATTACGAATATAATCGCGATAGTCGTGTCTCATGCAGCGCTAATGAAATTTCAAAATGTTTTATGTAACACGCTTACACTCGACAGTCGAGTATATACGCGACATACGTGACTATTTTTATAGTAAGTGTTCAAATACTTGCACGAGTTACTATAAGAAATATTTGTACCAGGGTTAATATTTTTCATATTATACAGGCTCAAAGGAAAACAAATTCATTAAATTTTTTTTTTTATTCAAAGATAAACAAGAATTTACGTATTCGTATATTACGTTATATTGAATAGCCAAAATTGCGTCACATTGTTATCTGGAATTATGTTTCTTTTCATTTTTAACGAGTAAAAGATTTTTTTAATACTAAGACTTTAGTTTAGTTTAATTACGAGCGATTACGAAGATACTGTCAGCGTGGTGCACTGTACGTAACCGTGTACCATCTACGTGTTCTCTCTGACGGAAGAGACAAAGATTTGCCTTTTGTCCTTCGTTACGCAATAAAGAAAAATCGCGATAACGTTAGGTGAAACGATGGAACAAGGTGTTGTAAAAAATGTCTGTAAAAATAACCGGTCGTGTCTGCGAATTCTGGATCGCTGGGTTAACGAGTGTCTGTTTTTACATAGATTCTCATAAAATAATATGTACATAGTTGGTTGGAAGAACGGGTTTTGAATCGTTCTAACGGAAGTTTAGAGGCATATAGTAGCTATTAAAAGCAGTAAAAAATGTTTAATTACTACTACCGAAGAAGATATACAGCAGCAGGTATATATTTAACGAATTTTATTATGAAAAGTTCTATTTTAATTCTTTTCTTTTTCTCTATAATATACGGTTTACAGAATTTATATATAAACACGATAATATATGGTTTTCAGGTCTTTTTGTAGCTTAAAGTATTACAAACGTAGGAAAGCCACTCTGTTTGTAATTATTACCGGAGATAAAAACTTGAAAGCAAAACCAAATCGAGAGAATTTGATACAAAGACCTTATCTTCTGTATTTAAATTCCCGCCATTGGAAGTACTTTATTTTGTCTAAACTTTGTCTTCTACGTGTTAATGCGAGGCATAGCAAGCGATCGTAAATTGATTTAATATAAGTCAGGAATCTTTTCCCTGTTACTTGTATAAAAACTTGCCCGGAAATTATCATAACGATCAAGTTGGATCAAGAACATTTATTGGAGTTACTCGATGCAAAGCCACCTCCGGCTATTCCAGCTAAAATTTTTCTGAATTTATTGTATTTCGAGATAAGTTTGGCACATAAAGTACGAGTTACGTTAGAATTATCTATGAATTAAATTTCGCCGACAGGCCATTCTCAGTTTTTTCGTCTCGTCTTTTCCTTTGTTACGCGGAACAACAGACGCAGGTTTTTCCCGCGGTGGTCACCGTTAAGTTTAACGACTCGGTTCGCTGGAAAGCGTAGTATACGCCTCTACAGTACCGTCTGAGAGATGACGTAATTGAGTAAAAGGGGATTGACCCCCTCCCCCAAATATGACGAGCCATCGCGAAGGCACAGATTGCCTTTCAATTTCTATTACGGACAGAGATTTGTTAGGAAGAAGGTTTGGTTGGCAACCGAGCCGATACGAAGCTTTCCACCTTGACCATATGCGCGTTTATTTCTTGCAGCCACTTTTTATGTCTGCGTTTGTCCTTTTTATACACTGCGACATTCAAGGTGAGATTCTGGCACTGCGCGTGGGAAAAATGTTAGGAGAAGTTGATAATTGATATTATTAAATATTATTGTTCGTTGTTATTATATTTTATTCTTAATATTATATAAAAATACATGCGATTAAGACGTTAAATGTATGAGGAATATAAGTTAGTAGTGCATATTATAATTATGTTTTTCTTTCACCGACTAATGCATTTGAATTTCAAACGCAATTTAATAGTACTATCTTCCTCCTATTTGAATTCCGTAGAATCATTCTGTTTGTGGAATTCATTTCGCTTGAATATTGCAAAAAGTTACTTATAAATTCTAATGTTTTGAACGACGACCGAAGCAAGCATCTGCTACTTTCTTTTCTATATCATCGTCTTTAAGACATAATAGTGGCACGTATTCTTTCTTAATATAATATATCCAAAGAGCCGCGTAGCATTCCACGAAAGGCGTGAAAGGAAAATCATTATTCCAAGTTGAGTACCGTGACTAATTTATCGCCTCATCGTCAGTCTTTGTATCTAGCACAAATGGTCCTTTTAGAAAAAGAATAATAGTTAACTATATGACTAGTGGAATTCTCCTTGGAACTCGTGACAAGCGTGAGGATTCGAAGAATTTTTTCTGGAATAAATCAGCCTCGTTGGTCGGGATCTTCCTCCTAACGTGCCGGCGATTTGTTATGTCTGCACGGGATCAAAGATTGTTTCTTTGATTTCTCCCAATTACAGTGTCGTTTTCTGACATCGCTATTTTTAACGCGATCGTTGTGCAAGCGGCTGGTCCGTGACGATTTAAAACGATGTGGGACGTATCACATGTACTAAATTGCGGTAAAACTAGGGTACGAGTCGCCAAGGACTCGGATCGTACGGCCTGAAGCAATGGCGGCAACAAAATCGCCTCGAAAGCCGTGCTCCAGTTCAACGTCGTACACCTCTGATGTTCACTTCCACCCTGATATAAAATTTAAAGCACCATTGGGACTGAACTAGGTCTCGACTAGCCTGAAAGAAATTTTTAAAAGGCAAAGTCGAGACCTCGTTCGAGCAATCACCAAGTGCTAGCTGGTCTAACTATCTTCTCTATTCGCAAGATTCTCAAATTTACTGCGAGGAAAATTTCTTACTCTAAGCAGTTTATTAAATATACGCACTGACTGAGAAAAATAATTGAACATTTTATATGGAACATTTTTACGAGTTTATGGTTTATTTAGAATGGTGTAAGTTATATAGAAATTGTTTAAATTTTATTACCGTTAACGACTTATATATACGAGCTACGAGGCGATTGTCGCAGACATACGCTTATTAAAAAATTAGTACGCGGTATGGATGATTGCCTTAATCATATAAATAGCTACAGAGATAGTTTCACTAAATATCGAAGCTTATTGGTACAATTGGCGATCGACTGGTTAATTAATTTTTTGTCCTCTATGAAATGTACGTTTGCCACGATGTAAATATATACGTAGTATAAAAAGAATTAAAAATAATTACTGAAATTGCTTGTGTTTAATGGGTATATTGTGGAAATGTATGTTTTGGAATGGTAATAGGAATATTTTGTTTGCACAGCTCGTGTGAAATATGTACCGCCTATCTGTAAATTGATATTTTTTATGAAAACTATAGCGGGGATAATCACGGCGGTTTGGGAAAAAATATATCAGAAACGCAAATAATAATTCCAGTTAAAAATGTTTACATCTATTCATGAAATCAACGTGTTCCAATTTTTCTTTACGTAGCTTCTTTTAAGGAACGATCGTTGGACGATAAGCTTTAAAGAAGGAAATGCGTAGAAGTAGGTATTTCTCACATTCTGATAGAATGCTCATTGTGATGATTAACGGTGCAACTCTATAAATATTGCAAAGAATATATTCTGTAGAGCATAATAGTTTAGATTCGTTAACGGTGAATGATATGCGGTATGTAACAAAGTAAAATGCTTTTGTTTCCATTTTCATAAATATTTACCATCGTGTTATTATTATTGTATTAACAAAACTACAGATCTATGAAAACATTGATTGTTAAGAAAAATCGTTTAGTAAAACTCTTTGAAAAAATATTAAATATTCAGTATCTGTGTTAAATGCTATGCGACTAAAATAGTAAATAGTAAATAGTATTGTAAGGATTAAATATTTCATCGAATCGTAAAGCAAAATATAAAATAACATTAAATGACACAAATGACAATTTCCTTTTCTTTTTTCCTCTATTTATTTATGAAATCGAGTTATTTCGAAGCTTGAAAATATTTGCCTATAAGAAACTCTAAATAATATAGATATAATAAAAGTTGCAGAAAATATCGATCACTCTATCGAGCACTCTGTATAAAATCGAAGTAACTTTGATCGAATATAGACGCTGATTATTTAATACCTTGTCAAAGTGTTTCGCCAAATCATTTTTGTTAGCTATTTGTTTTCATAGATTTGTGATTTTATTCACGTAAATCGAAGCGATTTCGATTTCATACGTTTACCAGACTTTGAGAACAGTGTCTTCCCTATTCAATGACCGTTGATTAAGTATCTAATCTAATTAGGCCTCGCGATAAGACGAAGCATAACGTCGTGTTAGTGGCTACCACCACTATAGAGTGTCGTGGTTGGCTGGTTTTTGGTGCAAAAACCGGAAGCGACCGTGTACCGAGTTCACGAGCGGAAACACGTAGCTGAGAAGGAAGCTACACTCGCGATACCACGAGTAATCACTCTCTTTCTAACGTTTATATTTCGTGACGATGCCACACGTTCGTGACGATTTATCATGTTTTAAATTGTTTTGTAATACTAACAATAAATGCACTATCAAATTCCGATATCATTCTATCGTAAAATGATAAGAAGAAAGAAAACAAGATCGTATCACTGACACGTATAATGTTTATTAATTAATATCGGATAGTAATATTTGATTAGATTCTTTAATACATTCGTCCGCAAGATCGAAGGATCGCTAAATTGCTAATTTCTTTTTTTCACAAAGCTGCAACATTTCAAAGATGGATATCTGTTGAATCATTTAGCCATCCTTTAATTTTATGGACCGCATAATATTTCAGGAGATTGGATTTTCGGACTTTGCTTTAACGATTTAAATGATGTCACGAATCGTAAGAATTTTCTTGCTATGATGTGTCTCCGCGTTTATGTAATATCGTACGTAATAAAATATTAATATAACGTTGATCGATCTCAGGAAATAAATTAATAACGATTAATTCTATAATAGCATCGTATGCATACATGTATTATACAAAATTCTAGGAATTATAATATACAAATTTTTTGTATGAATCTAAAGTCGAATTCTGTAGATAAATATTCGCAAATTGATTTATTTCACTGATAAACGTTCGTATAAATCCGAACTGGTATTCTATAAGTGTACGTTTACAAATCAATCTATTTTATTGACAAATTATATAATTCTTAAGAAGTGTATATAAGTCGAAGGGGAAGCGTGAATCATTAAAAAATGCATTTCCTGGTATCGTTCCAGCGATAAAGTTGCACATCCTCCACTTGTTATCGTTTATTTATTCAGGCCGTGCATAATCCATGTTTTGCCATTAATTCCGTTACGTCGTTATCTGCATGTGTCCATTAGCAATAAAAAAAAAAAAAAGAAAAAGAAAAGAAAAAAAAGGCTAAAAAAGAAAAAGTACGTTTTTGCACGTAGCCTTGATCTTTAGTATACTTTACGAAGTAGCTGTGACTTTGTTAATCGGTCTTCACTGTGACATCTAATATTTCGGAATTTACTAGTTGAATTCAGATAAAATTATTAAGAGATAAATCGCAAGTATTAAATTAGCAACTTTACTTTACTCGTTTTCTTAGCTTTCCATGTGCTATTTTATTAAAATTATATCAAGAAAATGATCGCTCACGCTTCCTTAATAATTCACCTACAACGAAAAATATTTCTAACCGCTTACGATGTAACCATCAATTTTTACCATTAACGATATGTATCGCTAATTTAGGATTCCCTTATCTAAAATCATGCTCCTCATTAATAAAATTCAACTCAAAACGTTTAATATATACGTAATATACGTAATAATATACTTTAATCATATTATTATCAAGATATTCCAACCATTTACGATATCAGCATGACTTAGAATTTCCAGAATCATTATTGCCTAAATATTTTAACCAATTGGAATATTGTAATATATTCCAGTAGTTATTCTAAAATCATTGTTCTCAGTTTCGCACGCACAAAATCATTTTCCATACATATATTAAATCATATTTCAATAATAATTCACTTAGCTACAGAAAATACTCAAATCTCATTAACAATATTATCATGTGCTTACATTAATCTTTAAATTATCTACCACATACTAAAATATCTTAGATACTCGGAATATTACAACACCGCTCAATCATCATTACCAGACTGCGAATTTTAATGCAAATTCATATTTTCATAAACCTGTAATAATTAAACAAATTGAATTGTATACTATGTACGTAGAAATTTGCTTCATCCAACTGAATATTATACCAAGCACTATACTCTGGATATTTCGTATTCATATTTTTACGCATTACGTACATTTTGCGCGCTTTTACACTTTAAAATTTCCTACGTATGGATAAAAATCCGCGGTCTAATCATTAACAAAATACCTTAGCCATTTACCATACTACCATAACTCGGAGTTTCCTTGAATTTATGAAACCGAGGCTGGAATGGAAAACGGTCCCGGCTCGTTTCGTTGAGAGGTAGCGTGTTCATTCAGCATTCCCGTCGATCGTACGCGCGTTTTTTACGCAGGTCTCGCTTCCTTGATCGCTGTCACGCATCAGTACAACCCGTAGGAACAAATTGGAAAGGATGAAGGTTGTTCACGAGGAGTTCACCGTACCGTGGCCTCTAATGTTCGTTGCCTTCTACGATCTAGATGTCGTGGATCGACTTTTTCTCGAAAGTCCGGTATCTTCGTGTTTCCTCCTTTGGAAACAGAAAAAGATAATGCTCCCTTTCGTTTCGTGGATCGTGTTTATTCGTTTTCGCATTCTTGTCGAACTTTTTGGCGACAAATATCGAGTCGGAAGTTTATGCGAATTGGTGTTTTAAAGGGTAAATATTAGATAGCATGAAAATTGGTTTCTCGAAGCGAAGGAAATGGTAATTTTGTGTTTGGAATTGGTAATAGCACGTGTCTTAGGTTTTAGTATGTTGACGGTGTTTCAGAGCGATGGTTTTTTGAATATTTTCGGCATGTCGGCGATTCAGCGTGAAATTAAAGCGAGTCTCCGCGTATTAGCGCCAAAAAGTTATAAAAGTGGGAATCTTCATGTTACGAAGCTTGCAAAGGTGGGCAATTTGTAAGTAAACTGTGATAATTTTGGGGCTTGGAAAATGGAAAGTTAGAGCATTTGAGAAAATGAGAAATTAAAGAATTTCAACGATCGAGCACCTGAAAATTCAGATAGAATTGTACGTTTCTACTATACTAATATTTTCTTCGTTTTTTCTGCAGTAAAAAGAGTATTACTATATTTCGTCGAGCTAAAAATATTCTTTTTTTTTTTGCAAAATGGCGTCTGGTATTACATAGGCGATAGTTAACCGTAAATGTTTTTGCAAGGACGTTACGATAGCTGTGTCTGTCTATTTAGATAACTGTTGCTTGCGCTCCACGCTTGCCACTCTTTCTTTTTTTTTTTTTAATAAATAATTGCGGTTATGACATTATTCGATATTAGAAATTATAAGAGACATTTTTTCATTTGACACTGTGAGTAGTAAAGTCACTCGGTCGTTCACATTCGATCTATCATCAGTGATCGAATGATTTGTTTGATTAATCGATTTATATATTTACATATTAATTTTCATACTGAACGTTTCAATGCAAGTTTCATGCACTTTTTATAACGATCATTTATTAATATCATCGAGGTAAATAGATTTATCACGAGTGAAAAATGTACGTGCTATTTGTCAGGCAACGTGTTCCGATTCGAAAAGTTTTATAGTCTTTCGAGTCTCCATAGATAAGAATTTGAAGAAGTTGGAACTTTTGTTAAATATTTTCTGAAATTGTGGGATGATGATTGAAAAAACACGAAGCTTAGGAATTCGATAATACGACAATGTCTTCGTTCATATTTTAACTTTCACATATTAAAGGTTCGTTAATGTTCGAAGCAAATATCTCGTCGAAAACTCATTAGATGGATAATATCTGAACAATTTAGAAAGTATAATATTCAGTAACCTTTAAATTGGAAATCTGAAAATATGAAATCGGTTTGTTCTTCGATCTTCCTTCATTTTTCCTTCTATTCTAATTCAATTTATTTTCATATGAAAGAGTGACAACGCTTCCCCTTATCGCGTTTCTCCACGATTTTAAAATACATGGGCGATCTAATTCAATAGAGGCGCTTCCTCTCTTAATAACCACGGTATTTTCCTCTGTTACTCCTTTTTTTTATCAGCCATTGTTCGAGCGTTATCGGAGGAAACAGATAAAGCAATCTACGATTGCCGTACTTAGACCAGCTCTCATCGAACCAGTCAAAGGGGTTGTTCCACGTTCCATTGTCTTTAAAAATGTTACAAAATATTCTTCAATTTTCGCACAGTTGCACATACCGAAAATTTATCTCTTTAATACTAAATAAGCTTTTTATCGCAAAGAGCATAAGGTAAATTAGAATGTTTTTGAGATAAAAATTATTCCGAGAAAGAGCCTAAACGTTCAGTAAAACGACATTGAAGAATGAATGATAACCTTACTTTCTCGCTTTTCACCTTGACGTGAAATTACCGTGATAAATGACAAGCTGGATTCCATTAATTTCCACATAGAGAGAAGTGCAAAGAGACGGTAGGATTTCTAAATACGTCCCGTGGCTCGTGGAATATTTTCGAACCAGTGAATACTGCTTTATTTGATTTCTTAATATAAATGTCGGATATTTTGTAGAGTCGTTGTAGTATCGATCGTTTCGTACAATTGACAGCGTAGAGGAAGCGAATTTTTCATAGAAATTTTATATTTTATAATATTTTTAGCTTTATAAATTTACAACGTTGCGTTATTATACCTATAACATTTTTATCAACCTTTTAGGTCCTCAAGTTAAAGTACCATTATATTTGCTACTTAGACACTTTATACTATATTTGCTAAATTATGGATATTTTCTTGTGTAAATGTTCTCTATTATCGACTTAATAATAAATTAATAATATCAGCTCGTAATGAACGTGACGATTGAAATTATGTTGTTGACTGATCGAAGTTCGATTTCGAAGAATATTCATAAGCCAGAAGATCAATAAATCGGCATTTCAGTTATCTAACTTCTGTCTATAGATTCACATCGTTCTCGCGAGAAGATCGTCATAAAAGTGACAGAATGTTTTGTCATTAGCGATAAACTTGTGTTTTCGACTCGTGGTTTGCATAAACAGTATTTTCCCAGTAATACGAACGAGTATGTATAACGAAGGAAAAGTGTGAATTGCATCATGTGTCGAATCCAAGCGTGATTACGATATCAAGGAATCCCACGATTGATATTTTCAGTCTCGTCTAATGTCGAAACGAACCGCGCCAGTTTTATGATACCGCTACTCTAATCCACGATATAGTTGATACATTATCGTTATCGCGCATCGATATACAGGTACATATACGTACGTGTATACTTGTGTGTGGTAAAGGAAAAGGCAGGACGAAATGATAAAAGCTTGAGAATAATTGCATAAATACGTACGTACTTGTCAGAGAAATTGCAAATTACTATACCGCGTTGGTCAACTATTTTTGCGATATTTTATATCTAGTTTCATCAACGTTAATGTCTTTTTCTAGAATTCGAATAAGATCTTTTGACGTAATTTTGGCAGATCTCTTTTTAGGTAGAGTCAAATTTTTACCAATAAAATAGAACCTAAGCAGAGCTTACTTTCGCTCGCTAAAATTCGATTCTTCGTTTGCAACTTATATTTACGCGTGGAATAACCTCCTGCCAATTTTCCCCAAAACGAAGCTTCCAACACGATTTTGTTATCCCTGATTTCTTAATTTTTTTATTCTTAAAACTATTCGTAAAAACTAACTCCATTTGCAGCATAAATTGCACACCATCCTGTATATAATATCGCCCTCGCAATGTACACTATTTCTTTCTCGCTTTATTTATTGTTCTTTATCATCTATTACTACTATATATATTATATTTAGTTCGTGTTACATTCTTTCGACTAATTCTCGATTCCAAAGTTTCCATAAATAATTCATCGTCGCGAACATCAAACTGAAACCACTCCTACGATTTTGCACGTGGGTTACTGGTTTATATGAATAATTCGCAAACCAATTGGCTGATAAGAGCACTGAAATCGTAGTTACGAGCTATTGACACCTTTCAAGCGGAATTTCGAGGCAAGCGTTAACGGAGAGGAAAATGGAAAAGTCGAGCAGTGGACGCGACGGAAAGACCACCTGCGATAAAAACCTTATCAGCGCATGTACATGCGAGTGCGTAATTTTTGCGTTCGTTTTATCGCGCCTCGTATACATGCAAACTGTTCGTTTCTCTTCTTTCTTTCTTCGTCACGCGACCGATAAACATGCGCCTCCACAGTTAAAAAGGCAGACACGAAATACCGGGTAGAAAAAACCGTTTAACCTGTTTCATTCTTTTTCTTGTTTTCCAGCGTTTAGCGAAAAGTAGTTTGCTTCGAGAGGGTAATTGTCCGCATGATTGATGCTCTTTTTCGATTTTTATGTCGTTTCGAGATTATTGCTTTTTGATTGGAAAAAGATCTGCTCATGTGTCAGCGCGATATTTAAAAAGAAGAAGACAATAATATTTTGTGTATTTTATTCTTTGTTGATAGAAATGATCGCAATTTTATATTGCTTATCTTAAGTTTGTATCAATTAATTAATAATCAAAATGCAGAAAACGTACGCTGTATTAGAGAAATGCAATACGGAAATTATTCTCGTAATACACGTGATTATTATGCGTATTTTCTTAAAGTTAATTCATTCTTAACGATGATACATAAACGATACATAAACATTTCCCACCCTCTCGAATTTTTCTATCGAAGAAAGACTTAATATTAGGAAAGCAACGATTATATCGAAAGAACGATAAAAGCCTGGTATTTCGTATTTTTAGAAAGTATCTACGAACGTAGAAGATAATGAAATTTATTATGAAAGATTACAATATAATCCTTATCTTATATACGCGTAATTGTATTTAACATATTTTAACCACCCATAACATCCAGTTTATTTTCCACCGTAATAAATATCAATCATAAACTGGCAGCGAGCCTGATAATGGTAATTAATAAGAGTGCAGTTTAACGAAGATTTGCCAGATCCCAACGTGGATTTCCTGGTTTAGCGAATAACAAAATATTAACGCATTATGGCGCTGTTTAAGAGAGTGATTTGCGAAACTTGCGTTATTCTACGAATAGAATGTTCAAACACGCTACATATATCTATGTCTGTGTTACAAATATGGTACAAAAGTTAAGTTTATAACGATCAATAATAGAAATAAGCAGAAATGAGTGAAAGGTTAATATTATAATAAAAATGAATATAAGTGGTACTTAACTGCGATACTTAAATATAAACGAATGAAAGTAAGTTAACGAAGCATTGAAATTTGCTGACGAAACTGGCGAGATGCCTCTCGCTGTAAAATTATTCGCAATTTTCGATATTAGAGGTTTGGAATAGAGGTCTCGCGATAAATCGTGAAATAGTTAGATAAATCGTAAATAGTTTCTTAAATCCGTCCTGCGCTATCTAAGCAACGAAAGGCACGAATGCGTTTTCAGATAATTTTTACAGCGTGTAACTATCGCTTATCGCTCGTCGCACGCTTAAACATAAATAATTTCGCTGGATTCGTTGCCAAGTTACGATCCGTTTTATTTTAGCACTATCAACTCTACACACCGACCGAATGCTAGTAGAATGTCATTTATTTTCGTCATTGATAACGTCTTTGAACTGTTTGGCATACTTTGCCCTGTTTTCCAGTCCCTCTGTATTATTTGCTAGTGAAAATTTCGAAAAATTGTTCACGATATAGGAAATTCCAAAAAAGTCAGACTAGATTCTCTTCGTTAAGGTTTTAGTATAAATTTGGAGTTGTAGTGGGTAAAATTGTGGTGCTAGATCGACCAATTATATCTAGCTGATTCAAGAGAAAATGCAAAATAAATTCGCTGGGTTAACTTTGCCATACAAATTTAGAACTCTAGTAACATTTTGCAATTAGATTCAATGTCTCTCAGACCTTGTTAATTTTCTTCTGTATTTTTGCTTCCATATATGCGATTTTTATCACTCGATATCTATAATTGCGCGACTGTTATCGAAATGATATATCGTTTGTTAAAGTGTGTCGATGCGCGCATGAAAATGCCGAACAATTTTTCTAGGACGATTTAGAAACGCTTCGAGGCGTTTTATCGTTGAAAGCGATATTCCTTATGCAGAAAATAGCGTGCACAATACATTCCTGCGATTCCACATTGCGCACGTTCCTTTTCACTTCTCGTCTGTGAATCACGACCAACCTATATATATATATATATTGGAAATTCCTTGTTTCCTTACAAATTTTCAAAACTATATCGTTCAATATATTGTTCATTAAACTTTACGCGCAATGAACGTTGTTTATCGAACTTTTATTTATAGAACGTCTTTATTAAGATGTTAAATTAAATGTAAACACACATTTGCAACTCACTTTTTCATTTTCAGTTTCTTCGATCGCGCGTGATTAATTTGGAAAAAATTCGTACAGTATTTTTTCCTACATTTTTGTAATATGATAATATTACCAGTATTTATTTTATTCGTGAATCATACCGCGTTTTCTTCTATCTAATTTTAGCATCGCGATAAACAAACGATACTCGTACGTATGCAAATTTAATTAACCTCGCCAGACGAGTCGAACAGCGTCGGTGATTTCTTGAAATGTCCAGTTAGTACCGTTTAACGCGTTCGTTTAAATAGAAAGAGGGAATAATATTGTACGTCTTTCCATTGGTTCTGAGAATGGATAAAATTTGTTCTTATCAGCGTAGTTGATCGAATAATTATTACATGGATATCGCTGCTGTCATCAGCTGGTGTAATTAAAAAGCCGTGTATACATAGGCACAGATGTCTGGACAACAACGCCCACGAAGACGGAAGTCGTAGATCCTAACAATGCATTCAAAGAGGCGCATATTTATAAAACCGTATCGTACTTTTCTTCATTTCCTGCAACGTGCGACATTTTTTTATTGTGTCGGATACATTTGCGCAATAAAATTCTAAAAATAGGGTCTCTATAAAGTTAAGATAAAAAGAACGCCCCTTTTCCTTTCATCCAGGCTTCGTTTTCTCTTTTCCAATTTAATTTTATTTACGCTCAAAATAATAAAAATACCGAAACACCGCCAAAATACTGAAAATACGGAAAAACAGATGCCAACGAAACATTCGCAGCAATGAAAACTTTTCCTTCTTTGCGTTAATCGAACAAAATATTCTCACCTCTGGAAGAGAACGATAGAAGCAAATAATGCAAATACTAAAAAGGAAATCGCCCCAAATTTACGTAGATCTTTAAACATCCGTTAGACTCTTCTCTCTTCTTCTCTGTTCAATCATCCACTCGTCTGTTTTAAACAAGTCCCCAAAATAATACAACTCTTAAAAGAGGGACCCCACAAATTTTGTACAGCGAAGAAAATCCTCTCTCTTATTTTCTTATCCTAGCGATCCTTCGAAAGACCTTCTCTGGTAAAGTTTACCGCATCTTGCTAATAATTCCCGTACTGTCAAAATCACAGCCTCTTTGAGAAAACAAAAGAAAACAAAAGGGAGATACCAAGAATATTAAAATAAAGACTTTGCGCAAGAGAACAAGCCGTGATAATTAGAATAAGATCAGGACACGCTTAACCGAAAAATAAGTACGAATTGAAACGCGAAGCTTGCTATGCCAGACTATTGAGGTTATCAGCCACATAATCGTAAGAAAGAAAAGAACATAATATCGACAATGATAATAACGATATCCTCGCATCGATTCCGCTGCAACAAAGGATCATCGACTTCCGTGAACAATGATCTTATAGCAGTCGGCGCGATCATTTTTACTTTTTTCGTCCATTCGCCCATGAGCGACTTTCGTTCGAATGTAAAATCAAACCGCCGAGAAGTTGATCTTCTTAGGGGCGTCTTCGTGGAATACGGCGCGCGTTTTCCTTGGGTGCTGAGCCGCGTGTAAATCGCGTAATCCCCGTGGCCAGAGGCGTCGGCTACCTGTTGAATCCTATGCCCTCGATCGACCGCGTGTTCGAGTCAGTCTCGCGAGAGGAAATCAAGGCGTACATTATTCCCCAAGTTACGTGAGAATTCGACTCCGAATTCCATCGTGCGAGTACCTCATAGTGAGGTGAACCGCTTTCATTGGTATTTTTCGGATGCTACCTGCGGCTCGTGGCCCCATGAAAGCTCATAGGGGCCCACAGGGGGAGAGATTACGTCATTCGAGAACCTCTCGAGGATGTTACGAGGATATTAGAATGCGTGACCAGTTCCTTCGTCACGAACTGAACCTGTGGATCTTTTCTACGTCAGGAATTGGATGGTCGATTCGTGTGCTCTTTGGGTAATCCGTTTCGAAATTTATAGATTACGTTGGCTCACGAAAGTGTTTGAATACTCGCCATAGTAATTTTTTTTATGTCTATATCGTGCGTGTTATATAAAACATTTGGAGATTTCACAAGCATCGTAGCGAGACGCGTATGTTATTGCTATATTGTTAAAATTTGGATCCAGTCTGAAAATGTACATGGAGATTACACGATATTTGTCGCAAACGCGTATTTAATAGAAAATTAGTTTGACGGTATACGTAGTCATTTTAAGCGTAAAATACGCGTTGAAAATGGTGCTCGAATGTTTAAATACGTTCGTGATCTTTACGAAATATATACTTGTACTAAGTATCTTGCAACTTCCGTAAGTATTCTGATTATGTATTATATATTATATTCGTTGCCGGAATAGTAATAATTTAATGAATATTTAATAATATCGCTTAGACGTATTTCACGCAGGATAATTGATTCTACCGCGTTTTATCCAGCAATCGTCGGCTTTTCTACTATTTCTGTCTTCTAATTAACGCATTATAGTATATTTACGCGTTTTAAATTCTAAGTAATCTGAAAGTGAAACGCGATATGATCAATCCAATGAGTCAAGTATTCAGGAAGTATACAGTGATTCACGTAAAATGTGATCGAACTATCCTTGAAATTTATTTTCAGAAGCATTTTTCCCCTGCTTAACGCCAAACAATTTTCCTCTTAACCCCGGTCTCCTTTCAATTAATCCTTCCATTAAAAAATTCTACGATCACAAGCTCGTTAAAATATCAGCGATCGATGCTCCTTTAATCTCGCCGTGATCTTTGAACTCGCGAGCTTTCGTACGTTCCTCGAGTTACACAAAATTTCTCGATAATAGAAAAATAAAATTCCAGGAAAAAAGACCCGAAGAACATAACGCGCGTAATTCGAACCACTCTTGATCGCTGGAAACTATCGTCAGGTACCGTAAACCAAGCGTTAAATCCATAGAGTGAAGCGTGCTTCCGGTATTCAAACCGGCACGCAGTATCCAGATACCCATATTCCTTCTTTGCTCGGCTGTATTTCAAGGTTTCTAGAGTTTCTCGACTTTCCTGGTATCGTCTACTTGTCTATCCGAACAGGTATACACAGTCAAGTACCTGTCCACTGGAGGGCATCGGGTTTTGAAACGAGCCACATGGTTGTGCATACCACGGGAAAGAAGATCTGTCGTCATCGTTGTCTTCATCATCTTCAACGATCCAGTCGTCTTCGTCTTCGCCGTAGTTCGCTCGTGATAGTTGCACGAACGTAGAAAGGGAGAGAAGGGGAAGTGAGCTAAGTGACGGGACGGTTTCGATGGGACTCGAGGACGTTCACCTTTTTTCGTGACTTCATCGAGGCTGGTACACGCTGGTAAAAGTGACTTCTGCCAACTAGAATCCTATAGGTCGCCGTAGATTCTCGACTAACCAAAGATACTGCTTACGTTTGCGGGACGAGTGGAAACTTTTACAAGAGGTTTACTTAGCAGCAGGAGATTTACTTACTTGGTAAATTGTTGGCTCTCTTTATGCTCCAAAGTTCCTCGACCCTATGGAATTCCAGAGGTTTTAGGCGATTAGAATTTAAGACGTCGAAGACGGGCGTGTTGGTGGAATTAGGAAGGCGCGAGTTTGGGCTGAATTTTTGGGCGGAAATTGGGATTTTCGAATTTCGTTGTACGCCGATGTTTGGGAATTTTCGATGAGTTTGTTGAGAAGATCGTTAATCGTTCAAAGCTTTTACATTTGTACATCAATTTTCAAATTTGAAAGATGTTACCGGACCTAAATTTGTAGATTTGAAAAAGTTGTTACTCCTTAATCTTCAATTGGTAACTTTGAAAAATTAGTTTTCCTCGCGCAAATTGAAAATGTCCAATCTTCTCCAAGAACTTAACTTTCAATAGTTTACCAACTTTAACTCCCCTTTTTAATTTCTCTCCGTTGAAACTCCAACGTCCGTTAAATTCTCAACGTTCTAAATGTAATGCAATAAAAGTTCCAAATCCAAAGCATCCAAGAATCTGGAATTCCGTGTCTTCGGAGGCTAAGTAAATATACAATCTCTAAACCCTAAAGGAAACCTGCTCATCACGAACGAGTCTTTAATGTCGGTTTAAGATCTTTTACGTAACTCTGAATATTTGGTCGCGCATGCAAGGTGTTCTTCAGAAGGGAACCAGTCGTTTCTATGTGACGAACGAACGTGAACATTATCGAGAACTAACAATCAAGATCGTAACGGCTTAATCGAAACGTTTTATTGCACGTGAATATATAATCACGTCGGTAGATTTACAGCCGGTGACTTTATATTCGTTTGTCAAACCGGATTCTTAAAACCAGATAAGCCAAAATGTAGGTCAGACGGGAGAAATGTTTAATTTTTAGTTCTGTAAAATCTTTTAGGAATGAATTGAATATAGCTTTTTTTTTATTTTGGCTTTATTTCACAGCCACGTCTGGGTAATTAAAATTAAATATTCGGCTCGTTGTCCTTTAGTTAGATTTCATACTGGAGCTGAGTTTCTGCGTGGTAATTTAGGCTCCTTTGATATCAAGGCGGCGATTCAATTCAATCTGTACTCGTGTGTTTGGGTTCTATGAAATTTAATATTCGTTTAATTCCAAATTCATTCACTTTTCCTTGCAATTTTTCCATGAAATTTATTTTAGTAGTAACCTAAATTTATTTAATTGATTTCGATGAAAATCATTGTCAAAATCATCATCAATAGCAACTGCCTGATCTTCCCCAAAAGTTTGTAAATTATGTTCGCTCGGTGAACCACGATTTTTACGATCGTTTCCATACATCTAGAGTTTGCCAGCGAGTTGGCGAACAGAAAGGTCAATTCTGTCGGATACTTGGCATAACTGCACGCCTTGTTGCCTCGTTCCTTGCAAATTCGCGATTGTTTTCCTGTTTCTGAACGGGAAATACCGGTTTTCGTTGTACTCTTTTTTTACAGTCTCAACTTTTAAATGTTTTCCAGCGCTTTTTGAGTTTTTACTTTATGCCCGTTTTGAACTTTAAACCGGTTTTCATTTCACGGGACCGGATAAAAATAGAGTACTGATGTAGAACAAAATCATGTTTATATTATGCTATTTCTTCTTGTCAGCAGATATCAAAAACGAATTATATCGCATATTTGATCTTACGGATTAATTGCTTGACTTGTAATAAATATTTCAATTTAAAAATGTGAATTTAAAAATGTGAATTTAAACGATCACAATACTTAAACATATTAATATTTATTGCATCGATCTCTGAAATATTCAATATTATGATTGTGTATGCAGTGTTACATACATAATTAAACGTACGATAAACGTTTCGTAGAATGATATCGTGTAATATTTCTTTCGTTTTTCTGTATTTCCCCGATGATTATACAAATCAATTGATAACTTCTCTACTGACAACGTAATGCTTCTTACGGCTGCTTTTAGCACAAAGGCACTTCGTTTATTTATTTCTTGCCTGACTATTAAATAATCGGTGTATATTCAATTAAACAATCTATTTAAGCTTACGAAGCAAATAAATGATTATCAATTTTCAGATTTAACAATTTAATAATATCGTCCTCGCAAGAGGGAATTCAATTCAAAGGTTCGATCACGTACAAAACGTGCTTAAACAAAGATAACAATTTCATTTATTTACCGACAATTTTATGGTAAATATCCACGGTTATGGTTTCGTGCTGTAACCGTATCTTACAAATAACCGTTCAATAAATGTATTTCCATAATTCTATAATCATATCTGTAACTATTTTTCAGTAATCGTATCTCGATAATTTTCTAATTGAAAACGAAGAAAACAAGCCTCTCAACGACGTGATCTCGTTTCTCTATTTGGAATTTAGACATTGAAAGCTGCGAATAACTTTCGATTTAAAAACTGTTTCATCTGTATGGTTCGTTCAATTGAAAATCTGCTCCGTCGTGAAATAATTAGATATAGTATATCGGACGAACGAAAATGAAATAAAAGATATTCTAATAATATAGTACGCTTAATCTGATTTTTTTTAATCCTCAACCTTGAGCAGTATCGTGGGGTCATAGGGTGACACACAGCAGCTTGTATTAGGTTATATTAATTATATTCTGCATTTTACACGATAAAGATTATCATTGGCGATACGGCGTAAAGTACAGAATACAGATTAAAGTTAAGTAACCTAATTTAAACTGAAGCCCGAACTATCGCGTGTGTCGCCTGTGATTCTAGGATACTACTAGTCGAGGATTAAATTTCGTAATTTGGAAACAAACATTTAATCCAATTAATACATCTTACGGTATATGTTGTTATAAAAAATATTATAAAAAATCGAGGCAGTAATATAAACGTATATAATAGGAATTAATTATGATATTACGGATACACTTCGTACATCTCCTGCTTTTTCAATCGCGAATAAAAATATTTCAAGTTCAATTGTTTTAATCCGATGGTGTACATTTACCTTTAAGTATGAACGATTTAAAATTTGCCATATTATTTAGCGATATTATTATACGACTTAAAAATTCTTCTCAAAATTCGTACCGCGTAAAAAAATTAGAAAGATCGTAATTCATTGCGACGCCACAGTTTCGACGATTCTTCTTTATTTCTCAGTGTCGTACTGGATTCGTGTCAGTACAATAATTAATGTACAAGTTGCAATGGAAGTATCGATTACTTGGAACTCGGACGTAGAACGTAGATAGCAGTGGTTTTCGAGCAACCATGAACGTGACCCGAACGTATATCGACTTTTTACGTGAACTAGGCCCTCCATGGTCACCTATAGTATAACATATGACACCTTGGTGGATCGATGCTTCCATTGGAAGGAAAACGACGATGGTTAGCTGCGAAAAACGTACGTAGGAATTCGCGAAATGTGACGAGCTCGTGTCAATTTTCCAATGGCTGATGTATCCTTGGCTCTTATCGCTGCGAAAATGATAGACAACGTCGATTGTTCATTAGCAGTCAGCCATTGTTTATGCGATTCTATATTTTTAAACATAACCGAGGGAGCGGAATAGAGACTCTTCCTAAATATTACGATGGATATTTCGCTTTAGATATTTTACAAAAATATTACATTTCTACAGATTTCTATAGTATATTATTGTATTACATGTTGATGGTATATAGCGGGTATAATATACGTGTGTTGAATTTTTCCTAATTAATTATGTATAAACTAGCATAGCTAGCAGCTATCCAGTAAGCAAATTTAGAAACCTGTTAGTAATTTGACTTTTTATAACATATTCATACACGTTAGGCTACTTTCGAAAGCTATAAATTTACTATCTTTTCATATTTCTATAATCAATAACTGCGTTTACGTATTTTTCTTAAATTCGGCAATCGATCGTTTAAGAATCGAATAATAGTATCACGATCGAAAAGAGATTTTTTTTCCATATATTTCATGTATCCTATAGAAACCATAGACGAATTGAATAAAATAGAGTATCAACAGTGATCAGACACATTATTATACTTATCGATATCTGATCAAGGATTAATGTCGTGTTGTTCGCGATTGTCGCGATTAATTTTCATCAAACTTGCAGTTTTCCTATTTTTCAAATAAAATCTCACGATTTTACTATTACTATGCTGCTTCAAGCATCGGAACAACAACAGTTGGCTGGACGAAAACGTGACTGTCGCTCGTCCGTTCGAGGGGCTGGCGAAGGAATCGCTTTACCGCGACCGAAGAAAAATGATTTGTCGCAACGTCGAAGCGGAAATTAGCAGTTAGCAACCATAGATTTCTACGGTTTCGCGAAGGCACTGACATGAACGGGCTGAACCAGCGAAATAACTGTCGGAGAAAATTGCTGAGCTACGACACCGTCGGCTCTTGCACTTCCCGTACGGCTCCATGGCGAATTAATATCGACGTCGAAATTATTGCGATAGACGCAACAATTACTTTCTCGGGGCTAACTCGACGTTGTTTATCGCTACAAAGTGACGCTGAAGATAAATTATCCGAGAAATCGATGTTAAAAAGTTACAAAAATTACCTCGTTACGTCATTGCTTTGTTATGCAAGTGACAGAGAATCAATAAAAATTGATAGTTGTTTAATAGAAATGAAAAAAGTTTACCAATAAATGCGAATAATTTTTTGATAGAAATAAAAACTTAAACCATATTTAAGATTGATTTAGAACGATTGCATATATTATAGTTTGATTTTCAATGGAAGCGAAGGATGTATTTCGATGGAAAGTTACAATTAAAATTGGTTCTTAAGTGTTGGCCAACTGGTTAACGGGTAACTGTAATTGGGGATTATCGAACAGACTTCGAAAAAGAACAGGCGATGTTTAATTGGCACTTCTGCTTGATAATGGGTTAGTCCGAACGGTCTGCGATATAACAAGATGTCAATGTCAGTAGTAAAATCAAGCTTCTGTTCAATTTGAAAGATAGTTAGTACGTACTTGCAACTAACTATAATTTATAACTTTATTAATAGCGATGGATTAATTTGTTTCGTAGCTTAAACAGCGAGCGATATCAGAGGCACGCCAGAAACGTTAAGAAAGATATTTTTAGACGATTTAAACGCGTTTATGAACAATGGTACTTCGAGTTGACGAAAATTGTTGGAACCTGACAAGTCACTTTATTTCGATTAAATTCCTCTCCGTAATTCATAGTCTAAAAACATATTTTTTGTACTTTGTAGCATTATAAATATCGAATATCATAAATATTCCAGAAAATCTGTATTTCAAATAATAATTACAAACTAAATTCGATATAAAAACTTATAAAGCCACGGTACATTCCTCAAATTTCACCCTTACATCGTCCTGCAGTTCGCGCTTCGTTTCAACGTAACAGCCTATAAACTCAAAGCGCTTCGACAGACTCGAAACGTGTTTTAGCACGAAATTAATCTTATCTGTCGATGCACTTCAAACCGGAACCCGATTTCCTCCGAAGAGACTCGACAGAGTCGAGACGAACGACGTTAAAAATCGAAGAAAAATCTCCGGAAGCGCCCTTATCTCCAAGTTTCCGTGGTAAAATGACCCGTTAGCGACTTCCGGCGGAAGTGACACCGTGTAAGGAGCTGGATAAACGGCGATGCTGCGACTGAAGCATAACGGAAAAGCAGACGGGGGTAGAAGGAGCACGTACCAGAGAAGAGAGACCAGGTTGAAAAGAGACGATCGTTGGAGATGAAAAAGGAAGAGTGGTGTCGCGACCTTGGGCTCGAGTTCCGCATTGCTGAAGCGCAACAGATCTCGCGTATCCAGTCGTTGAACGTGTCAGTTCTCAGTTGGCAACGCGACCGGTTGCTTCAACATTTCTCCTTTAGAAACTGGAAACAGCTAGTTTGAAAAACCAAGAAAATTTTCTACTTCGTATTTCTCTTTGCTCGTATTTCATTTCCTCTCTGTCTCTTAGTTTATTTTCTCTTTTTCATTTTCTTTTCTCTCTTAATTAAGTAAAATCCAATGAAATAGAATTTTCTCGTGGATGGAACGATTAGAAAAGAACGTTGGAAAAGTGTTGTGAAGCTGGGAGAAGATAGTTTGAAAGACAAAGTTTCCCCCCCTGTTTTCTCTTCCTTCGCTATTTCTTGGTCGAAAAAAAAAAAATAGCAGAGTCTTCCTTCCAGTCGATATGGTTTAAAAGAGCACGTCGGAGAGGCGTGTTGCTATAACGAGCTACTTCAAAAGACGAAGGAAATTTTGTAGTTCGCGTCTTTATTCTATTCCCGCTGTTTCGTTTATGGTTTTCGATGCCTCATGTCTCGAACGAAGTAAAGTGGAAGCATAGGTGAAGAAAATATAGTGAATTCTTTGTGGTTGGAACGGCTGGAAGAGAACACTGGTTGAAAAAGTGTCGCGAAGCTAGAGCCACGGTCCCAGATTGTTGGTTGCTAATTGTCTAGGGCAGAATAATTGTCTTGCTTCTGGAAAATCACCGGCTTTGTTCTGCCGTCCGTTAGAGAAACGACCCATAACGAGCGAGGAGAAAGAGCAAAAGCCGCGACGCGACTCAAATAAATGACGATAGGGAAGAACTTTGAATAGAATTGCGTTCGTGCCACGATTGTTTGAACGTTCGTTGGATTAATCGTCTTCTTTTTAATACCAGGACTATCAAACCTATTAAAATGCGTTTCAGATCCTTTACTTTGACAAACTTGCAACTTTTACTCGACTTTCGTCTATTCGTTTATATTCGAAGCAATGTTTATTTTATTATTTGTCGAAGAACATACCCGCACGCACGTGCATGTTTCTAACGATTGCAAAGGCTAAAAATCGAAAATCTATCATCCTGGCAAACTTGTCGATTCTAGCGTTGTAAGACTGTCCACCGAACTGAACTATCTGGCCAAAGACTTTTGCAGGTTATTATACAGCTAATTCTTTTCTCCGAGTAATTCGATTTAGGAACTGTTTCATCACTGCCGGATAATTTGTCTCTGAAACATCCTGTATGGACGTTCACTTTTAGTAAGAGCACATTGTATCAACTTTCGAACGGAGGCTGAGAATATCTCTCCCCTTGCAACCATGTAACGCAATCACGTGTAACGGTATCCACCTCAAAACGTGTCGAGACTTTCGCAACCGATCAGCAAAATATAATAGAAGTTCACCCGTGGTATAGACACCCAAGTTATTGAATTTCACGCCAGACTGTCCTTCCTTTTCAACGATTGTTTTCGGGTTCAGCGTCCGATTTTTCAAGCGTATAACACGGTCTACAATTGTTATTAGCATTCAGTGTCTTTGTAAAAAAAAGCTGGAGTTAGAAGGTTGTAGTTATTTTCTTTTTTGTTTTCTGACGAAGAAAAGTATCGTAGAAAGTACCTGTAAGAATCTTCGCCTCGACTTTCCTATTGCTTCATCTTAATATTCATGAGGAAAGGTAACAGCTATGGTTAGAAACTTTTATCGTGATCGGAGGAAATAAACAGTATCGTGAGAGTGTAGGAATTTCAGGAAATTTGATAAAGAAATCTGTCCCTTCTCCGCAACGTACGATAACAACCGCCGGAAACTTAAATAAGGTACAGGATAGTTCAACAGAAATAAAAGATAGCCCAAAACATACGTTGATTGGAAGATAAAGAGTCGGCAAAAATCTTTAAATCTCCTTAGAACAAACAGATACAATCGACCACGAAAACTCAACATTTGGGTCTAAAAGTTCAACGATCGATCCCATAAACCCAACAATCTTGCGTGTAAAGTCCGTTCCCATAAAACCTAAAACTCATCATCATCATCGACTCGGTCACAAACCATTACGCGTAACAGAATCTGCAAACGAAACAAAATAAAAGAAAGAGAAGCCGGGCAGTGACCGGAAGGCGGAGCTAAGCTATGCAGCGCTATGCACAAAGTTTCAAAATATTTGTTTCGATAGCCGTGTTTCGATCGGCTTAGCTTAGCTTACGGTGGAAACCGTTCCTTGCACTGTGTCGCTTATTTGTCCAATCGATTAATTCCATAAAACGAAGAGCATAGAAAGTTGACGAAATTATTGGGTTTTCGTCAAGTTTGTTCTTTCGCTTCGTTAACAAGCAATGGATGAGCAATATTTTACGTTTTACGTCATGTACAACATCTGGTCTATTAATTTCTCCATGTCTCGGAAAGTCGTACAGCGGCGTTTTTGCAAAACTTACGCGGTCTGTTGGCAAGATGTCAAAAATTGAACCGAATCCTTTACTTATATTACGTGCGACTTGCGGAGAGACGGAGAAAGCTAATAGACCAGCGTGTATCGTAGACACCTCGCTAACGAGACATAAAACATAAAATATTATTATTTCGATATTCACCGATAAACCGAATTTTTTGAGACAAGCTCGAAACAAGCGCTTCGACACGCTCAAAAATGTCAAGAAATGAAGTAAAAAATAAACACTTTGCCGTGCGAACAGTCAAATATTTTTAAATTTCTCACGGCGTAGCACTGCTTAGCTTAGCTTTTTCGATGGTTCTCCGGTAAAAGAGGGAAAAAAGTGCGGAACCTTGTGCGTTGACCTTGACTGTTGTCGAGTTCCGCATTGCTGGAGCGCGAAGGGCCCCAAGGGAAGGGCCACTTGTAAGATCGTTGGCCTGGTGGAAAGAAGGGCGAAGAAGAGAGACTGTACCCGTGGCTGGCAGCTTCGGCCTTCAACTTGACCGGCCCGACTAGCGCCCTTCTCTTTGGTCGAGGCAAGCGTGACCGCTTCGGGATACGAGCACGTACAATTTTAGATGCGGGGTCCTTGACACCTTCGACAACGAGACAACTGGCAGCCATTGACAGCCTCGAACGTTGCTCCCCCCCCGTCCATTGATTCGCACCGCGAGTCCTCCGTTGGTTTGGCTTGGCCGCGTATGTGCCTGGCAACCAGGCGAGCGTACAAGAGGGACGAGCAACCTTTGCAGCGATCGGAGACTTCCAAGACGGGTCGAGACTCTAACCCGTTAACCGGGTTATGCCTTAACGCATTGTTGACAGGTCACCAGTGAACTCGTGTATTTATGCACAAAGTTCAGTTGTTAGTTTCTGCGCAAGATAGTCGGTCAACAACGCGTTAACGCGTTAATTTTACGCGAATTTTATGTATTTTGCCTTCGCGCCGCAACGAATCCAAGTATGCGTATATCGAAATATGATCGAAGAAGATTTTTATTAATTATCCTCTTAAAAGCAAACCATCCGTTTCCAGTATTGATCCAGTATTGATCGAGGAGTCTGAGCCATCAATTGCACCTAATAATTTTCTTTAAAATCTAAACGGAAACGGAGTCTTTTCATCGATCCTCGTAAAATCGAACCGGTTTTCTAAATTTCAAAGATTACAGTCGCACAGCATTGAAAAATATTTCGGAAATTAGCTCGGCTCGTTGACTAGCGCGCAAATTTTACACGTTTTATCTTGCGAAGATATTACGTAATACCTGCGCACTTCTTCCTGACAATGTCACCTTAGTCATTCGTATTGTTACCTAAGTCGATCATTGTTCGGTCCAATAGGTACGAAAATGTGCACGATACACGTAACACGCGAAACTATGATAACATGTTGAAAACGTAGTTGTGTTATGATTGTTTAACAGGCAACACGATTTTCTGCCTAGCCTTCATGTTTTTAATTTATTCATGGAAATACGAATTTGCGTAAATTTGAACTTGTGACATAGCGATGTTTTGCTTGCAGGGCCTCGGCCAGGATGTTCTCATGGGAGCGAAAGAGGAAGAATGGGGCAACGCGTTAAACGTGCGAGATAAATCCTCGCTGGGAGTTGTGTTAAGGGATCGTTTGATGACGGATGCCGCCCTCGGAGGTCCACGACCGATCAAGTCCGAGCACAATTATAGTTTGTTGGCGTCGAGTCCTCCTCCAAGCCCCGCGACACCCGGTGCCAACCCCCATACACCTAATTCCGGATCGTCCGCCGATAGGGTTGGCGCTTCTCTCTCCACTACTAGTTCCTCCATCGATTCTACTAATCTGGATCATCATAAATCGTTGGACATTCGAAGCAGAATCGATGGTAAGAACACGCGAAAACTTGGACTATTGTTGTAATCTCTTTTGGGAAATTTTGTATAAGTCAACAGGAAACCCTGTTAACGTTACAAGATCTTCAATAGCACCAGTTATGAGTTACGCGAATCCAGTTGGAAAGAATTCATTTCCTCGTCTAGTAATTACGATATCTTTATCCAATGTTTAGGATAGTTAATCTTCGAATATTTACATCTTATTATCTCTTATCGATCTTAGTTTTTATTGCCACATAGATGCAGAAAATAGAATATCTGACACTGCTAATAAAAATTAGGCGATGCAGAAAAATCAATTCTTCGCAAATATTTTCGAAATGCGAATATCTCGTCGATGATACCGAAAAATATATTAGATAAGAGTCGAATGGTGTCTTGCGAGATATCGTTTGATGTGATTGTTTCACTTTTTGTGAGCGGATATATGGGAGAGATACGAAGGCCAGATTTTTGCTTTGTTCGGTAAAACATATATTTTTATATTAGTCAAGATTTATCGAGTAGATTTACTAATAAATTCTTTGATCTATATACTACATATTTTATGATTTTATCTTATTCACCGATAGTTAGTTTCTTAGTATATTCTCATAGATCTGAATTCTGAATCGTGCCTTCTTAATGTTTTATCAGTGAATCCAATAATGTGCTCGTGACTGCAAATAATCTTAGATAATCGTAATAGCATATAAGAGTATATCCTACAGTAGATCCTGATATCATTATCGGTAAATCTTAAGAACTCTAATCATATCGGTAGAGAATATTATCTAATGTAATTCGTAATCTTAGTAACTGTAAATTTTAGTAACTCTATTAAATCCAAGCAATCTTACTTCTACCAGCGTCAGTTGCAACAAATTTTAATATCGTTGTTATCGTTAAAAAATTATGAGAATCTAATTGTAAGCCACAAAGACACTTGTAATATCACCAACAGCAAAATTTTGATATTATAATTCTTAACTGGATAGAACGCTGGTGCTAATAACGCTAATACCAATAATGATAATAGTACTAATATTAATTCCACTAATATATCCCCACGAATCTTCACGAACACACCTGTCAGTTAGACAAAATTTTCTCATCTGTCACACACATTATCAAAAGAAAAGCTAGACAGAGTCACTGCTATATCCGTATGTAGTAAACTCTGTAAATTCTATTATTGTCTTCACTATTGTCAACTTTAATTTTTAACAAAATCTTAATACTATTTACAGCTTCATCGCTATTTCCAACTTTGTATCTTTCTTCACCGACGTAGTCGTTAGACGTATCCAATGCGGTTTCGCATCTACAAGTTTCGCATAAACGCATACAAACTCGCAGCATAGTAATCCCTATAATATTCCGTAGATAAGACACATTTCTGCTAAGGTTCAATCTCTCTGGTTGCGTTCATAAAAATGCAAATTCGCAGAAACATGCTCGATCTAGTCGTAAGAAGTGTGTGCTATAAAAAGATCTAATGTCGTCATTAGCAGATGCAACAAATATTAACGTTGTAGCACAACTACTATGCGCTGTCCATTCTCAGTACCAGGATTCTCGACTACACAAAGTCCTAACGTTACAATTTACGATCCTACTAATACTTGCACCTCCATTCACCGGCACATCTATCAGTCGCGAGAAACCTCCTCACCTTCCCACATTCGACTTTCAAGAACCTCTTCCTCAACATCATTACGGTGCATCGCGAATGACGGGGTAACGCTAATGCACGACGATACACTTGAAATACGCTTGAAAGCTATAGCAGAATCTCTGATGGAGGAGGATATAACGTTACAGGTGTAACAGGAGTCTGATAATGCTGCTAATTTCAGGGAAGCCCGCACTATTGGCAATATCCTGCCGTCATCAACGTGTCTCGTCAGTTTCATTTATGCGGCCTGTGTACGTCGTTGATCCATTAACTCCTCGAGACGACCCAGTTCGTATTATCGTATTGCTCAATGTATATCAGTAACGTGTAATGACTGGATCTGATAGCGGTTGTCGCGATCCGTTTGCTCGTCGTGATTTCATTGTACACATTTGCACACGTAATTTTTGACTTTGGCCTTGTCTGTTCAGTTTCTTATAATGCAACGACGGACAGAAAAATGTTTAGAACTGATACATAGTACCTATATACTTGGGTATTTGCGTACGGAAGAATACATATGGAATAGCGTGCGAACTGATACGAAGATCGAGAGAATTTAGATTCAAAGTTGTTGGAAACGATCGTCTTATGCGAATAAAATGTGAAGTAAAGCGAAGATCGGATGATATTTTTGTTTTTGCAGATATGGAGGAGGAGTGTTTCCCGGCGATCTCAATGAATACCGCGTCGGGACGCGACGAGCTGCCTTCGTCGTCGTCCACGTCGTCTACCTCAACGATTATCCTAAAGAGAAGAAACAATGTAGTACCTGAAGACGTGGAGTGTACAGAGATCAAAGGTGAACCGATCAGCGCGCCTAGCAGTCCTTCGGAGTCTTGTCAAACGTCGATAACCGACGACAAGAACACGATAACCATGGTGTTTCCTCAGAGTCTTCATTTTTCGAAGAACCACATGTCGCAGACCAGCGATAGCGAGGAGGATGACGAGGAATATTATCAGGTACTTTCATATTTTCTTTATTTAGAATTCTTACGGATAGAATTCTGTTCGTGAAAGTACGCCAGGGAATGTGTCAAATGTCTCGAGGAATTGGTCGATTCTACGTATCCCCTTTTACATTTTGCTGAATGAGAGACAGACAAAGTTTCGTAAAAGCAAAGATCGAAGCGTATGATTATTAAAAATTGAGATCCACGTTCGTCTTAACAATATATAATACGACGATTATTCAAATTATGGAGGAACTTTCAAGCGCGAATGTTCGTGTCTTGTAGTTATTCGTAAACGCGTGCAAACACTTGTTCCAACAGATAACGTCAAATACCGAAACGTAGCTAATTATTAGAGTGGAACGATGTTAGTATAGATGTAACGACATGTGTTAGGTATTCCGTAATTTAACACGTGTAATTGTTACAGCAGAATGACTTTCACATAAATGCTTTTCGTTTAATTCTGTTTGAACGAACTTCTATCGTTTTTGTTTGAAGCAAATTTTTGTAAATATTCTATCTCTTTGCATCTCAATGGAGTGTTTAAAGTTCGAGATCGAAAGAATCTTACGTTCGAACGGTTCGATTCTTCTTAATTCAAAATTTGCCTTTTCACACTCTAGTGTATTTAAATGCAAATAAAATAAAAAAAAGTAACATTTAGTAGATTTTCACGACAATTTCTCACTTTTTCATGGCACGCGATATTCTTCGTTTTCCTATGTAATTACGATTTTAATTGACAGAATTTTAATTTGAAAAGGAACAGAAGAGCGAATATTCGACTATTGCAAGAAACAAAATTTCGTCGACGCCCGTATTCTTACTCGCTGATCTCAAATTACGAGTATCTTTTCCTGATGCATCTAAGAATGATAAAAATGCTAAAAGAAAACAAACTTTGTGTGTCACAGGGTATGGAGGTAGAAGAGTACAACGGGGAGGCGAGCGATGAGAAACAAGCGGATCTACGCGCGTCCAGGCAGGGCCTACCGCCAACGCCGCCGAGCAGCGCCAGCTCCGACAGCGAGGGCACCGCTTCCGCTTCCTGTTCGCCGGAACGCCGAGATTCCCAGAGCTCCGCGCACGCACAGAATCTCAGAGGCCTGCTCACGCCCAGACTTTACATCACAAACGGCACGCACACCACCAGACAGCCGATACACACACCCTTGATTTCCTGTCAACCGGTGAGCCAAACTGGAATCTTTTTTAATTAACGCCACTTTTTTCCAGACGCATAAGTAAAATAAGCGACTTTAAGTTATAAGATAGTCGACAACCTTGCAGTGAATTTATAATGTAATTATGAAATGTTTTTATGTTATAAGCGAGCCTATGTTACGAACGATAGTAACAATTTCTTCTTTTTTTTATCGCAAATTTTTCAATGTCGCTGTATAAATACTCGATTAATTTTCAATTCTCAGAAAAAGTATGCATTTTCATATCGCTAGTTTATTTATTGGAAGGAAGTGGCGTAAATAAAATAGTGCCTATAATATATCATATTTTTCTTTACATTTCGTTTCTTGGTGCCTCGTTATTCATTCTGTCAATGAGCGAAATATTTTATGCGAAATAAATGATAATACAGCGATATAATAGAGTAACTAAGATAACTCGATATAAGAGTATAATATTGTGTAAGACACCAGAAATGAGAATGAAATAACCACCTTGTAATATAATAAGATACGGGCTTAAAGTACAAATAAATTATCATTATTATATTTTATGTAACGTATTTTACATTTAATTACGTAATTTACATTCTATACAAGCTTTCATAAGAGTTTTATAAAAGGAAGATGGTACATCGCTTCTGACAGAAAATTTTGTTAAAAATTAAGCAAATATCTGATGTCTTATGCGAAATATGATTTTTAAAATTTTGTGAAAGAGAGACCTGATATATAATTGACAAGATATATAATGAACCACTACGTTAATTAATATCGAGTCGTAACATAAATAAGTTCGGTCGAATAAAGAAATATATTGAGCTTGATCGGACTTACAGTTTAAAAAATTATATCTTGTAATCCAAAAAAAGACAATCCTCCCGATAAAATTCACGCCATAAACACAGAGAAAGATGGACGTAGGTTGTGACATTGCGTTAAATTCATCTTACAGAAAGGGTCGACGGGTGTGTTAACGTTGACCGAAGAGGAAAAGCGGACATTGATCGCGGAGGGATATCCAGTTCCTACGAAACTGCCTCTGACGAAACAAGAAGAGAAGTCTCTGAAGAAAGTCCGTAGGAAAATCAAGAACAAGGTGAGTGTCGAATACTTGTTAGAAAATAATTAGACCGCGAATGTTTATGCAAGTTCATATTTTTAGCAACGCAAAGTATTTTACCTTTTAAATATTACAGCGAGTACTTTATTTTAAATCTTCCGTGTATTTTCGAATATTACGCATGTTCTTTTTACTTGTATATCCCATAAACCTGCAAACATCCGCGATCTGGAAATAATTATACCGCGTTCATGCTGGTTTTTCGATGAAATTATCTAATACTGCGTGGTGTAAAATTTGTTTTTTAATCTTTGATTCTAAACAGGTTCTGTTCTCTGCTTGCATTTTAATTTCGTTTTCGATTTCGATGGATGATAAATTTTGTGTCGTAATTAATTAACATTTGAGAACAAACCTGCCCAAAATCTTGTGTCTGTGTTAAAACTGACGACGATAATTACGTAAAAGCAAACACTTTGTCGCTAGTCATTTTTTTGCGATACAGCTTTTTCCGTTTATAAATCAACGGCTGAAGAAAACACTTAACTCTTCAAATATACACTAAAATAACCAAACTTAATCAAACAAATCCACTTTTTTCCAAATTTTAAACCGTTTATTCAATTTCAATTTCTCATGCCTAATATTCTTGTGCCGCGTGAGTGAATTAATTTAATTTTTAATATCATCTATTTACTTGGTTTTCGATATTTCCTATCTATATCAATTCTTAACGTGTTCTACTTATATAATACGCTAGTTTTAATAATGTTCAGTTTGTATTAATCTAACGTTGTCCTACGTATTTAACGTTTTATACCCAAATATTAATTGTTCCCTATATGAAGGAATTCCTTTTAATTCCCTTTTCATCTATACAGCACAACGAACAACACATTGTCCACATAATTCTTTCTTTAATTTTAACAAAATTTATACGAAAATATCTTCCCATTGGACACAGAACGGAACAAAGGAAAAATGCATCGGTTTCCAGAAAATTGACGTAGCTATTCGTTACAGACATCAGAATATAATTTTCTCATAATGCAAACTGTTTCCTTGAATCGGCCGAATTTTCGCGGTACAGCGAGTCGATAGCGCAACCAACCCTTAACGAAGAACAAAACTCGACGCATGATCGGCTGTTTCGTGTTTCAGATATCAGCGCAGGAGTCGCGACGAAAGAAAAAGGAGTACATGGACGGCCTAGAAAGACGCGTGACGATGCTCACGAACGAGAACTCCTCCTACCGGGACCGACTAACAGCCTTAGAAGACACGAATCGCGAATTACTGAAAGAGCTTCAACGTCTCCAAGCACTTCTTCAACTACAAAACTCGTAGGCGCACCGTTTCGAAATGACGTTGAACGTTAAACTACAAACCGACGATTTGAGTTATTATCAAGAAGACATTATAATCGCGGTCATAGTGGTCGGAAGGGCGATTTCGCGAAGACTGGTGGCCAAATAAACGGCCTTAGAACGTGTTCCTGATCGTCGAATCACGAGTGTTTTTTTTTTTTTTTTTTATCTTCTATGTAGTTTCCTTCGATCCTTGGACAATTTGCAATTTTCTTCGATTATGAAAGGGAGAGAGGAAAACTTACGTTTCCTCGATGGATATCTTTCAATGAATAATCCATCGAGCTTTTATGGGATCAAATGTTCTTGCGGACTATTTCCCAAACAGACCATTTTCCAAGGGAACAGTGCAATTTCCTTTACATTCCTGTGTAAAGTCTTCCTCGTGTAGCGGATCGAGCGTCAGTTGAGTAGAACGATTCGCGATGAAAATATATTCCTTGGATACGCCTCGTCTTCCTGTTTTCCGTAGACAGGAGTCGGCGGAGGGTGCAATTCTGCCGGGAGTGCCTTGATTCGCTTATCTTTCTTCCATCGCTAACGACGAATTGAAAACGAATTTTATTCTCCTTTCTCTTCTATTAGAAATGTTTTCGTTACGTTTCTGTTATTGTATCGCATCTAATGAATCGAATTTATCGAATTGTAACATATATTGCGTAGAAAGAATGTGGAGAAAGGTCGATCGCTATACGATCTAAATGTGTAATACATCGAGAGCTTAAAATTGCAGTTAAAAATCGTAAAGTACATGGTCTAAAGTGACTATAGAGAAGTTATTCTACGTGTAAAAATGAATCGGAAAAGCAAGAATAAAGTTTTTTCGTTAGAATCTTCGTTGTTGAGAAAATCGTATTTGAAAATTGAAGCGAGATATACGTACGTTTAGTCGACTCTCGACAGGGCACGTGTCTATCGACGATTTTTTTTAGAAAACGAGACTTTAAAGGAAAAATATTATTTTACATTTTCGACTTATTTTTACACGTAGACTCAACCTTCAGAGCAATGATACCATATTCTTTCGATTTAGAGTGAACTGAACATACACATATCCGACCTACTTTCAAACTCGATTATCTCGAAAACGAAATGTTAAATAAAAAAGATTCATTCTTTATTTTTAATTTAGTTTTGCTTACACAATAACCTTATGCCACCTATTTTGGAACATTCGGTACATATAACGTTCGTTTCACACTTTATTTCGGAAAGTTGACTGTAGCAGAAGCGATGTCTAATTTACCTCGGAAATTGAAATCAAAATGTAAAGAATAAATTTCTCAAGATTGATCGCATTTCAGTTTCCTTAAAGAAGAATACACTTTCAAAGGATAGCGACTCGTAACGAGATTCGATATTATTAAAATGAATTAAACGAAGATCGAAGATCGAGAACGTAACTTTCTTTTCGGCGTTGTTCATCTTTCACAGATAACTTATTCCACAAAGTTCGATAAAGCGTATGGAGAGAGTTTTGATTCAAACGAAATTTCAACAAACGTTCAAAAGACGTGCGAAATTTAATTAAACGACAAGGACTAACCCTCCAAAGGCAGACGTATATTATATTTTTCCACACTCCGTAGTTACGCTGGATCATTTCCATCCAAGATAAATATCCTTAGTATTCTGGACTTTGAAGAACGTAAAAAAATGCCTAGAATACTTATCGATGTCTTCACTGTATAATAAAGTCATTTATCAAGTCAAATATCTAAAATTTCTATCGATAAAAATCAAAATTTCGCTTGGATGAGTAACGACCCAGTTTAATTACGAAGAGTTAAACTTGTAGCGAGACATTTAGCGATAGATAAGCGCAGACTATTAAAGTATTTAGGAGCGTAAGTGCATTTTCAATCGAGTGTCGATTGATATTTGTGTTCGCTTGACAGCGATGATGACTCTTCGATTTTCGTCCAAACGATATAATAAAATTAGGAAACGAATATAGAGAACGAAGAATAGTTAAAATATAATATTAAGACGACATACAATTGAAACGATAAATGTCCAACGCGTTAACTATATAAATTATATAGATAATGAGTGATTATAATTAATGTGGTATTTTATCTAGAATGAATACGAGATGATCGTGTACGTCTATTTTCTCCAGAGAAAATTTGTTAGAATGATATATATATATATATATTTAGGAATTTATTTATAGATTAGGATCCATTCACGCGAGATATAGATTTGTATATTATATTTGTAAAAGAAGACGTTTATTTAACCATCCGTACGTTGTTGAGATGGTTCGCACCATTGTGGTTTTAAGAAGAACGTGTGCAATGATGTTGACTTTGATTATTTCTTTAAAGAACGCGCCACAGTATATAGATGTAATTTTTTCGTAGTTCTGTTATACTATGATACTATATTACGTGCGGTGTGATTCGTAGTACGATAAAGGAAGATAATTTTTCGGATTGCAAACAGTTGAGAAACTGCAACGAAAAATGGAAAATGAAATTCGAATCCTTTTTTCTAGAAACAGATATTTTTCGAGAAGAATTGTATTTTAGACGTAATAAACAGGGTTTTTCTCTTTCCTGTTTTTTGAACTCCTTCGAGATTCTTAAAATTCTCGTGTTCTTTATCGAAAAAGTTTATTTCAAGAAAAAATAAGAAAGTAAAAACAGCGAATAGTCGAAGAATGTTTTCTGCGAAAAAAAATATTTTCTGTGTAAGAAGTGTTTTTATAAAAAGACAAAGACTCGGTATCGAAAATATAACTTCTCGATAAAAATAAATTTCTCGAGAGATTTGCAATTTAGAAAATAACAATGGTTCACAAATACACGCACAAAGAATCGTATAAAGCTTAATTATTCGAAAAATATCTAAGAAATCTAATCTTCGATTTTAACAAAAGGTCGGTAATCCGTTAACTTTACAACGAATCACGCCTCACTTTGCATATTCTATGCTCGCACTGATCACATGTATCGTCGAATTTCGAAGGCGACAAATTTTCATTGTCTAATGGGTACAAATATCACCGATAATGTTCACGATCGTGTGAATTAGAGTTAAAAGAAGGGTCGACGAATGGTTCTAAGAGAAAACTCGTCTCGAACACGAGCGCTGCCATTGATTACTATAACGATCTTTGAAAATATGATACTTTCGGCACGTGAAGTCCTGCTGATATAGTTAAGCACGAGAAGAAAAAATTCTCCAAACGATTGCATTTTCTTGAATTTTAAAATACATAGGAATTTTATTAACGCATCAAGTGCCATGATAGTTAAAAATATTATTATATTACAAAATTACGCGAAAACTCTTTTCTGCTTTTCTTCAAATTTTGCTGTAAAGTCTCGACGAAATTTTCCAACCATCTAACATATCGCACTGTGTTACGTGACGTACATAACGTTTTTGAAAAAAAGAACGATTTTATTTGAAGTGGAGGACCGCTTGAGAAATTCTGGGAAATGATAGAACGGTTCTTGTCTGTTTTAGTTGGCTATTTAAAGCTCGAAGCCGAACGAGCTTCAGCGTCTGGAACATCTATTTTTATGCAGAATTCGCTGGCTCATTTAAACAATAACAAATGTGTTAGGTTCAGACTACGTCTACAATTTGGAAGCTCTATCTTTTATTTCAAACAGGTTGTCCGAAACATTGGTTATGAGATAGATTGGATAAACAATTTGGTAACTTATCGTGACGCGATAGTTGTTATCACGTGTTGAGGTAAACTCAAAGGTTTTATTTTATTAAATATTCCTTTGCCAAAAGTCATATTTCTCTGTGATAATGACAATCGACATTCTGTTTTTCTTTTTAATTCAGAATTTTCATATTCTGTACCTTTAATAATACAATTAATTTAAATACATGTTAGCTTTCCGTATAAAGAATTAATCACAAACTTTTAAACAAGTTACTAAATTTTTCAATCTGTCTCAACGAAGAAGATATCTCTGCCATAAGTCTGCTAATTTAATTACAAGAAAAATGGGTTTTCAAAAGTCGCTGTTTTATTTTAAAAAATTAATGGGGAACAAAAATCAGAAAGGGACGATCTTTCCTATTTGCAGAAAATCTGATTAATCGATCAAAGGGTAGGATAAATTTTAACTGACATGGCATCAAACGTGTTAATAAATATCAAAGGCTCCAGTACCTAAAAATTCGATGGCGCGTCTCCGATTTCTTCATCGAACACATTTTCGATCACGATCGACGAGGCTCCTCGCGCGATTTTGCGATCTCATCGTTCGCGATCACGTGTCGCGGAAAATTTTCCTCCCGGCTTAGATCCAGGCTTCGAACCAATTGAAGTTCGCGAGAACTTTGATCAACTTGTTTAGCCGTCGTAAGCCCACGAAACAGGGAATTTTAAACACGATCCATATCTTAAGCGGATATCGAAAGCTGAGATCTAGGGAAGCTGCCAATTTCCAATTTTTCAAATCCTAAACTTTGAAATTTGCAAATTTTCATCTTTTCGAAACTTTAAGCGTCTCGATTTCTCTTAACTTTATTCCTCTAGCTTTTCAAATTCCAAATTCTCCAAATTTCCGAAGCTTCGAGTTTCTCGAATCTACAAAAATGTAATAGACGATAAATTTATTTCCAACTTGGGCTCCCGGAAAAGTAGTCGTTTCGTATTTGTAATATAACAAATTCGTGATACGGTCATTCAACTTTCGCGAACAACAACGAAAATCCGTGAAAAAAGTTATCGGAAGAAACGTGATCTCTATTCAAACTCGAGAAATCTATCGTAGCAAAGATAGCCGTAAAACTCCCAGGAGATTGAACAAAAAATTAATGAGTTTGCCAAACAGTGTCACGTGTGTTTATAGTACGCTATTGAGGAGAAAAAAAAAATACGAGAAAGACACGCACACTCGGGTGTTACGTACTCACGGTAAAAAAAGCGGCAAGACGTGTAAAAAAGGCAGGCTAACTCGGCGTCTGTCAATTACTTACGCCTGACTGAGCACATCCGCAAACGTGAATCCTACTGACTTTAAAGACCGATGTGCCTATAATGTTCTTAAAGGGGATACTGTTTTTCGCGCTTTCAGTTGTTGACCCTATCGGTGGTACGAGACTATGGCGTGACACCCGCACTTATGGGGTAATATCGACGCATTAAAGATTAAAGCTGAGAGTCGAACACCTATGGGCGTTTATTACATTAAGTAGCGGGTGTTGGTCGTAATGGTCTCGTAAATAGGAAGAACGTAGAGGAATTTTCCAGTGGAAAGTATCTCCGGTTTAGATAATATTACAGTGGAACTTTGTTTATTTGAACGAAATTTTAACTGGCCGATGAATTGAAGTTTTGCTGGTTGAATTCGTTTATCTGAACACGAGCTGCTATTACGCGAATGAGAAGCGATAGGCAGCAAGGACAATTGGCCAACTCCTATTATACGAACTCTAATTATAATAAACTGTTTTTTCCGTTGCAAGTTCAGATAAATGTAGTTCCAGTACGTAGGTAGAGATATGTTAATTTGATATTTGAAAGAAATTTAAAAGTTGGGAAATTCGGAACTGTGTACGTCTGAATGACCAAATTTTGGAATTCTCAAGTTTCCGTAACTTTGCATCTCCGAATTCCTAGACTTGCAAATTTGTCGATTTTCGAATTGCATGTCGAAACTCTCAAATTTTGGATATCTAAACTCTTCGTGCTTTCCAATTCCCAAACTTGGAAGTTTCCAAGTTTCGAAATTTTTTACAGTTTCATATCTTCAAACCTTTCGATTATCTAAAATTCTTCAAATTTCAAGCTTTCAAATCCTGAAATCTCTAGATCTCTAGCTTACCAAATCCCACACACTCGAATCTCCAAGTATCTAGTTGTGAATTTCTAAATTTCCAGTGTTCCGTAATTTCGCAATTTCCAAGATTCTGTGAATCGTTCCGTTTTCAAAAATGTTCGAAATTCTCTTTGCCCAACTTCTACACCATTTACATTCTCCTCGAATATCTTCACGCTCTTCGGCCCGTGCGTTTCTAGATTGTTTCAAAGTCGATCAAATGTCTATGTAAATTAATAAATCTCGAGATATTTGAAGAATTACTCGTTACAGTGCCTGTTAATCCTATTCGCGAGAAGCAGACGCAATTTATACGTCGGTGTTATCCAATGATTCGCGGAAACCGTAATTCCTGCTATACAATTATACGAGTACGTACGTAAATTCGCCGGAGGAAGCCTCGTATCGTTAGATAAGAATCATAGCCTGTCGCGCAGGGAATCGTATATAATTTCTTGTACAAAATGCCAATTGAACGCAGTTTTATCCAGAGGAAATGAGAGAAAGAGAGGAACAGAGAGAGAATGAGAGAGAAAGAATTTAATATATTCTATAAACGAAGCTTTATATAAATGGTTATATATATACATATATATATACATAAGATATTTCTATATAAACAGATAATATATGTATACACTAAAGAAAACGTACACAAACACATTTACGAATCTACAAAATAGACAACGAGAGAACGATTGTCATACCATAGACTGTGGATATTTATGGAATTTCATATTTTTATCGCTCGAACGATCAAGAAATGGATCAAGAAATCTGTAAACAGAGATTCGTACCACGAAACTAGGTATCGTAGTACTTTTATCGTGGACATCTCGTATATTTTTGCACGTTGTATGCATTTTAAGAGTTGCTATTCTTCCAAATTTCTCGCATTTCATACTTTTAAATATAAATGCCTAAAGATCCGCAGGCTAATCACACGCAAACAGACACGTACACGCAAATAACGTTCGTTCGATTTCATTATCGCGAATCGACGATCGATTACCGATTCGTAAAATAGATTCGCTGCATCTGTGTGCCCTGCACCAAATATCTGATGTATCGCGTGCATTATATTATTTATCCGCAGAGACTAACTGTGTATATCTCGGTATACGTGTCCTCGTGTTAGCTGTGCAACGACTTATCCTATTATCCCGACGAGTAAATGTCTTTACGCGATTATGGTGTGCCGCTGCCACGTGGACGCCGGTGCACGTGGTCGTTCGTCTAACTTCGAACGTTGTATGACAAACGAATAAACACATGTGACTTAACTTTTTTGTTTTCGATCTTTGAATTGTTAGCCACACGTCCAATTTCGTGTCTGGCGTAGCTCAATTTCCTGGCAAAATATAAGAACTGTCGACGATATGGTATCACACTATTTCTTATATTTTTCAAATTGTTCTTTCATTATCGTTCACATAGTATAAATATACTCGCACTAACTAAGAGCAATCGGGAGATTTTGGTTTTCTCAGTTTAGATAATTAGCGTAGTTGGATCGTGCCAAGCGATTCGACAGGTTTTTTAAACGACATATAACTATTAATAAATATGAATTTTTATTATTTTCACTTCAAAATAACGATGAATATCGTTAAGATGTAAAGAACACGTATGCTGATATCCACAAGGTTTTATGGTTCTTTTTAATGAAAATCTCCAAGCGAGCTAAAGGAACGTTTGTATAAAAATTCACAAATTATAATAAATATGATAAAACAATTGCATATATAAAAACGCATATGAAAAAAACAAAAACGAAGAATTATATATACCACATCGAATCAAAAATCAATTGGCTTCTCAAGACCATTTTCTTCCCTTTAAACGAACACCCTGTTAAAGAAAGTTTGTCCTTGATTTCCCAAATTTCGTTAAGTCACTCTGAAAATTGATCTTTCTAAACTATTTTTATATTCTTCTCCAGATAATTTACAATTTTGTTACGACTATGTAAATCGATATAATCGAATAATAGTTTGTAGACAATATTCCCAGTAGTCCGTGCCTTACAGTTAAATACATTTGTTCGTAGATTATTGAGCGTCCTAGTTTATTGGGATGTTTCCTGATCAGTCTCCTTGGGATTAACTTAGTTCATAAGTTGTTTACCAGTGGGTTTAGGTGGTCTTCTAATCCCTTCTTAATCTTCCTACACAAATTCCTTAGTACTTGTAATACATGGCGCGATAGATGGAACGATTGTAAACGAAAATAACCTTCACCAGCTAATTGATTTTGCACGTACGTGGAATAATAGATTTCGTGTGACGTACGTCACTGTTCGCATTGGCAATCTTATCGGGCTTACTCTTCTGTCAGGTTTCGCAGGATCATCGAGCGTTTTTATCAAAATATCGAGTAACCGATACTTTGGAATTCGATTAAAGCGAATTACTAAAGAAATACTTTTGCTCGTTTAATTCTCTTGGTAATTCTGAGTGAAAAAATTACGTATTTTACTTTATATGCCAACTTAATTATGCCGTCGAAATAAGACCATTCGTGCATCACATTTCACAGCCCAATCTGATAGGCCTCCACAATTGAATCGACCGTTCATTCACGTTTTAATTAAGATTCTGCTAATGAATTATCGACCTCCACCTCCTGATAACATTGTTTCGATCTCTTCTCATTTCTTGGACGTCCTTCGAATTTTAGAAACAAACAAATTTTTACGTCGTCGAATTCTCTGGCCCGATTAATCTAAAAGGTGTTGCGCAGCCTTTCGATAATTTTTGATTCGATTGTAGAGAAATTTTTCATCGTTTTGAAATATTTAAAGTTTTCATTTCTTAAAAAAATTTAACGATACACGAAAAAGAAAATTCTCAGTTTCGAAATAACGTACCTTCACAATGGTTATAACATTTATTGAAAAAAAATGGTTATACAGTGAATCATTTCTTATATTACAACATAATAAAAGCTGTTTTACGCTGTGAAATGCTGTAACTTCTAGCAAAAGAGAAAAGCAAGAGAATTTTTATCGTTTTATTGATCGGTGTCAAGATCCGCTTCTTCAATTTGATCATCCACTTTACGCTTAAGGGTCGATAAACTGAGGGGAGCTTCCATATTTAAAACCTCCTCATCCTCCTTGCGCCCTTTTCTTCTCGATCTGTACAGAGGATTTTCGAATCTTCCACCGGAAGAAGGATCGTTTCCCTCAGCTTCGTTATCTTCGAGATTTGGTTCGTTGGCGACGTTGGCAATTTGAACGTTGCTCTCCGCACTATTTTCAAATCGAGCAAAACCGAATGGTTTGCTACCCTGCGTTTTGTCCACTCGAATTCCATCCCTTATCGAAGAAAAGATCTCCGAGAAGCCTAGCAGGAAACTGCAAATAATAACGAGACGTCTGATTAAAATTCTGGATACTTAAATACGTATCGTACTTACATCGCAAACCTAAATGTAGGATTTTACATTGGTCAGATGCATCAGAAAGTACATTTTAAAACTACTTTCGTTAGTTTGCTTGCATTTAAAATAAAAAGTTTGATGTTTCAAGCATCTACCTTAGATAACTGAATTTGAAAATATTTGTTGTTAATCTCGAAGAATAGCGAAAACTATTCTCGTCGGAAGAACATGTTATGCCTTGGAATATTTTGAAATCTATTTAGAGAACATAGAACTTTTCATTACAAATGAGAGAAAAGGTATCAGTAACATAGAACATTATTATAATATTTTCAGCACATTGGGTTATTAAATTCTCTTTAAACATTCTCCTTTAAAACTACAAATTTACGATATTTTTTATTTCTAAATGGCACTACTCATTGATCAAACGGAATTAATTAAATTGCAGAAGTTTCTAGTTCCTATTTTCTAGTTTCTAAGCATATGAGGAAAGAATATCCCATTTTTATTCTTCCTCGCCACCTTTCGTTCATTACTTTATGAATTTACGTTTTCTTTTTATTTTCCCGTTTCTTCTAACAATTTCAAATTTCATTTTATAAATTGCCTGATTAAGTGGACAAATATTTAATAGCAGTAGCGTTCCTGTAGTCGTGGAATACGAGTTTGTATTCGTAGTTGGAGAAATTAATAACACGATAAAGCTTCGACTTCTCCGTTTCTTCCTTTTCTCGACCTTTCACTTTTCTCACCTTCCTCTGCTTCTCTTTTTTCTTCGATTGCTTTATGAATCATTCTTATAATTATATTTACACAAATCATAATTTACATTCTATCACTTATTTTCTTTAACCTTTGCATCTACTACAGATATCCTTCCTTTTTTCCCTTATTAATCTTCTCTTGGAAATATTATTTTCTGCTTCTCCTCTACGATTCGTTTTTCCTTTCGGTGATTGAAAATGTTATTTCACAAACTGTTTGATTAGGTGTCTACATTCGCTTTGTACATGTGTATTACCGCCGTACTGCTCTCCAATGATTCGATCGACAGCAAAGAGAACTTTTGAAGTTACACATGTTCCAATATGCAGTTCGGTTTACCCTACGTAAACACTGATACCATTGCTGCAATTCGAAGCAACCAGTGCTGTTTCTCTGATGATTTCGTTATTCAAAATCACCGAGATTGGCACTCGAATTTCTGCTACTCGAACGGAATTCATAACAAATATTTGTAATAATAAATGAATTTCTATTCACGATGGGTAAACTAATCGTTGTTTGTAATAACTTTGTAAGCACTTCTTTGTAAGGACTTCTTGCATAGCCGAATATCAATGCAAAGATCAAATTGGTTGCCAACTAAATTCCAAACGCTCAAACTCAATGAAACAAAGATGTACACACTCACAGCCACATAATGGACAATGTCTTACATCGTCAGAGTTTCCTAATAAGTTAGACGAAATATCTTTCACTGAATTTTATCGATACTTGGAAATTCTTTAATCTTCAAACTTCCAAATTTGCAAATTTCCAAACCTCTCGATTTTCAAATTTATTCGGTTCGCATCAGATTTTTCAATGTTATTTCGATCGCTAAAACGTTCTCACGATTAAACATTTCAAGAGACATATAAACGTTTCAAAAACATTTGGTTCAGTCTCGTTTAAAAGTATGCCGAAGGGAGGTTAATTTCGGAAACATCCGGTTTAACGGGGCTGCGAGCGAAGGAGAAACGCAGCCAGTTGCAAACTGCGCCTCGTGTTTCATATTCCGTGTAATTACTTTTTCCATCGCGTTTCTCTTCTTTTTCTCCCTTTGCTCCTCTCTTTTCCTGTGTTGTCTCTGCCTCTCAACGATCCTCGTCATCGACACCCACGTGTCGCTGGAATATAAGGGTCAAACGGGACGAGCTTATAGAAAGCTTCATCGCCGTTTTCCCAACGAGTCGCACGTAATCGTTGAGCTGCTCGCTTCCGTTTGTCGTTCGCGAAAACATGCATCGCCCAGCTATTTTCGACGATTTATTAATTCCGCCTTCTCCTTTCTTTTTCCCCTTTTCCTTCAACCTTCTCTCTTTCATTCATTTGCTTGCTTAATTGGCAGCGTAGAACGCGAAGAGATTTTTAGTTTACTCGAAGTTAGCTTTGCACGTGGAATCTTTTGAAAATGCGAAAATATGGAAATTCAAAGGATCGTGTTTTCGTAGTTTGAGCAGCTATTTCACAGTTTGCGGGGACATTAACAGGTCTATGAAAGCAGAGGTCCGAAGGTTCGACGATCGGTGTAATCCACAGATTCGAAAATTTACGCATTCGAAGTTTGAAAATTTGGGAATCTGAGGATTTACAGGTTTCGATCGTGGGAACTTTGAAAGCGAAAATTCGTAAATTTGCAAATTTCAACGTTAACGCATATTCGCAAACCTGTGAATCCCAAAGTTGTAAAATTTACAAATTGGAACGTGGCAAATTTGGAAATCTCGAAACTTTGTAATTTTGAAGTTTTGAACGAAGTTTGAACGTTTTAAAGTTCGAACGTTTCGTCTAACAATGGAGAATTCTGACGCGTTCGCGACTGTTCGTTAATCCATCTACGAATGATTAATAAATGAATCGTTTTTATGGTAAAATATGTAAAGCGCCTTTATGGTAAATTTAGAAGCAGCAGGGATTATCATATTTCTGTTGCTCTCTCGTCTATCGTCTCGCTGTGGCTCATAAATTTCTTAAACCATTTTTATTCGAAGTTAATCCTGCAGGAGACTTTAGCAATTCTCAGAAGGTACAAAAAGGATAAAAGACTGTATATCGTGACGTTATAGTGCCTCGTAATGAGAAAAAGAGGATATTATCTCCTTAGGTTGATCATTAATTAATTATACCAAGTACTTACTGCCTGTAGGAGTAGCCAAAGTATAAAAAGACGAGGAACAGAAGAAGAAGGACGATGATTGGCATTCCCAAAAAGGGAACCAATGTAATAGCCATACGATTATCTTGCACGGCAGCGCCAGTTACCTCTGTAGAGAGAACTTCGACTTCCATACCTATTAAAAAAAGAAAAGCACGATAAAATAAGGAAGATTTAAATCTGTTGTGGCCCTCCATTTTTGTGTTTCAAACTTGTAATGGAAGCAACAAATTCTTGTTGTAAGAAGCAAACAAATTTTTCATGTTTTAAGAAATACTCTGACATATAAACAAGTGTTGTTCCATACTTTTCTCAAATTTAAAAAATCCGTGAGAAAAGAAAAGTACGATCGAGTCGAAGACGATGAGAAAGATCGGAAAGCAGAGTTGATAACATTTCTTGCAATTAGAGTACTCCATTCTTAAGATAATTCGTAATCAATTTCAGAACTTTTAGGCCATTGGAGAATATTATTCTTCCGATTAATTTCCAAGACTCAATAATTGCCATTTTGTAAGAAAAAGATGATTTAACATTTCGCGATAATAATTTACGATTTTATATTAGACTCTATTTATATAAAAACCGAGCAATAAGTTAATTCGTTTTATTTATTGTAAATCGAATTTTTTGATATAAAGATGGTAGACATTGAAACTAAAGAAGCTTTGAAAGTCACTTTTTAATCGCTCGTTGATTGAAGAAATATTCTGTTAAAAAGTTTCAGAGAATTTTCCGACTTTCTTTGATAAAATATAAAGTTTACCTTGTCTAGAAGAAGAATAACTTTCATTAATCTAGAACGAATGAAAACTGAAATTAATGCTGTTGGAAAGTTTCTTTTTAACGACTCGCTAATTGAAGAATATTTTATACTATTATAACTTTCTCGCGACAGTCGCCAATTTAAGTTAGTAGTTTTACTTAATTTCAAGTAGATAAAACGTAAAGTATTTAAACGTATTAAAAGTAATAAGTAAAATAATATTTTCTTGTGAAAAGACCATAAGAAATAATGGGAATGTTAAACATAGAAAGTGTTTCGAGGGGAGATGTGTTGAGAGAGCGATGGTTGCGTCGTCGATGAAGCCAGAGTAGTCGGTCATGTTAATTGTTTTCTATGTAGTGGAAAATACAGTAACTGATATTATCAGGCCGTGACTCGTTGAAGAACCGTATGATTATTCATGCAATCCATAGAAACCATTTTGAAAGAAATAAATAATTTATTTCCTGCATCGCGTGTAACTGTTGCTCTGCATATTTTTACACAAATAGAGAACATCCGATGTCAATTTTTAATATGGCGAAATGTTTAAAAAGGGACTTGTTCCATTCGAAATACACGTTACGACGGTTAAAACGAGAGGAAACAGTCTAAAAAATCTGGCCACAGCTACACAAATTTATGTTGAGATAATACTTTTCGTTCCAATATTCTTCGATATTCGACAACATTAATTTTTATACTTTTAATTCTACTTGTAATATACGTGGGTATATACAGGGTGTCCCGGACAATTGAAATTCAATACAGGATAAAGGAAAGTGATAATCGATAAGTGATAAGATAATAATAACGACAGAAAGCAAATCGTGACACTAGTCCATGTTTAATAATACAAACACGAGCAGGAGGAAAAGTTTCATAATTCGAAACTTCCACTTGACACACGGCTACTTGCACGCGACTGTTTAATTAAACTTGTTCGTTATTTTCGAAAACGTAGCCTTAAATAAGAAAAACGTTATTCTTCTTTTTCCACTTATTTTTTCCACGTAGAATCACTAGCCGGCCGATTGTACTACTATTTTTTAGGACTATCCGCATATTTTTAATTCTCATTTCGAAGGAATTAAATTAAACGATAAAAAGAATTAACGGTATATTCGATTCACATCTTCGATGTGTCATAGTACCGCGTTTTTCAAGTTTAACTTACTTCTCCTTGCGAATATTCCTATGAGAATAGTTATCGGTTACACGTTAAATTAAAGAAAAATCATTGGTTACGTACATATTTAGAGATAACGAAGTAACTAGAAGAATAAAAGATGAAAAGATTAAACTAGAGAAACGTAACGTATGGAATTTACCTTGCAAGAATCTCTTTGCGCGATACGTAGCTTCCAAGATATCGATTTCCGAATAGTCGAGCTTCTTCTTTATCAAAACCTCGATAGCTCCGTTCCAGGTAGGTCTTACGTGCCAAGCGAGGCTTTCAGCGTATCTTCCTAAAGCATCGTCTGTTAATAGTTGAACCAATGGTAGAGGTACTTTGTTTGTTAAAGACAGTCGACCGCCACAGTATCGACAGCAGTGACCTTCCACCTACACTCGAATATTAATTCAAAAATGAATTTCAAGAATTTATTACATCTATGGGAATTTGTGTAAAGGATAATAATTGTTGGTTGAATTTACCCATATGGGATATTCACAAGGCGTGAATCCACACTTTGGTCTTTCAATGGCACAAATTTCTTCGAGATAGTAGCCATTCGGATCGTCTTGGCAGGGACACTCCTTGCAACTATAGCCCACGTATCTGTAGAATTTTATCTTGGATCATCTTTGAACATCGTAGGTTTGTAAAAATCGGTGTTTCGAAAGTTAAATAAAAATTTGCATGAATACACGAAGATACGAAACTCTGAAGTTTCGACATTTCAAAATCTGGTAGTCGGAATGTTCCGAAGGTTTGAGAATTGCAAAATTTATAGATTGAAAACTTGCAAGGTTTATGAATATAAAAGTTCAACGATTTCAAAGTCTGGAAGCTCGAACGTTTAGATGGTCGGGTTATTTGAAAATTCCAAGATTTGCAGATTTGAATGCTGAAAGACTGGAAAATGAAAAAATTGGTAAACTCGGAGATTGGTAGGTTTCGCAATTTAAGAACGTCGACATTTGGAAGCTTGAAAATTGGAAAGTTTGAAAAATTGTAAATCCTGCAATTTGCAAATTATTTACTCCGAAACATGGTCAATTTTTCATCAAAAATTTGTTCAGCGAGACGCACTTTACTGTGAATATTCCTTTCTCGAACTCTCTACTGTGAACCATGTCTGCCCATTGCCACGCTCTATAGGGTTGCTTTTCGTCCATCATTCTCACCGATTGCACTTCGATATTCTTCATTGGCAAAAGTACGCTGAAGGTTTGATTCTTTCTGGGAAGTACGATATTATCTTGGCGGCACGGTACTTGCTCGAGATGCGGCGCTGCTATTGAACTTCCGCCCCAATTTTGAGGGTCAGCCCAGAATAGGTGACCCGATCTTGACCACTGGCTGATTTTCTTTGGCGATTTTCCTGCTTCACTCAACTATTATAATTGATCGGTTAATTGACTAATAAACTGATTAAGCATGATAATTGTTACCTAGAAAGAAATTTTCTAACGAAAATAAAAGGACGATCTTAAAGAACGGCAATTTGCGGACCTGATTGCGAACGAAAAATTTGTCAAGAATATTAAGAGCATCTGTCAAACAACAAAATACGTTATTCTATCCGAGATGCGATAGGAAATTTAAGAAGTACGAGTGTAAAGATGAAACATACCCCTGTGTTGCACTTAATCTTCATTTTCTTCAAATTCTGATCCAGCTACAGAATAATTATTCATCCATGTCGACATAATAATTCTTCAGAAATTCTGCTGATGAATCAATTGAAGTTTGAAATCAGGAAAATCTGAATTACCATCGGGTTGTTGCTACGATAATTGCTACGTGAAAGCAATAGCCCCCAGCGATCTTGTAGTACTTCGGATTTGCTAGATTTCAAACTTTAATTGATTCACCAGCAGGATTTCTGAGGAATTATTTCGTAGACGGGTCGGTATCTGAAGAAGGTGAAGATTAAGCTAAAGCACGGGTAAGTTCGATCGCTGCCACTTTTTCATCACCGTTTTTTCCCATTATTCTTTTTTAATTTTCCTCGAGAGATGCGCTTAGATGTCTTGCGAGACTTTCTCGTTCGCAACGAAGTTAAAAAATGGAAATCTTAAACATCCTCCTTCATGGTTAATAATTTCATAATTAAAATTTTGAAAAGAAAGGTTAACAATTTCGTAAACTCGATAATTTCAAAGTAGATTTCTACTTTCTTTCTACTTCACTCGCAGTTTCCATTTCATTTTTACTGATTTTCAGTTTACCGAAGCAACTGCCGGAGCATCGTACGCATTTTATTTCCATCATTCTGCGATATTGCTCGTTAAATCTCGCTTTCAAAAGCAGAAGAATTAGATTTACGTCTTGTTCGTCGATTCTGTTTCGCGGGCTATTAAACAACGAACGAGAAGAATACGACACAATGTCGATACAATCCTCCGGCTGATCGTGTATTATGTATACCGAAATATATGTATTTTATTACGAACCTTTTTATTAGCATGTTAATAATTTCGATCGTGGAGGAATTAACGTGGAATCGAAAAATTCTACGTACAATTAGTAAGATCAATTTCAATTTAAACTTGATACTTTAATTTACCATTATTATAAATCTACCATCTGTCAAATATAAAAACAATTATCTATAATCACATCTAGAATAATATTATGTTGTCGAAATATCAATTACTAAAATAGTAATTATTAATTATTATCAAAATAGTAATTTCATCTAAAGATTGCAAAATGAAGCTTAACAAATATCAATTTCACCTGTGAATATACTGTCACGTTAATTTGTTACCATTTATAATACATAATCCGGTGACCTATGAACTGAATTTATAACACGTATCTAACAACTAGTAATATTCATATCACGCAGCCAATCATCGATTAATTGTAATTATTTATTTATTGACACGTGTTTCTTAATTCCTACCTGTAATTTTCCATTCCTGGGCAGGACCAAAGATCCAGATCTAGGTAAATCGATTCCAGACAGCCTTAAATCGATCGATTTTCCAATTCCCACTGCGTGTCTCATATCCAAAGGGAATGTCACGTAACTGTCTAATTCCGGTATTCGTTTCCCAATCCAATTTTCAGCCGTTTCCCATTCTAAATTTGGTAGCCAATACTTCTCGACACCGAGAACTACTTTTATAATTAACAAAGATTGGAAAAATGTCCAAGCTTCGTAAGAAACTCCACATTTCATGATATCGAGCAACGGTTTCCTATTAATTAAAATCTTATAGATTTCTGAAATTTGTTATTCCTTTAACAACACTGCTTTAACACGAGTAGCGTTAAAAGTTCTTTTAATTAATCGAAGATTTTACTTTTCAATTTCAAGATTTGAAGCTTCGTGCCAGTCGAGAGAGAAATGATTTTTATTAAAATGGTTCGGTTAGAGTTTAGGCGAATAGGGACGAACGATTGTCGAGTTAAACGATCGGAAACTGAAACGAATAATCGGAGTTGAAAGGGGGCGTGCTTAGAGATTTATGGCAAGCTGCTGCAGACTCAGCCTATTTATCGTGATAATTTAAGTTTCGACGATCTTTTTACGACGACGATGTAGAAACCCATTCGCGAACACATTTCTATACTTTGTATCATTAGGAACGGTCAATTTTTCTATTTTTAAACTTTGAATCTTAATTATAATATTGTGGTATCTTGTAACAATCGAACATTGCAAAAGGAAAACGTATTACTTTCGCGTTTGTTAATTTTCTAGTTTTCATATTACTTGCTGTCTAAAAGCAGCTTCTCGTATTTTCTATTACCGCAGATCTTCAAATAGTCTTGTCCTTTAATTGAATTTTCATAGGCGACTGAAATTCCATCGCTACTAACATTGAAATACGCGGAAAGATTAATTGCAAGCACAGCTGCAATATCAAAGCCGACATAAAGCCTATCTCGAACGATTCTGGAATCATTTTGTTTATCCTTAGTTGAAGTCCTTTGTTTATCCTTAATAAGGTTTGTCGAGGATTTTTAAAGCATCATCACTTTTCTCTTTTTTTTTCTTTTTCCTTTTTCAAGAACATTTATTGGATAAACACCTGGACAAAAATTTAAACAAGGTTCATCTAGAATATTCTTAATTCTGTAAAAATAATACTTAACTACAAGTGTCTAGTATCTTTTATTCTGATGACAATCGAGATCTTACGTAAAACGGTAACATTCATAGGGATCTTTAAAGTACAACGAACGTATGCAATTCAGTGGATCGATGTTTTTGTATATTTCGGTATGAACGATAGCCTTATTTAAATAGTCATAGTCGCAAATGGATATGAAAAAAGGGATACAGAGCTGGGTAAATTCGATTTGCCAGCGAAACGACAAACCATTTCAGTGTTCCATCTCGCAATAACTTGTCAACCTAGATAAAATACCAGTTTATTCGAAACAACGTTAACAAGCTGCAGGACATTGTTGCTAATTTATAGAATTTCCTATTCGTGCAACGAATAAAATTTATTTGTATAAATAAAATAAGGAATACACGATACATTCGTAGGTCTAAAAATGCTTTAGTTTGGAAAATTGTCACAAGAACTGTTCATTTGTTATTCGAAATCGTCAAAGATAAATTATTCACCAGACATTATTTTTTAAAATGACATAGTTTATGTTGTTATTATTGAAATTTACATTTATTACATAATATATTATACGAACTTTACTTATTACGATAGAAATTATTTAATAATGATTCTTCGCTACTCAACATTTTCAATATTATTTATCGCACGAATCTATGTACACGATATGAACCTTCTAATAAAGCATTTTCAAATCCATCTGTATAAATCTCAAGACACTCGTAATTCGATCGTTTCAAACACATTTTATTCGTACAAACGTCTTAACCACCAAGCCGAGCCAAACATCGCCATACAAAAATAATCACCATATCAACATCTTAGGTATTGTTTAAATAAAATATTTGAAAATCGATAGTTTAAATAACATGTTCTCCTTTTTAAATCAATTTTGTAGTCACTCTTAAATAATTGCGCTTCGACGTATTTAAAGATGAATATGATTCTTCTTCGAATTATTCGACTATACCTTGTTCCATCTTTTGTTTGAGTAAATATTTTCTAGAGTAATTTTTCGCATGATTTCTGATTCTATTACGTAAATCGTACCGAAGACACAAACTTGTTATTCACTTCTTGTTAACACACACTTGTTATTCAAGTATACAATCAAAAGGAGGACTTGAAACGAGGAAAGCAAGATGCTGTTTATCTCGTGAATGTAGAGGCCGTATTTAAATTATTCCTTAGTACATTGCAAAGCGTTAATTAAAATAAAAAAAAGTATTATCTCGGCATAAGGTAAAATTCATTCTCACGAAAATAAAGTTCAAACGAGAACAATTAATTAAAATCGACGCATCGCCTCAAGTTACGCTCCTTTATTTCCGTTTCGAATAACATTTGCCCAACTTTGACACGTACGCCGCTCTTCCATTCGATTCAACCATCGTCTAAACGATGGAACGATTCACCCAGCTCTGCGGTTACTTTTATTCCTATAACATCAACCAAATTAAAAACCACCACCGATATTATCAGACGTAAAGAAAGAGAATTGGATAGGTAGATGATGAAAATGGAACACAAAGCCTGAACAAGATGTAAGAGACGAAGAACTCGTTTAAGAGACGTTGAAACTTTCAAACGTGTCTTTATTGTTGCGTTATCGATATACTTCGTCTGACAATAAAACTCTGCGACATCGAATTAGAGCTACATTGCCATAAACGTCGGCGACACCATTCAAATGGATCGTCGAGCGAGACATCCTTCGCGAAGAGTCCTATTGCGACGAATCCTCCTCGTCTTCGGGCATCCTCTTGCCAAGGCCAAAGTGATATCTCTGGCTCATCAAATCGTTTGGTCTCTTTGGTCCTATCGGCTGTCCGTTGTTGGGATGAGCCGCCCTCTTACCCAATCCAAAACTATAGGGCCTGCTACGTTTCGCCTCTAAAAGATCGTCCAAATTCTCTTGCGAATGATAAGCGAGATTATCCACGGGGAGATAGTCCATGTTTAATCTGACAGGATAGTCCGAGTTATCGTTTCGTTTCCCTAGACCGAAACTGTATTGCCTGCGTTTACCAAGACCGAACGAGTAGTCGCGTCCTCTCTGCAATTATGGAATTTAATTATTTCGTAGAACCGCATCTTAGAGGAATGGGTGCGTTGGCTATATCGAGAGAAAGAGAGCTATTGTACAATTTGCACATGTTTATAATATTTTTCTTTTCGAAAGGAAGCTTCTAACATGGAAAAGTTTTATTAGAAAAATATGTTGTTTCGCGATATGTAAAAGAATCTTCTTCTTAGGTACGTTCCTACCTTGTTATCGTTTGTGTCTATCCAACGTTTCCCGATACCAAAGTTGTACACTGGTAGCCTCTTATATTCGGAAACGTAAGTATAAGCTCTTTTCTCAGGCACAGAGTCGTCAAATTCCATAGAATTCAACATAGTATTATAATCATGAAGGTTCATCGAATAAGGCGGTGCTTCTTCCATCGCCAGAACTGGTCTTTCCACGATCCCAATCAAATAAAGGAAAGCTACGCTCGACGTTAACAAACCTGTCCTAATCTTCATCGTAACGTTCTTTTTCCGTTTAATTCTGGCCTGAAAAAGATAAAAATACAATTAAATATCGTAGTATCGGGGAAGAAGCCTGGAGAAAAGGAAAAGACCGGTGAACTACAGGTAGAAAACAACAGAAGTGATGACGGGCCGGAGAAGATGGGAAATCCCGATGGGCCATATACCCGTGGCCCTTTACGACATTGGGTAATTAAAAAAGGTGTACTTGGCATCCACATCTGTGTGATACATGTGCATGCTAGGAATACCAAAACCGTGGTACAAAAGGTAGCCGTTAATGAGTTGTTATTTACGACTGAGTTGCGACTAGTCGCAGTAGCGAGGTAGCTGCGATTAATCGCGGATTAATCAATTGCAAGTTGCGAGCTGTAAGTTGCGAGTCGTCAGTTGAGTCGAGTCGAGTTGAGAGCGAGTTGCGAGTTGGTTAATCATTAGTTGCCGAGTTGTCAACTGTTAGTTGTGAATTGTGAATTATCAATTTAGTTGTCTTAGTTATATCACATTACTGCATTAAGTTCGCGTTAAATAACCATCGCTTCCTGTTTATTTCTACAATATTATGTATAAATATAGAGTTTAATCAAGAATTTATTATTTTATAATATTTAATCTCGCTTGATTGAATATTTTTATCGAAAGCTATAGGATATATTTTCTAAACGTATGCAACCAATTATGGTAATATTTGTGGCCCAAATATCGTTTCATCGAAAACCATTCGAATCGCGAGACATTTTACCGGAACGAAGGCAATCTGTTTCCTAATTTCGAATTGGGTTTCAAAATTCACGAATCATGAATAACAAGCGACACGACACATTGCCTCGAAAATTGCTTTCCCATGTATCTAATCTGCTGAGAATTTCCACTTTCCTAATCCGAATCCAGTTGCTGAAATTTCGTTGCCCGACCCGATTTTATCCGAAAACTTTTCATCATGATCAAAACACGAATTTACATCGAAAATGCAAAACTGAAACTCTTAACGAGTTCACCGCGGAAAAGTTAAGTGATCGCATGGATTTTCGATATCTTCGTTGTCATTATTTGTTTGCTCGGAAGCATTAGGTTATAGAAATTGGGGAATTTTTAAAAAGATTCTTTAGATAAATTGTTTTCTACACAGATCGGTGTATTAACTTTCCACGAGAAGATGTATTTTTTAAAGAAATAGAAAGTTCAAATATTTTCGCGCTATACTGGTTCGTAATATTTATACAGTACGATAATTTCCAGTATATTCGTTTCGCGTTTCTGACCACTGTCAGTCCATTTCCATTTATATCCCTTTGCGAATTTCTTTACTTTCTTCGCTTTCATCATATTTATTCCGCTCCACGTATTACGTACTTTAAAAATACTTTATTCTCAAAGATCTATTCTTCTACATATATTTCACAATCCCGCGTCAAGTAAAATCAATAAAATAACACATTTTTTAAGTATTTTCAACTTACTTAATTTCCAAAGAATCGCGTCTTTCGTAGACAACCGAGACTTTATCGAAATAGTTGCTAAAGTAGTATTAAAATTTGACGAAATAGGATATTCGATTTCCAAAAATGCACAGCCCAGATAAATCAATTTTTTAATTTTTGCTACTAAAAAACCAAACTGTCTTGGTTCTTTTAAGAACCAAAGACACGACCGAAGTTTCAATAAATTTCTATTTTAATGATTTATCAAATTTTAATCGGCTAATTGATACAGGCTGGCAGATACTAAAACAATTTTTTACGTCGACTGTTTCTTCTTTCTCTCTTTCTCTTTTTACAACAAACACGTGAGAAGTTGTAAAACGATCACGGTTTACGATCCACGATTCAGCCGAAAAATCCGACGCTACCAACGATTCTTTCGAGAGCCACGAACGATTGTAAATCCTGCAAATTGAACGAGATGAGGTCCGGGAACGCGTATCCTAGTTTCCCCGTGTTGGCCTTTCGTTTCACTCGGAATTGCCACTTTAAATCGAGGCCGATTTAATTTCCACGGGTATCTCACAGAAATGAAACGTCCCGGTAAATGTTAGGTAGATACCACTGAAATTTTCACGAGCTTCGCGAGAAATCTTGCTTCTCGGCGTACGAATTGATATTCTCAGAATTAATCTCACGAATCGGCTGGCTATAACGTACAGAGGTGTTAATAACCCTATCGGGATGGTGTTTCTTTCTTAGAGAAAAGTTGGTTTGCGTGAAACAACGACAAATTTCGCTAAAGATACGTCTTTCTTAATACGAAGGAGGCTATCTTTTACAGGAAAGGTTCTCAAATTTTGCTACGTGACTATAAAATTGGAGAATGTGATCGGAAATTTTGCGGATCAACGGTGTTGCAGTTGCGTTTTTAGAGAAAAGTTTTTAGTCGAAATAACGACTCATTAGTCTTTGCTACAGATATTTGCTTTTCTCAATAATGACAATAAAACAGAAATGGATGGTAATATTATATTTGCAGTTGTATTCTTATATTCTTCATAATAAATAAAAGAATAAAATATTCTTTATTTTTATTTCACGAAACGTTAAAATAAAGATGAACACGATGATCAAAAAATTTATTTAATAGAACCATCGTTGTTGCGAAAATTCTTGACGTTTGATCATTTTCGTTAATCGTAATCAAGTATGACCAAGAAATACCGATATCCAGTGGACTTCTATATCGAATATTGAACGGATAACCAATGATACGCGGTTTCAGTATCGTATAACAACACGTGTAATCGCTCATCCTAAATGCGACCACGAATTCCTAATGATTATCGGATTAACTGAGTTGCAAATCGCTTAAGCACGATAGTGGCATCTCTCGTATTGAAGAGACGCGATACAATATTCTAAAATACTGTTAAGATTATCGTGCATTGCCTTGGAATTCTATCATAAAATTGGTAATTTTATTTAAGTGTAAATATTTAAATATTAAATATTCACATACTTGATTTGGTATATTTACCTTAGTTAGTAGAGTTAATTGGTAAACAATTGAGAAGAAATCTTTGTTGCGTAATCGAGGAACTTTCTTAAAATAAATTTTTGCAGGTTCCTGATAAATTAACAACGAATTATGTTAATAACTTGAGAAGAACATTTTTCACAAATTAATGGACATTTGTAGAATAAATTCCTAAAAAGGAATATCTTTCGCGAGGTCATTGATACTCTGATAACAGAGAAGGTTGACATCTGACAAATCTTGTCGGGAGTATAAATCATAATAAAAGTTAATACCTTGTTGAATAAAATTTTGACAACTGGAAGAAAAATGTCACGTAGAGTAGACTTCTACGAGCGGAGAAATTGTCTAACTAAAGCCATTACAAATCGAAAACAAAATTCCTGAATAGATCTTCGTAATTTACGTGAGGAAACCTTGCCAACAATTTCGGCAAAGAAATTTTTCAACGATTTCCTCGATTTAATAAAAATTCGAAGACCGAATTCTTCGAGTATTTCGATACTCGCGAACAGAATTTCCACAAATTAATAGAAATACAACTCTCTAGAAAACTCGGTAGGTATAATCAATGTAGTTTCATAGAAACTGGAGAGTAAACTCTGATAAACGTGAAACCCTATAAAATTGTCTGCATCGCAACAGGTGCCTCGACTCTCTCTCTCAACCAATGAATTTAGTTTTTAATTACAGCGACGCTCGTATTTTTATTGCACGAGAAATATCAATTCGTTGGACTTTCGTCCCGTCGAGTTAATTCGCCGGCGTAAATCTGCCTTTCTGATCTTCGCTGGATGAAGATGCATTAACACGTAAAAAAAAAAAAAAAAAGAGAGAGAGTAAAGAGGAAGAGAGACGAGAAAAACGAAGAGGAATAGGAAGTTCCCATAAAATTGCAAATTGCTTTGAATAATCATTCCGTCTCGGTTCATCAAAGTTCTTTTCTATGGCTTTTTCACACGAATGTGATGAATTTCGGGTTACTGGACTGGCAAAAACGTCGAAAAGAGGGCGCGGAAGGAAGGCAAACGGGAAGATGGGTATGCCGAGATGCGATTTATCTGATTCGTTTGGGGACATCAATCACGTGTCTTGTATCGTGCTTCATATCGATTATCCAGCTGCTTTGAATCAGCCTGTTCCACGTGTTTGTTGCGTGCACTTTGAGAGATCTGGTTTGTGTTCATTTTTTCCTATTTTTAATAGGCTTTCCGTAAGCAATGTTTTGTGTTACGACAGATATTTGTGTTTCTATTAACGCTCCTTCAGAGGCGAACAATATTTCTTGCGTTCTGACTATTCTCTTCCGACACTGTGTACTGCGATAAGTATTTCTGTTTTACGTAATTCTTAATGTTTTTAATCTTTTTAATAATTATTTTTAATAGGTAAAACGAATCTCTATTTAAGCACCGTTTCTTTAGTCGTATCGCAAAAATATAAATCTTCGCATTATGCAGTTTGATTTATTCGTAATTTCGAAATACACACTGCCAAAAATAAGCGTGTGTCTGGATACTTTGGAGCGGTAACATAAAACGCGTTTGGTCGCGTGTTTCTTCCCGGGGAAACCTGTACCGATGATCTTCACTGAAAAATTATTTCCTTTCCTACTATGGCGTTTCTTTAATCCGTGAAGAAACTTCTAAAAAGCTTTCGTAAATCTCGCTTACTCACAAGTTTTAAGCTCACGAGCTACGACGTCGTTAGGTGGTAATCTCCAAAGTGATAGAAGTGCAATTTTACAGCCACTGTTTTAATTAAAAAAAAAAAAATTGGTAATTATATATTCCGTGGCATTACAGTTTCTTTAAAAATGTTGAAATAAAGTTAAGAAGTCTCCTCTCGTCATTAAATTATCGAAAGGTACGGTTACATCTGAAAGAGAAGAAAAAAGATATTGCACTGTGTTATTAAACGTTCGTGTGCGTAATTCCGAACATATTTCTTCTTTCATAAAATCGAACTGGGATTTATTTTTCGTTACTGCGTCTCTTATTCTGAAATGAACTGTTCTAATAATGTATGAAAAAATAAACGACTTTTTGCTATAATACAGTTATTTGTCATGACAGGTTACTCTCTTAATAACGTAGTAACTTATCATTAGTATAGTAATTTCTCTTCTAAAGAGACTTCTAACTGCTTTCCATTATACAAAGCAACGTACATTCACGTACTGCCAAGTGATACGGAATTTGATATACTTGCAGCTAATTAATTAGTACTATAATAAAGTAAATACTATAATAGACACAATGGTGTACAAGTACTTTTTACAGACACTGTATATGCCTAAGAAGATCGTGTCAAAGTCGATTACAAAAATTCCAAATTTTTATCGAAAAAGAACGACGACAAAATTTCCCTTGAAAGAATTCGAAATAAAAGTACAAGCATCGTTCTAATCGCCGCGAAATACGATAGACGCTTCTTTGAATTACGAACAAAAATCAAAAATGAATATACTGAAATGAAAATACTGACTGGATACGTAAGAAAATCGCGTCAGTTGAAATCGCGTCAATTTCAAAAACGAATTACGAAAGTTCTCTCGAGTGCTGTCGTATGACGTTTCCGGACCAATTTCCGCGTTTCGTCAGCAATTAAATATCGGACAGTGCAACGTAAGTGTTCAACTATATACCGGTCGTACGTGTTGGTTGAATGAAATGGACTATCATCAACGTATGCAGACATATGCAAACAAGTACGCATCGCTGGATCGATAGCACAGGAGTCGTACGGAATGTGTCTGACTGGTCTGACTCGACGACGAGCTTAATTCAATCGTCACTTGGGAAAGTTTCCGATGGACGATAGTTGGCAGGGCTGAAACGGTAGTGATTCGACTATGTTTCGAAAATCATTGGCAAATTTGTGAGTTTCTGATTGACATCTGTGTCAGAGGCTTGAGACGTCACACTGCCAAGTTGTAATTTTAATTGTTTCCGCCACATATCGCTATTATTGGTCATTGGTCATTTCTATATAGTTAACATACTTTTTTAGAATTTTGTTACGAATTTATGGTTGTGTTCTAGTTGGTCGATTAGATTTCTATGATTCAGTGTTAACTTGAACACTTTTAGTAAATGAGAAATATTTGGTCTCTATAAAAATTAAAAGAATTAAATAGAAAGTTTCGTTTAAATATAAAATACAAATAAATACAAATAAAATATAACAAAATTGTTCTTTTTTTTACTTCTTCGCTTATTCATTAGCGATCTCATCTATATTACACCAATCGTAGTTTAGCCGGATGCTTTGGAAAAGCACAGTGGAAGACTGGACGCAGGATCGCTTTTTAGTTCGCGACAGGAAGCCACCCCCTATGATATACTTGGTAACCGGAAATGCGATTAACGCGTGCTCCGTGGCAAACCCATCGACGATTCGTTAATGAAATTTTAAGTTGTCTCCGATAGACCCTTGTTGATAGACTCCCACTTTCCTTCGCCCTCTTCATCCGATTTAATGAAATTGGTCTCGTTGACCAAATGGACGAACTATCCCGAGGGAATTCAAGATGCGATAGGCTAGATCTTTTTTGATGGTTCAGTGGTGGTTCTTTCTCTGTTTCAAAGATACGTATAATGTTATTATTATTCAGGAACTATCGTTTAATTTACGAAGAAATATAATTTCATTTCATTTAGATGAAATTATTATAATATAATTATATTACAATATAAAAACTGCATCTTCGTATTTATTCCTTTATCAACATTTTTCTAATATATCCTACTTGATCCCATTAACGTTTTTACCTATCGCTAGATTCTTTAAGAATTTTCTTGTTTCACTGAATTTTTAAAAGCAATTTTTACGATCTTTCTAGAAGACAAGCGACATAAAAACGGAAGGAGTAGCTAGTCCATGAACAATATACGAGAACTCGAGTAGGAAAAGTTTGAGACGCGTTACTGTTGCGATTATCATCGATCTTATCGATAAACTTGTGAACAGGTACATATGTACGTATACGTGCTACCTCGCCCCGGAAACGAGATTATCCTCGCTTCTCGATATTTCTCCCTCGAGAGAGAGAAAACGCGCCCCATGTCGTGAAATTAAACCTTGTTAACGTGTCTTCCATATTCCACTGCTCTTTACGACATCGCACTAGCTTCCGGTACAGCAGAGACGACTAAGTTCCACGAACTAATTATAAAACAACGTAACAATTTCCGTTCCTTTAATTTTCTATAACAACTTTTTTGATTCCTCCAACTTTCGATTGGAAATTCCACTTCGTAAATTCCATAAATTGTTTGAACCTTTCGTTTCTCGTATCTTTTTCGAATCGTTTGAACTTTTAATTTCTAAATTCTTCGCTGAAGCATACAGAAGCAAAAATGCTATAATTAGGTCACCTACGTTATTTAGGTAGAATCGATACGATGCAACTTACGTATCGAAGAGAAAAAAGGGAGACGATCATCGTGTCTCTTTGTAAATTTGATTATTCCAGCTATTTGATCATAATTGCGCGAGTCACTGTATATGTAGCACATTGTACAGCACGATAACGAGAAAGAATAAAGACGGACAGCTGGAGCAAGTTGACGTAAATATCGAGACACGGTCAGTAAATTTTACGCGAAGCACGTCATGAAAGTAACGTAAAGAAAGTAGAAATACGGAAAAAAGAACGATACGACGATGAAACCGTGAAGCTGAGGAATCATAAAAATCGTAATGTCACGTTGCATTGGAAGGCGAATTTCACGCGCGGTGGATCATTATCAATGATGACATTGTCGATGAAAGTGATAGGAATCTTATCAACGGACCAAATATTGCTTCTTTCCGTACTTTTGTTCTTTTACTTTCTTTAAGGCGAAATGTCAGCTTTCCAATTTTGTCCCGGCGATGGGATACTGTAATGTTTAAAATTTATAGAGACAAATTACCATTTTAATTCATTTCTAGAAATAACAGGATTCGGCAAACTTCTTCGTACTTGGGACGATTTCATGGTTTTTGGACGAAAACCAACAATCATTGGGGCGATTTGACAGTGAAAATTACAAGAAACTTTCGATATTAAGTATCGACTAAAAAGAATCTTGTATTTTCTAAATACGAATTTATGCCTGGTGTTTGAATCTAAAGTTCTTTATGGTCGTTATAGAAGAGACAGATTGGCCAAAAATTAAACCTTTGTTTCAATATAACATTGTTGTATTCAATATAGCAATTTTCAATCTTTTATTTGTATTTTATGGTATTATTAATATTTGAAAGAATGGGAAATAAATTTCTTATATTAAATTTTGTGTTCTGTAATATTGGAAATTGCGGAAACCTTCGAGTGATAACATCGTCATCATCGATATAATTTTTACAAAACGTAATTTCATATGAAACTTTTACAAATGCTAAAATTTAGGACAATAGTTTGAAAAACAGTTACATCCTATCGTTGATATAATTTTTCTAACGTTTTATTTAGATAGTATAAAGATTCTATAAGTATTAATATTTGGAAAGGTACAAGGTAAATATTATAATAATTAGAAGGACACTTCTAATAACCAGAGTTTCATCTAACTTCCAGATTATACTATTTTAAAGGAAATTACTATTGAAAGTTTCGTGAAAGTTCCAAAATGGGATACTACGAGTAGTTTCGCCTTACCACGGCCATCGCTTTCGTTAGTTTCCTTTCTTCATGCGTCTGATTGAAATACAATACGAAGAACAGTTACATTATGGCAGAGAATTTCCAAGTTGTAGCACAGTTCGAACACAAGACGAGATGGTAAAGCGTGGTTTCGTATTCGAAACTGTTAGATACCCGTGTTTGTGGTCATAAATCGTGTCATCGAATTGGGTCAAGCTTTCCGTTTAACGTATATTTATAGAGAGAGATCAGCCATAAGAACGTAGAATATTAATAAATTGCTAGTAATCCTACGCGATAATAGGATTTACTGGACGAGAGAAAAGGGAATATCGATACGTTAAATCGAAAGAGCCTTCTACATTCAAAATTATTTGCGGAAATTATTAAAATATAATCCCACTCGTATGCACAATCTTTATCAGTGAAATTGGTGAAATGTCTTACACTGGATCAGAATTTTTCTTACTTTTAGTATTACAAAATTTTAATATTATAAATTTAATACTAAAATATCGAAATAAAGGTATTTAATTTGCCTTGCTTTTGATACTGACAATTTGAAAATTTCATTACGAAAATAACTTAATAGACGCACAAAAGTCTAATTGTAAGAAATATATCTCGAGAAGACCGAGGAAATTTGTACAATTTTCAGTATGATAAATTTTAATTCAATTAGATATCACTGAATCGACATAGAGAATTCAAAATTTTTTAAGTTGGGGATAATATTGGATAATATTCGCCGCTAGTGAAGTTGCTCAATGTCACGAAACAAATTCTATTTAATCTTTCTCAATCCTAATATCTCAAGGTTTAAGTAGTATGGGTCAAGGATCGGAGCTACCGAAGTTAGCCAATGTTATGAAGCCAATTCTACTTAATCTTTTCTAAAGAACTAAAAGATCGCTGAATAAATACAAACAGAAGCCAAGAATTATTTCTTCCGAAATGATCGGTAGAATGAGGTATAATTAAACAAATTAATTATATATCATTGCAAAAATTCTGTTTCGTCGAACAAATCAACGCGAGAAATAAAACGATTGCTTATTCCAAAATAAATCAATTCGAGAGATCCAAGAATTATTTACCTAAAAGCTGTGATTAATCATTTCTATTTGGAATAAAATCAGTTCACAACGTTGAATTAAAATCTAGAAAAAGATGGCTAGACTGACAAATCACCGAGTAAACTCTCAAAATCTGCGAATTATTCATCGCGAAATGAACAGCAATCCTTGCTACTTAAGCGATCGCGAGAACAGAGCAATTTACATAGGTTATCAAAGAGCAACACATATTAAAGCAGAAAGCCACGCAGCACCAAACAGAGAATTGTTATTAAACGACTGGTAGTAAACTGAAAAGTTGTCGTGAGCTAGTGGTTCGTCATGGCAGGCTGATTAGCCCACTTTCAGATTTCATACGCGCGAGATAAGCAATAACTGTGCACTGCACGCTGCTTATAAGCTACAAAAGAATCGCTAATAACGCTGTTTTAATAACCTCGCCTGATCCGTGCTTTTCCTTTCCACTCCACCCACTGCTCTCGTTTTCTCGTCGTTTAGGACACAATGTTCATGGAAACGCGTGAAAACGATCGTATTACAGGGATGTCATAATAGAAATTAGGAGATAAAGAAATTCTAAATTGAAGTAGCAAGTAGCAATTGATATTGATCGACGCATAGACATAAAGTATTTTACGTGTTTTTCCGATATACGATCATTTTATATTGTACGCGGTCTATTTTATGTTCTGTTATTTTCTAGTTTACGATCATTTTATGATAATAATAAGTGTTTGTAATAAGCGTTTATGAACGGTCGTCAATATTTGTTGAAGCGTTGTATTGTCGTGATGAAGGAAAACTTATCTTCGTGATTGTATTATTTCGATGAAAGTGATCTTGCAGATACAAATTAGACACTTGTAAAATGTTTGATTTCTAAAAATTTTTAAATATATTTAATAGGGACAAAATAGTTAAAATATACGTAATCAATATGTAGATGCACATATAGATGGATAGATGTAGCATATAAATTTTTATAAATAATTAACGTATGCGATACTTGGAATATAAATATTTCGAATATGCATAATTGTAGTATAAATATTTGGACTATAGATATCTTTATGGTAGACAGTTCACGTAATTACATTTAGAAAAGTGGTTATCTTGCTTAATACTAGCCTAGTAATTTATGAAGTCAATAAAAAATATTAAATAAATTACAACTCGTAGAAAATTCTCCAAAACTATTTAAATAATAAATATTCTTATGGCTTAAAACATTGTTTAACAATTGCAAAACCTATAAACGCGTCCCTGTACTAGCATTGACCTGTACTAGCTGCGATCGTTGACTTATACTACTTAAATATTCCAATATTTCCGAATTCATCGAATGTTCTCACAAAAAAATTGTAAATTATCTGGAAGAAAATAAGAAAAGGAAAGAATTGGACTCTAGTAAACTCTCCGTCGCTCTAACGTTTTTCGATCGTATCATAAACTCTCTCCACATCACAACAGATCGATCGTAACAATTTGCACGGACTTGTAAAAGATTCGCGCCAGGATCACGAAATAAATCCGTTTTCTAGATCTGTAACACAATTTGAAGCGAGTAAAAAGACATTCACTGTATACTTCTATCACGTACGATCAAAGTTTCGACCAATATTCTCTTAGAATCTTAACAACTCGGACAGCACGAAAACTTCGCGTCCGATTGGAGCATTCGATTATTCCGTGGCCTCGAAAGAAGAGGCGATTGCTTCCATGGAACGAAAGTTTCGATATCAATTTTATTGAACCAGTGACGCCCGTAAATAACAACGAAGATATTACGAGGAACTCGAAGTTTTAGTCTTGTCGTCGAGATAATTAAAAAATCTTACTTTAGTCAAAGAGTTACTCGATACTCGTGCTGAACGCTGCTAATGAATTTCCCATCCTTTTATTTTAAATTCTGTTTGAAACACGAATTATGATGAAAGTTTGAGTGACATTCTAAATAACGATCTTGTAAAATTTTCAAGATCTATATGATACTTAGACGACCTAAAAAGTATGTGTACAAATTTTACGTTTAGAAATCTATTGCTAGAAATTGGTGTATTCATTATTTTCTTTCATTTTTTAAAATAGAGGAACATCCTCCGGGTGTATCGAATTGACTTAGAGCTAAAAAGTTTAATGGGAGTAAGAATTTATTATCAGAGGATATTTATTAAAGAAAAATCTCGTGCATATTAATTGGACCATTTATGGGAACATAATAAATGAATAATAAAAATGTTGCCGCTGACTGTGAGAGAATTTTCTTGACTACTTTCCTTTATTTTTTAAATAACGAATTATCTACTATTTTTGCTTATATAGTATTTACACTGTGTCTTTATCGTCATTTATTTTTTATTTATTTATTCGTAGATTTTTAATGACATATATATATATTTATAATTAGTAACAGGAGTGGTATGTTTTCAGTAAAATTGTTCGAATTGAAGCGACACACCCGTGTGACATTTCCGAATCAATTTAACAGCTTTCGATGACCCAGCGCGGTTAAAAAATATCACCGTAAAACTTTCCGACGGTTCGAACGAAATCGTAGTTTCCAATTCTACGATATTTGTTAGGCAATTCTTTTAATCACAAGCTTTAACTTTTCAACATGAAATTCTTCCTCCATATAGTGTCATAAAATTTATTAATAATAGATGTTTCTCTTGAAAGAATTCTGAACCTTTAAAGGGCTCTTAAACTTAAGTATTATACTGTGAACTTATTTAAAAAAAACCTATCAAATGGCTTCGGGAAAATTATCGTGCAAGAAAAACATTTAAATTATACTTCTCCGTAAAAATTTTAATGCAATTTCATTATTTCTGACACCTCATATATAAGAATAATAATTATATATATCATTGCAGTTTAGGAATGTTGATGGTCAATTATCACTTATCAATTTATTTGCGCAAATGATTTAATTAATTTGAATAAATAATTAAGTAAATAAGTAGATATATTTCATAGTCATAACTACGAGAATACATTAATTGAGAATGAAAATCAAAACGAGAAGTATGTGCCTCTTTTGTCCGATTCCTATGGTAATCTATATTTCAATTGCATCCGAATAAAATGGTTTTCCTTTTTCGTATACCAGAATAATCCCATATACGATGTAACTCGGTAGTAATTATTCGAACGATACAAATTTCGTGTTTAATTTTACTGTGATTATAAAAGCTAAACGATCGTTATTTATTTATATACGTTTGTGAAAATACATTATACACGTTATCCTCGTTATCCAAATAATGTCTTAAAAGGAAAATTCTATTTCTGATTTCGAAAGGTACACCCAACGACATTCGTATCTTCTTTATTTTCTTTTTTTTAATTTATTCCTTTAAAAAAGATTTAAAAAAATCTTTATTTTTTATTAAAATTTTACACGCAATCTTGCTGTCCTTAATGCACATGATTCTGACTGACAGACTGCAAATGTTTATGCAAATAAATAAACAGATAAATATGCGAACATATACAAAATATCTATACATAATATCAAAAAATTGTAAATATGACTAAAGCAGAGTATTGTTTCCATTATTTAAAAGACAAAACAGATCTGAATATTTAAATACCATTTGTTTACTTACATTCGTGACAAAATATATTTTTATAGCATATCCATCAGGACAATGAATGTTAATTTTATTTTACATTTGTCACAGCTAATTGAAGCAAGATCAAGCAATTGTTTATGTCATTAGGATAATCAACAGTAGTCCATGACTCTTCTCATTAACGAATAATTCATTTTTAAGCTCGCTATTTTCCCTGAGTAATTAATCAAGTTACTTTGGCATTGGCTGGAAAAAAGTAGGGTGATCCTGTTTCTTATTACGTTTTTATTCAAACTCTCATCAATGCTTGTTCACATCGGCACAAAGCTCGAGTTTAACGTCGTTACACGTTACTAACGGGTGTCATGAAAGAAGAGATACTTTTTTGTTGTATCGTTATTTGTCTTCTGCGGTTACATCGATCATTAATTAACATTCGTATATCGTGGATCATACAATTTTATTATGCATCGTTCTTGACGCCTCCACAGCCTGTCGCTATAGCGAAAATTTATTATCCAAGTCAGTCATCCGCTATGCAAACGCAAAGTGGGCTATGAGAAATTTTTGTTCGTAGACACGTCGCAAGCAAATCGATCATTCATTCATAATTAAAAATTTTGAAACTCTTTTTACCTTTTACTGTGACTGGCAGGTTAAAGAGATGTCATATTGCATTAATAAACCATTAATAAAATGAAGATATATATATATATATATATATTTCTAAATATAAATACTTGTAATACATCTAAAAATAGTTTACAAATAACAAATTCTATTTGCGTGATGCAAAAGAACAGTGAAATAATTACGAACGCTAGAACCAGCGTTTTCGGGTTGACGAACAATCTGCCCAACGATCGGCCAACTGTTTTTATACTATGTAGAGAAATGTTTGCTATGTTTGAAGACAATGTTTTCGCGTGGCAAACACGCAAACACGGGAAAATGCCCTGGAGATAAATAATAAATGAAGATCATTTTCAAGCGACGATTGAAATATCTTTTAGGAAAAAAAAAAGTGTTTTATTATTCAGATAGAAAAATAACATTTGACATTTCACCCCAACTGGTTCATATCTCATAAGCTAGTTCTGAAACCTCTTATAATTTGTACAATGATTTTAATAAATCTTAACAACTTCTTTAACGTAAGCAATAGTTATTGCATCGTAAATAATTAAATATGTGTTTTTACGATTCATTCAATGTTTTGATAAAAAGTCATTCGCTGATTATGAAGCTAATAACAAAAATTAAATTATTAGATGGCCGAAAATGCGATACTTATTAGAATGTGCATGTAAATTGAAGAAAGGATTCTACGGAGATTGAAATTCTTCGAGCGCTAGTGTTAATAAGAAATTCCTTCACAGAAGTTTCGCGCCCCGTCGTAATTTAGTAATTTGATGAATCTTGACACACAGAATAATAAGATTTTCCATTAAAAGAATAATCTTTTTTGAACTACCCTACGTTAGATCAAACCAGCTATATTTCATACAGTTATAATTGATTCAGTTACAAGCGACGAGAAAAAGAGCCAGTTGCCGTAAATCGCACGAGAAAAGAAAAGAAAGATTAAAATTACAATTTATAATTTTGTCTTTAAAAACAGTGATTAATTGTTTTCGCCGAATGTCCTCGTTTCTTTCATAAAAAGCACAACGAGTTGTCATTTTGATTTCTTCGTCGAAAAGAGCAAACTGCTAACATTACTTTTATACCATGCGATTTGTCACCGATGGGTACGTCCTTGCAAAACTTTTCTGTCGTCTCTTTTTACAACTGTACTTTTAGAATTCTTCCGGACTGTCTCTGACGTTTACTATGACCGGAGACATTTCGAGTCGGCCACTGCTTCTCATTCCAGCACTCCGTCCTCATCTTTTCTAACTTTTTCCACGGTTCTAATTTCTCTGTCCACTTTTCTCCGTGTTTCTTTTCTTCTTCCAACGACTTTTTCCCCAATGGTACGGATAGTAAAAATTGACTCGACTTTTATCTACACGCTGCTTCCAAGATTAACAGAGTGAAAATATAGCGATACGATATAATTTAATATTTTTAATGTCGATGTAATAAGCTCGTTCGCGTTTATTTAGGAGAGCATCAAAGTTTAATTACTAATTATATCGAGAACTATAACTTATAATATATTAACAGATGATTAGATATTTGATTTTAATTAATTTTACGAAAAATTCACTCAATAAGAGAATATGAACGTTCAAAGAGGAAAATGAAATATCGTAAACATTATAGAAATTAAAATCTAATACACTGAGGAATTATTGAAAAGTAAAATTTAATTTTATAAACAATCTATTGAATTTCTGCCTAACGCTGCTTTCATTAATATTTCAAGAACGTGCTTAAAACATAGTTTCTTCTTTCGAGCAACAGGTGAGCGTTTTGTTGGTCTCATGAATAAAAAATCGTCCCTTCTCTCCTTTTCTGCCTCTGGCTGATTGATGTTACCCTCTCACCCCTTAATTTGTGAAGTCAGAGGTGACTAACAACTAGGTATTTTAAATTTCTGTATTCCTTCTATGTCCTTCGCGATACAAACCACGAATGAAATTTATCGTATAAAATGTCGACAAAACAAAATTGAGGTAAGATAAACTACATAATCTAAATTTAATCTAAATCAACTACACACCACCATCTATAGCGATACTATTCGTTCAAACTTCGATTATTTCGACTTTCAATTTTTATAATATTTCGCTTTTCAATTTTCAATATTTCACTTTGAGCCTTCTCTCTGCTCTATCGTAAATAAATAAAATCACAAACAATTTCAGTAGTAAATTTCAAAAATTTTCAAATAAAACATCTCGAGTTATCCAGAAATTGGAAATCTGACGGTTCTTGAACAATTCTCTATAAATTTTCTATAAATTCGCCACACTATTGGCATAGTAAGATAATTCTAGCGAATGTCACACGAGAAATTACAGATATCAAAAGGGAGAGACTTTCACTTCTTGCAGTGTACTGCGTTTAAAACGATTAGAGTTTCCGCTTTGCGCCATAGTCGTGCAAATTACGAATCGTCAAATTTCTCAAGAGATTTCGTTCGCGGAGTTGGCGTCTGCATTAACCAAATTGGACGGACGTCTGAAAAATGTTGTAAGAACACTTCAATTGCAATTGCGTCAGACAGGTCCAATATCTCAACGTTAGTACTCGGCTGGAACAACGTCGCGTTAAGCAAGGAATATCCCTTTTATAACATCGCGCTCGATTTATTACATGGGGATCCTAATTGTGTGGAACGGTATGGAAGTATCCATCCCATGGAATCCAATTATGCTCGAGTTTTTTCAAGAGAGAATCCGTCGATTTTTGGTGCAACAAACTTAGAGATTCGAAGATAAATAGAATGTCACGTTTCACGAAATTTTGATCGATGAAACTGGACGAAGATTAAAATTTCTTTCTATTCCTTTACATTCGCGTTATTTCTATTCGAAGCAGCAAATATTCTTCCTTTCTGTGGTTTTTTCTTTTTTTTTTATACTCAATTTTATATTTGTTCGTGTCTATAACAGTTCAAAATTATCGTTTAATTTTTATCGCACTTAAAACGAAAACGATACAGTCCAAATCTTCATTATGATAAATGTTCTTCAACAAGAAACGATCGATTAGATATTTACATTGCATTATATACAGTTGCTTTCTAAGAGAATGAAACTACCCCTCTGAGTTTACAAGAAAGAATTTCAGACTCCTCAAAATTTGGTACTATCACTTTTCTATAAGGGACTATCGTCTAAATAGTCTCACAAAGCAGTTTTTCCACGTCGTGTTAAATATTATCTTAACATTGACATCGTTGGATCTGTACTTGGTCTGTATTTCTCGGTAATTATTTTTCACAAGGCTCACATTTTCCTTCAGACGTATGAAACGAAATTTTATCCTAGAAATCTAAAAATTGCATTCTGCGTTTGAAATGTATTAATGTACTAAATTAATGTACTAAAATACGAACCAAACAAATAGAAACTATAGTTTGTAATTTTTGTCAAACCATCCCTCTAATCTAAAAACAAAATTCTAAACGCTTCAAAATTGACAGTTTCTATTTTTCAAGATCGAAAGCATCGAGCTACCTTAAATATCATCGTATCAAAATCTCCACACGAAAATTGTATCACTTGTCACAGTTTTCCACCTAATCACCTCACTACACCTCCTATAAATCTTCAAGTAGTCACTATGGAGCGTTAAGAAGCAAAATTTTATATACAACTTCAAAATTATTTTACGGATGAAATGAAGTACTATTAATAGAAACTATACTTCCTATTTCTCGATTATCATATTTTGTTACATGCACATTTGTATTTAGATTTTCAACCCAAACCCATAGAACGAAATTCTAATTTTTCAAAATTGTCTCTTCCTACTAGTTTCAAACAAAATATAACACCAACTTGTCTCATAAACTTCAATTCCTATTAATCATATCGATTCGTAAAGAATCCTAACAATCTTCTCTCACAAAATCAAATCTCTATTTGAAATCAAATATTTATATTCCTATTCGTAGCTCGTACGAGTTATTTTCAAAAAGAAATCCCAACACCAATGTTTTCTTACAAAGTTCAACCGCTATAACTATTCACAGCTGATATGTCGTAGGAATTCTCCAAAAAATCTTCCCACCGAACGAAATAGAAAAATAGTAAGAAAAATACACCGGTAGCCGCGATATCGAAGAAACGATCAGCTCACCTGTTGCTATAGATGCGAAGTAGACGATGTATCGAGGTGGATGTTCCCTTGGGAGTCGAAACCGTAGCTCCGTTTCCGTTTCACGTGGTTCACAATCGTAGGTAAGGTGTTGGAGGTTGAGTGTACGATGCCGGGCGCCGCGAGTTTGCTGTCTACACGAGATATGCCGATCAGGGCATCGCGACGCCACCCTTTATACGCGTGTAAGCCGCCTGTGTGCCGTGGGCCGCGCGTGTCGACTACCCCTCTGCTCTTCTCAATCTCCATCTCTCTCTGTCCAACCCTGATCGCGGTATAGTCGTCTTTATCGCACACACCGTGTGCGCATACGCGCGCTCCTCGCGATCGGCATTCAATTCTCTTCGTCGCGAGCTGCCTCCGAAGTCGGTCTGATAAAATACGTGTGATCAACTCGGTTCTATTTTATTCGTTATATTTAATTTATTTCCTCGTTGTTCTTTGTTGCTTTGTTAAGCAGAACTTTGGAAATGTCGTTTCGAGTGAATAAATAAATTTGGACAGAGAAAGGGTCGAGAATAGGTTTCTCTGGTCAAACGAATTTTAGAATGTTTGTGAGATGGTTGATTTATGGTGAAACGTAATATTTTTCGTTGTCGTGAGTTGTCTTCGAATTCGGCGTGGTAAAACGCGTGTGAATAATTAGCTTCTATTTGCTTTCTTTTATTTTGTTTTATTTATCGTACTTATTTTATTTCTTCTTCTTTTCACTGTGGTTAAATATGGTTTCGGAAATTGTTGTTTTATATGGAATTTTAATAGAACTATCCATATGCAGGAGGAGAATTAAGAATAGTCATCTTGGTAAAATACATTTTGGAATCTTCGAAGTAAGAGAGTGTGGTAAAATACGTCAGAATAATCCGATTTTATCTTTCTATTTGTTCTTTCTTTATTACGGTTATACAGGATTTTAATGATATTCTAAATGAATATTAAATGCTGATGTTTCAACCATGTACGCATGACGGGTGAAATGGAGAAGTTTGTGAACTTAGGATCGTTAAAAGCCAAAGTTTTGTACGTGAATGTAACCTAATCCGTGAATTAACCCTTCCATATAATTGTATTTTGCGATTTCTCTACTTTTCTAAGAATGAAATGAGCATTTCTTACGAATTTAAAACTCCGTTTTAAGAAATGTTGCAGTTCTGTGCATTTTTATGCTTTTTTGTGGTTTGATAATAATTCGAAGGAAAAAGCGAAAAATGTTGCAAATTTGCGCTCGACTAAGAGAACGTAAAATTTCGTCGTGATCGACGACCAGTTCGAATTGCTTGTTACTGTTAAAGAAATGTTAATTTAGTGAAAAAGAGATGACTTTGTAACTTGTATTCCAAGGAATTTCAATTTTCTAAAATCATTCGCCACAGAATGAACGACTTTTGTATAAGATTTTCTAAAAGTAAGAAAGAAAGAAAGAAGATTCTCGTCTGCATCTCGCGTTCCAGGGAATTTTGATTTTCCTCCAAGCGTCCATGGCGTTAGGAAATTCAAATATAGGATATCCGTCCTTTTTTAACTTTTCGTTTTTCCATCAGACGCCCACGTATAGCCTCTTTTTTATTTAATGAGTGTTTTCCTATTTTCTGGTTGCTCGCACAGGCAACAGGTTCGTCCACTCAACCTTTGCCAGGTTCACGTAAGTTCGGCTGCTTTGACAATTTGGCTCAATCGAGCCAAACTGAAATTGAGCTGTTTTATATATATCATAGTTCTTGAAAGCTATCATAGATGAAATTGCCGCGTACGCAAATTTTGTTCCAATATTGTCCATGCTAATATCATCGTAATATCTAGATAAATCTACATGACAGGAATGGTAACGAAAAAGAAAGAAAGAATTAACCGAATCTTAGAACTCTCTTTTATAACTGCAATGTTTTAAAAAACAGAGTTCTATAACGTGAATTGATGGAAACAAAAATTGCAAATGAAATGTTCCATTAACGCAACGTTGGTCTTTAATGGCTTAAGTTGTTTTGGAACCATGTGTTTTATTTACGATCGTTACGTGAGTGTAAAATTTGTTACGGTTAACATTTATTTAAAAGAAAAAAAAGCAGATAAAGAGTTCAGACCTTTTTTCGGTGTTAAAATAATTTCATCCAATACTATATATGTAATTAATTCTAAATTTATTATATTAGATCGTGATAATCCATTTATTATCGAACATCGATAATTATTCATATTCGTATTGTACGAAATCTCCATATACATCGTTTTTAAGATTACAATAAATTTCAAGAAAAATTATCTTCGTTCAAATACCTTCATCTTTCGCGAATCTTGAAACTATGAAACATTTATATCCTACTTAATACCAGAATGAATAAAGTTTCAACATTAACACTAATAAATTAATAGAAACTATCTACATGAGCCAACTAGAAATTGGCTGTAATATCTTCATTCAAACACCTTTATCCTGCACGAATAATTAGAATTCTTAAGGTCGTTGAATATTCATATTCCAGTGAAAACTTAAAATTAACAAATAATCAACGACTCTCTTCATCAGCAACTATTTTCATTTAACAAATTAACATAGATGTTAACATCAGCATAGTAATAACAATAAGAGTCTTTATCCAAATCCCCTTCGTTTTCTTCGAATCACTAGAATTCTTAAGACGAATAAGATGAAATTAAAATTAGTAAATAAACAGAAACTATCTATATGGAGGATGTTGCGAACAAATGACTAATTTTACCCAAATATTTTTATTTTCGTCAAATTCTTGGAATCATCAAATATTCGATATCCGAGTCGATCGCTTCCCTTTGACGCCGACGTCGACAAAAAAAGAGAGTCGACAAAAGAACGACGACGAGTTTATTGGTTTTATCGTCGGATTACACGAACGATGACAGAGTTCCTTTCATGGAAAATCGACATACGTCAACGCGCATATTTCAGGTATCGGCCAGACTAAAAACGTGGCGCTATTTGATCCGCGATTTGTCCAGTTTAATTGGCTGGTTGTGAAAACACAATTGCAGGATGGTTTCGACTAAACGACACCGGCCCACGGGGAATGGATGTTTGCTTCTCACTTTATTGGGACGGTTTTAGTTGCGTCGAGAATCCAGTTATGAGGACGTAAAGTATACATACTTGAAATCAGGGATAGCTAGAGGGATAGGAAATCGTCGCAGATTAGATTAATCAGAGTATCCGAAATTTTGCGTACGCTTGATTTACAGTTCCCAACTGGAATCTGGAAATATCGCATTAAATGAATATTAAATGTAAATAGCTTGAAACTATACACAGTTGAATCAGTAAAATCACCCCATGTAAATTTTGCGAGTACTTGATTTATTGATATTTGATTTATTTACTTCTTAAACTGGAATTTGGACCTATTATTTTAAATAAATACTAAATATTTTGAAGTTATAAATAGTTGAATTGTTGAGAATAGATGCCTAAAGCTATGGGAATAAGCATATGTAAAAATGAATTATTTCACAGTAATTCTGGTTGGATATCATTTAAATTATTAAGTTTCTAATTCAAGAGAGATGTGCTGCAGTGAACTTCCACGCATGATAGCCTTTAAGTCTTAAATTTTAAGGGTTAGATAACATTAAATACTTAAGATTTTTTCAACGGTAGTAGATTGATCTAACATCTATGTGTTTTCAATAGTATAGTCAGAGGGAATATTGAAACAAAGTAAAATAATCAAACAGTTCATACTACTTGTACATATTGAGCTATAAATATTACATATATGGCTGTTCTACTAGATACATCATACTGGATACCTAGAATTTAAAATATTTCAACCAAGACACCCTAAATCTTTGTAAATGGACTAAATTATCTGTCAATCGAATTATCAAGTATTCAGATCATCCTTTTCGCAATCCTTTTCGGCATTCGTTCGTCAAATGATTCATTTCACATTGAATTTCACCTTTATCCTTTCGATATAATTCCGTAGACCTGATACACGTATCTGAAATATTGTTCAGGAAACCGGAAACTTAACGTAGATCATTTTCTTAATATCGTAGGAGTCGCGTAGCCGGATACACAGGTCGTATTCGTAGAACAGTTATCCGGTGAAAGGCTTGCAACAAAACATCAGGCTGACAGAAAATGCCAAAAACCACGTGAAATTCACTAGAGTCCTGAAAGATGAAACGGATGCACGTGTCGTCATTATCGCGTGATAATATTCAACGGAAGCTGGAGATTTACTTCGTTTTATGAAATTCCGTTTTTCTTCTTTACAAAACGTGTGATGCGGTTGGCGAGGAAGTTATTCTACGTGCAGAAATAAGTTGAAAATGTGGAATAAATTATTCCCATTCGAAGCCCCGCTTTTTCGAAAAATTCAATCTGATAATTTTCGAATTTTCTTCCACGACATTCTTCTTCTCTTTTTTACGGAATGTAACATAGGACATGTGCCACAAATGGACAGTTTATTCTACATGAAAAGATACACGAAAATAGAATAAACTATCCCCATAACAGACTAAACAATTCCCATTCAAAGCTTCGTTTGCCGGAAAATCCAATTCGAAAATTCGCCGAGTTTTCTTCCATGATATTCCTTTTTTCTTTTTTATACAGTGTAACACAGGACGCGTGCTACAACCGGTCAGGAAGGTACTCTACGTTGAAAAACAAGTAAAAAAATGTAGGATAAAACTTGTTCGATTTAATTTTTGTTTTCGAGAGAATTGAGTTTGAAATCGGTGTTACTTCTCGATTAAAAAATTCTTTCATATTACGAACGTTCAACGACTCATCCATCAAAATGAAAATATTTTCGATCAGCAATACACCCGATAGAAAAAAGATAAATTACATGATTCGTGAGCTCGCCTTTTTGCTCTCAAAAACCATGCAAATGCACGTGATTTTTCTTTCCACGTTGGCTCGTGGCCGGGCATTTACGACTTTTCTGTCAGTTCACGATCTCAGAGAAATCTCGTAGCGCACGGTGTCTCACGAAAGTATTTGAATATTTACCACAGCAAACTTTCATGCATATATGGTACGCGTTATATAAAACATTTTGAAACATCAACGTTGCAAAGAGACGCGTGACTCTTATATGTATGTTGGTAAAATCTGAAACGAATTTCAAAATGCATATAGAAGTTACAAGATATTTTTCGTAGAAAATTAATATTTTCATCGTGCGTGAATTTGAAAATTAATATTTTCAGCGTGAACCTTCATCGTATGATAAATGTTACAAATGATCCCACTGAGTATTGTGGTTCATCAACATAATGGATACTCGACTGTTTAAATACTTGTGAGATCTTTGCGAAATGTTCATTTACACCAAATAATCTCGTAATTATATATATTTTGGGATTTCTTTCGAACTCTATCAGTATAATCGTGACAGTCGAGTATCTACGATGGTACTAACGAAATTTTTTAATGTTTCATCTAACGGAAGTAACATATTCGCGAGAGGTTTCCACGAGTGTTCGAATATTTTTATGCGCTAATGCACTTGCCTGAAAGCGGCCAGCTTCCGGCGGAACTGTCTGCAAACATTTCACCACGTTTCGCGTATTTAACTTCGGTCGCCGCTGACGGCAAACTTTTCTCTAGCCCGCACGACAATCACAAAGATTATTCGATTTGATAATTTTGTTATTCGTTTTATGCTATCTTTCCAACGTTCTTACAGAGTTATTTGATTGAATAATAAGTTAGATCTAATCAAGTTCTTCGGGATTCAACGAAGAAAGTTAATTTTGAGTAAAAATGATGGTAGAAAAATTACGTATACGTTTACAAAGTTATAGCTTATTTGTTTCTCTTATTAAAAGTAAAATCGTAGAAGTTACGGTTTCTAGAAACTAGAAAATATTTCGAAAAATTAAAATACCTATTTTTAAATATCCCTTTTTATCATAGAAATGGGATAGCTGCGATGTAATGAGATTTGGATCTAAAATATTATTTAACTTTAAATATTCTTTATATCTTTTTAGATTTGCTTAAAAAATATTAGTCCGTTATGATTATCGTATTACAATTAGTGAACGAACATGGCTTCGTTCAACTGTTGTACGTCAAATAAAAAATAAAAGGAGGAAGTTTCGGAAAGTTGGGATGGCATAGATCAACAAAATCCCCTTTAGTAATCGGCTTAATTAAAAGTAAAGGCTTAATAGTTTGCAATCTTACTCGGAGGAGTTCTAATGCTTCCTGAGCCACAATATAATTCTAATTAACGGTGAGAACTTCGTTAAGCGTTCTTTGCAGTTGGAATGTAATTATTTAAACCATAGTTAGATACAACTTCGTAGAAAACAAAATTTGTGAAATATGAACGATAATTGGAAAAGTCAGAGAATCGTAAACGTTACGAAAGCTGCAACCGCAATGAATGAAAATTTGCAGGAAAAACAAAGTGCACAAATTATAACAATTTTCATCTCATTTTCTTTTACCTTCTGAATACGATGGCGCTTGGAAAAATTTCTGATTTTATTCGAAGATCATAGTTCGTGCAGGCGACAGCTTATGGAAAAAGTTCTCCACAGCGTGGGATATACTTCTTGCGATGCATTAATGCACCGTAAGATTGCTATGCATAAGACGAGCGATCATTACAGTTACTCGCTTGTCAGTTCAAAGTTGACATCGGTCGACTTTTATTTGCGAGATGCGATTAGGTTTGCGCGACGTCTACGAGAAAGATCAAACAAATTTGTAACTTTTTCTTTTTTTTAAAATGACAATGAACCAACACTTTAATTTTGGTTATAATATACACAATTAACTTTTGATTAACTTTTTCTGTAACAATAAGAAACACCCTTATTTTACTTTCAACCAACACCCCTGCAGCTCATCGTATTCGAAAAGAAAATCCAGACGTTCTAGGAAAGAAAGAATAGGCTTGCAACTAAAACTGTAACTGGGTACACGAAATTGACGTAATGAACATGAGCCATCTGTTTCGACACTTTTTGAAACTCCACGTACACCTAGTCGTTAGTCACGTTGGACAGTCGATCGCAATTAGGCAACGCGTTAAAACATTAATTAACACCGACGCAACGAAATCCTTTGTATCGCAATTATACTTTACGATATAATGTAACACTGTAGCAGACATGATAGTCGCGTGACAACGAGCGTTTAATTCGTCGAATAAAATGTCTGACGTTGATTGAGACATCACACAACCGCGATGAATCGAATTTCATCGACACGTGTAAGCGGCTATCCGATGAAAAATAAACAATTCCATTTGTTCCACTCGATTCAATATGAACGTTCAATTTATTCAATTTATTCGATCGATCTGCCATCACAGGATTTAGGAAATCCCCTCTTGCAGCCAACAACAGAGAGGCAGTCCAACATTTTCCAAATATTCTTTTTTCTTTTTTTCTTTCCATAAAGTTTTCGTTTCCATGTACACTTTCGCTCAAAAGTTTGCTGCAACCTTGTGCCTTTCTGGACGAAAGAAATCTTTTCATCCTTATTTTTTCTTCTTTTTTTGAGAGGGAGAGATAAGAATATCGTTATTGTGACTTTTCATTTACAATTACAGTTTCTGTACTGTTCGATATTGTTCAATATTTTAAATAAAATATTTATTCATTTAACACGCTAACTGCCGGCCCGAAATAACTTCCACTGTGACTGAAATATTGCTTTTTAAAACTCGTCGACCTTTCAACGCCATTTGAAAACTACTTGTGCTTGACGCGAACGTGGCCTCATCCGTCTTCGAGAGCAACTAAGCCGTGACGCCTACGAAGCGTCATCGACAATCAACGTGTTAATTATTTCTTCTAAAATCCTAAAGGGGTCCGCGCCGAACAATCGGTAATATCGACGATAAATTAAATTGTCAAATTTCCCTTCGAAACGTCACTGCGTGTTGTGCTATATGCATCAACTGTATTTGCAGTACACATGCATCTATCGCTGCAAAAAATATACAAATGAAAAATATTGCTGCGAGTGTTGAAATTATTTATTTCAATTACGTTGGAATAAACTAGAACGCGTTTCAATGGCTTGCAAAAATAGAATTTTTTTTTTAAAAGCACAAGATATGCATATGCATCGTGTTCCATCCATTAACCTGCGGTATCTCGCTATTGACATAAATTTCAAAGACCTCAAATCACAATGTAAATACTGATTAAAATATTAAATTTCAAACATTCACAGTCAATACTATTATCAATATCCCCGTCACTTGTCAATATCCTCATCACATAATTTGTGCATTATGTTGGCTTTAGTATCGTAAAATATCTAAATTTCCATTGATATTCCACTTAAGCCCTTCGGTATTTAATACGGAGAACATTGAAAAGCAAAAGTTGGCGATATTATTGACCACATAATACGCTGCAAACTTTTCAGCCAGAGTGTAAATCGATTCGAAGAAAGAAAAAAACGGAAAGAGAGACGGTGGACACGTCTTTTGCATGACAATACGTCAATGGACTTTTGCCAGACCGACGAGTAGGCGTACGAGCTATTAAAGGAGCGCACAAAACGTAGGAGCCGATGTATTCGTCTCGTTAGGAGGCAACGTTGAAAAACCCTTTGGAAAAACGAAGAATCGTCGAATAAAGATGTCTTTCGTTCGATTGTTTCTTTTCTCATTTGCGTTTCTTCGTCTGGGAAGAAAATCTCTTCTGCTTTTGGGAAGACAGTTTATGGAATGCTATTGTTAATGGAACATTTAGAAATTTCAAAAATTGATAATACATGTAAGATCGCTGAATTAAAATTTTACAGATTTTGTTCTTTGACTTGATTAGGCTAGTTCATAAAATGTGGTATTTAAGATTCGGAAGTAGATCGCAGGAAGATTCTTGAAACTATAAAATATAGGAAAGCATAATAAATTTAGAAGAATTAGTTTTTATTCGATGAAAAATCCAAGAACTTTTGGTAGATATAATACAAATGATTAATAACTATGAGTGAAAGATATAATTTGATTGTTCATGTTCCTATATTTAATCTTCAGTCCGAGCGTTCGATAGCGCGATACGAGAATATAAATAAAAAAAAGTAAAACACTGCTGATATATTTTAATTTTCCACTCCCTCATTGAAATCTCTGGTGTAATTTTCACGCTATTAACGATAACACAGTCAAATATACATAGATACTTCTGAATCTTATCGCTAGCTATTAGACAAATATTAATCGATACGAATTTTTACTTTCGCCCGCGTCACGGATTTCAACTAGTCAAATACCAATTGACAGTTGTACGCGATGAGAAGATATAGACAAAATAAAATCTATTAAATAGATACAACGATCGTCCCGATGTACAGTTTGAAAAAATTCTAATTCACGTTTGACGTACAACTTGTATTCTCCAATATCTTTATCGATCGTCTATAATTTTCGGAAAATAGGAAGATACGAAAATAGAAAAGTCGGGAAATGGCAATATATCAAGATAGCGAAGTAGATAGAGAAGAAAATAGGAAAATAGCAAGCTAGTAAAGTAACGAAGCGGATAAATAGGAAAATGGGAAAATAACGAAATAGCGAAATGGCATAACAGCGAAACAACGAGATAGAAAAATATAAAAATATAAAATATCCGATAACAGTTTCAAAAATTTCCCTGTAATCGTCTCAAATAGCAAATTAGAAAAATACCGCGATACAATCGTGTGAAATAACCATATCGTTTAAGCCTCTGCTATATTAAGTACCGGAACGATACATTTGCCATCCTAACGAAACAAATTTCAAAATACTGTGCGTCATACAGTATTAATTTCGCTTTCGCGTTAACCCGTCCCGTGAGAACGGGCCAGAAATCGCGCGACATCGATCCAGGTTATCTCATAATATACGAAAGAGATTGGTCGATAACGGTATCATTTTTATTACCTATTGTTAATCGAAAGGCACGCGTCGAAGCATCGTTCACGTTGTGATACGTGACGATTGCTCGATGGTACCGTGGAATAACCGGTGTTCTTTCACACGAGGCTGATCCGCGGACGTGTCGCGTGAGACCTCCTATTTAATGACCAGCGAATATCCGCGCTATTAGCAACGACCTGGCGTTGGCGTGAGTTACTTTCGAGCACAGCCTGCTAGCCTTTTATCTTATTCGAAGATGGAGCGCGATATCGGAATCAGAGATTGTAAATCACCTGTCGCTGACATCCGCGACTATGTCAGCTGGAATCGTTCGCGCGATCTTGGTCTGCGACGACTAATAACCCGGTGGGTCGATAGAGGAGAGATTCAAGGGAGAGTGGTGATGAGGAGATTTTAAGACGACTCGTTTTGTCCTTTAGGAAGATGGTGAAGTAGCTCGATGTGACGGAAGAAATTATTTTCTTGTACTGTCCAATTTTTTACAGCGTTTCGAAGATAATCTATGATTTATGAAGCTATATATCGGATATGTTATGGTTAAATGAATATTAAATGTGGATATTTTTAAACTACGAATAATTGAATTATCGAGAAGAAATATTTAAAACTCTTGTAATAAGTAGACAGCCGTGAGCATAAACGTGAATTTAAATTTGTATGTACATCACTAAAGAAATAGAACATAAACGAACATTCTTGTTATCTCTCAACTGTTATGAATAGTAATTTACTTTGAATATTTCATATATTCTTGTACATTATACGTGTTCTATACATTTTTGCACACTTCAATTTGCAAAAATGTTTCAAAAGAATTTGAAAAAACGCATAAGAAACTTTGATCGATCGCTAATCGACACGACCGAGGCACTTCTTCAATTTTTCTCCAAAGTTTCGCCACGATCTATCATTCTACACGTAGGATATTTTAGTTGACAGATATTCTGTTCATTTCTTTGAAATAACGATGCGCTTGCCTTCGTCCGTTTTATTGTTAACTTCAACGTGTCTCTTATCTTGTTCGATATCCATTTACGACGAGCCTAGTTTCGTTTAAAATATTATCATCTTCAGCTTTTTTCTCATAGACCATTTTTAATAATCTCTAGCAGTTTCTTGCCTTTCCTTTGAATGTTTCGCTAAAGTGCTTTACTTTAATATTTCGTGGAACTTCTTCAAGCTACTTCGTGACTGTACATTTTGTGTTACATTTTCCAACTTTAGCTCGTTTGGAATATGATCTTTGAACATAACGATCGATCTATTACAATCAGGCTGCCTACGTGTTTACGCAATCTTATTTCTTTCATAATTAAAGAAGTCCATTTTACTATAAATATTTTATGTATTGTGTACATTACGTACTTATTTTTAAATTTCCCAAAAATCCACAAATATTCGCAAACTAATTATAATGACGCTCCTTATGCTCAAACTGGACATTAAAGGCCAACACTTATCCAGTGGATGTTGATATATTTTAATACTCATTAACACTTATTAATACTTTTATAGCCCTTGAATGTATTAGTTAATTGATAATATTCTCCGAATTATGATATTTCTCCCTTATGATTCAAAGATGATAATAACTGTTCATGCCACAACACCAACTTAACACTTGCTAACGATTCATCCTGTAAATCACGCAGCGAAATTTCAACTTTCCAAATTTCCTTCTAGAAGCCTGCCGCGAAGTCGGGAACTTTGCACGGAATACTCCCACGTTTCCTGGCCTGTCAGACCGTCGAGAATCTACAGTTAGAAGGAACGTTTCCTCCCACGGAACATCTTTGCCGAGCAATTTCAGAGAACCGTGCAACAAGCTTCGTTCAACAGGGTTTCTTTCCTCTCTACGTTTCGAATGACACCGTTTCTTCGTGTAGTTTCACGCAGCCGGCCATTTTTTATAGACACCAGGCATTTCTTCTCATAGAGGAAGTGGCGGTGACAAGAGCAACTGGCTCGAACCGAGCAAATGAATTTCACGTTTGTGCAGCTAAAGTGAATGAAATTGAGCCTCGAGCTCTTACTCTCGCTATGGTAGCTAAATGTCAAAGTTCTACCGTTCGAGTACCTCGTTACAAGTTTAACTTAATTGATTTATTATAAGTTTAACAATCTCTGTATAAGTATCGCGTAATAAAAACAACGAGTATAACAATTTCCACGTGTATCAGGTTGCAACGTATGAAATTTCCAATTTTCTTCACGGTATGTATTAGTTTGATTCTAAATCTGACTCTAAATTTTGGTTGTCTCAAGAAATATTTGTACCTTTTTGTAAGTACCATTTTATATGTTGTTCTACAACTAGGAGAACGGAGGAATCTTTTATACGTGTTTTTGAAACGCGTTTCTTTTTTTTCTTTAATTTAGTGAGGTATAACTTGTTGAACATTGGATACTTCGTACGATGCAATTTGCTAAGAATATTTAAATCTTAATGCTACTTACAAACGTCATAGAATAGGTGCAACGATTAAATTGGAAATTTAGAGGGGTGTTTTAAGCTCGTAATTAATAATTGTTTGATAGTAATTAGTAACGAGCAATCGACTAGTTCATCGATTTATAGTTATCTAAATTATCTTTTGGCTCGTTTTGTCATTAACAGGTTGTTATTGAGCCATTGCAGGTCTTTTTGGGCCTTCCAGATGGTTACGCTATTAGTTGCCCTTCAAATCAAGTATGAAATTGCACAAGTATCGCAATTTTTTTCGCGAGCAATGTATATATACAGCGTATATTGTATTATACATACAAATATATTAATTGTACGAAAATTTTAACTTTGGGTGTAGAGTTCAAAATTGTAAAAAATCGTAAGGAATTTTTTTTTTTTGTATAACCAAAATTTTAGCTAGTCAGGCTAAAGATAACGTAAATCTGCAACATGAAAATTTCGTTAAAATTCTCCTGTAGTATTTTTTAAAAACGCATGTGTGTATTTGATTTTTATACAAACAACGAATTATCAACAAGAAATAACAAAAATATGTGAAGGTGTCAAAAAAAGTGGACTCAGTGTCCCTTTTTATCACTCCCATTTCCGCCATCGCCCTTCTTATACATCCATTTTTTTCCATCATGATGATTTTTCTTCTTCCCATACATATTTTCATGTTCGTAGTGACTATCCTTGCCCTCTTTAACCTTATGACCTTTGTCATCATCGTAATGACCACCTTTCTCGTATTTGCCTTTCTTCCCATGCATTTCTTCGTGGTCGTCCTTATTATGATGACCCTCTTTGTAGTGACCGCCTTTGGACATTTTGTGCTCGTGATAATGTTCGCCGTCGTTTTCCATGTCACCGTCCTCGTGGAATTCGTCGAAGAACTCGGTTCGTTTCTCGAACTCGTCCTGAAATAAAAATTGTAAGATAAAAAAAGAAATTGTAAAATGAAAGAAAATAAGGTAAAGTAAAGACAGAAATTGAAGGATTCCAACGATATGTATTTGGGAATTGTCTATAAAATAAATAAAGGATCGATCGATAATAGAAAATGCTAATAAAAATATTCTTTAAATTTAAACACTGAATCGCCAAACCTTATTACGCAAAATCTTCAAATCAAAATAAAATATTAAATTAAACATAAATCCTAAAATTATTTACGATAAATATTTAGAAAATTCTATTTGGGAAAGAGACAATAAAGGCAACAATGTAGTTTCTGTTTTTTCACTATTGATCAACCCTTTAATTCTATTTAGATAAAAGTGAATAAAGGCAAAAAATAGTTTCTTCAATTTAATCAAAACAGATCAGTCCACCCCATATGAAACTTACCTTTTTGTGCACGAAGTGTTGTCCCTTGGTATTGTAACCCTTCTGATGTTTCCCATTTTCGTCGAATGCCGCCTTTTTTTCACCTTTCTCACCCTCGTCGTGTTCCTGGTGGTATTCACCCTCCTCTTTATGATCTTTCTTTTCGCCATCCTTCTCGTCGAAATAATTGCTGTGCCGTTCCTTGTCGTGATGACCCTTATCAGCTTTCTCCTCCTCATGCCAGCTTTTGTAACCCTACGAAAAACAAATTAGACACACGACGACTAACTTCCGTATCAGTGATAGCTTTAACGATGTAGAAACCATTTAATTAATTTTTTTCGGAGTTCTTCGATATTCCTGTCATTGGGAACTACGAAGCTCTATTGGTTTTTATCACTGTGAATTTGATTATCGAGAATCTGAAAAAGTTGGGAAAATTTTATCGTAAAATTGTCACAGAAAAAGTAAAAAACTGTGGGAACGTAATATACGCGAGGATAAGTGTGAAAATATTGTTCGGAATTTTAAACAATCCTCGTCTCTGAGAACTCGCAGGCATTAATACTTTTTATTACGAGATATAACGGAATTCACAGAATTTTGTTACACGTAATCAAATTAGTTGAAAATGCAATAGTATGAATGATTCGCTATGCGCATCATTAATTATGAAAATTCTGCGTAATAATTTTTTTTTTAATTTCGACGATTCAGAACTTTTAGAACTCGTAATTTTATATCGTCTAAAGCGTAGGAATAATTGTTCTTTATAATCAAAATAGTTGGAAACATTCAGCCATTGATATTACAAAAAATTCATTAAATGTACGTAAGACTAATCACGTTTCCCCTCCTAATCTCCATTCAACGTGAACTTTCGAAATTTACCAGTGACTATAAAACGCTAATTACTAATTACGAGTTAAAGCAATTAATAGCCCATCTAATCGCATTGACGTCCTACCTTCTCCCCTTTTTCATCATCGCTCTCACGATGTTCTTGCTTGCGTTCCGTGGCTCCACCCTTCTCAAATTTCCCTTCACCACCCTTTCCACCTGCGTCGCCACTCGCTGCACCCTCTTTTGCACTCTGATGACTCTCGTTATTATGCGAGCCATCGGTTGCAACATCTTCCTCCACCCTATCGTCATACTTCTGCGCATATTGACCATAACTGTCTTCGTCCTTCGTAAATCCATCGGAACCATCTTTTATATCTTTAGATACACGTTCACTATCACGAATATACTCGTGACTTTGTAAATCATGATTTCCAGTCTGATGGCCTTCGTCTGACTTTCTCTGTATTTCATATTTCCCGCCCTTTTTCAAATTCCCGCTTTTGTCATTTGCAATATTCGTAGCTTCCGCCACGCCATCAGAAACTTCTCTACTATCCTTCTCATCGTTTTCTTGTATCTTTACGTCATTTTGCTCAGATTGGTTTACCACTGCCAGAGCGGGCAACAATGGCGGATAGTAAACGTAGTTATTTGAATGTAAATTGGATGCTGTGTAAGGTGATAGAGTGGAGACTATGGGATTTACCGAATGAACAGTAACTGCTGGAGTTTTGATGTTTTCATAAGAATTCGAGTTCGATGAGATTACTGATGACTCTTCAGAAGATTTACCTAGATCCGACCCACTGGTGTATCGATTATTACCATTTGTCGGTTCATTAGTTGAACTTTCATCTTCGGATGAACCATCTTTTTCAGAGAACTTTCTTCGAGGACTTTTATAATGTCTGAGTCTGGCAGTATCGGGTCTAGGAAATTGTTGACGATCGGTAGAGCTTTCATCTTCTAAAGAACCATTTCTGTCGGAATATCTTCTTTCAGAATTTTTATGCGTGGGTCTGAAATCATCAGATTTAGAAGACTCATGATGATCGATAGAGGCCTCGTCTTCCAACGAGTCATCTCTCTCAAAGATTTGGGAATTCTTATAAGGACTATGCCTATCAGCATCAGATTTAGAAGATGGCTGATGATCGGTAGAGCTTTCATCTTCGAAAGAACCATTTCTGTTGGAATATCTTCTACCAGAATTTTTATGTTTCGGCCTGGAAGCATCAGATTTAGAAGACTCGTGATGATCAACAGTGGCCTCGTCTTCCAACGAGTCATTTGTCACAAAGATTTGGGAATTCTTATGACTATGCCTATCAGAATCAGATTTAGAAGATTGCTGACGATCGGTAGAACTTTTATCTTCGAAAGAACCATTTTCTTCGGAAATCTGAGAATCCTCGTAAGGAACACTGACTCTATTGGCATCGGATTTCAAAGATTTTCGAAGATCACTAGACAGAGAACCATCTTTCACGTTCAGTCGGATCGTCGAACTGCTTTTACTGTCTTTCCTTTCGTACGATTTCTTATTTAATCCAGGCAAAGAATTTCTGTAACCACTCGAGTGGCCACTATCTATCTTCGCAGTATTTCCATGAATATTTCTATCGTCGATGCTTCGGATCTCGTCAGAGGCTATTCCTTTACCATTTATTTTCTCCAGATCGTCTTCCTGGCTTTCTTTAGAGTATCTGCTTATGGAAAATGGTCTTGGCGCAATATCATACTTGGGTATCTTGGCTTGCAAACTTAATCTTCTCGATTTATTCTTATTTTCGTTCGTTATTGATCCTCGAGCCTTCAGGAATTCTTTAGGATAATTTTCGGTATTTTCAGTGAAGCTGGATGATTCTACTTGTTGTGCAGGTTTACTCGTCACTCGTTTGCGACTTTTCTTCCGTCTACTAACTTTTGCCGGATAAGAATCGTTGCCCGAAGGTGTTGTAGTAATTACGGAGTCTGTGTAGTACTTTTTCTGTGGGTCAGCGGCTAACGTATAAGGGTTGTACAAAGGAGTAGTGATCTTTTGGTTAGGTACATTTTCGATGTTCGTTTCGTCCTTTGGTGTAGTTGATTGAAGAGTTTGCGGGGAACGAGTTCTAGAATACTTTCCTTTGATTGCTTTCGAGACTGTGACGCGGTATATGTGCTCTGGGTCTCCAGATTTTGATTTTGAATCGATTTTAAGTGGTTTCTGGCTGCCTTGGTTGGATCTGGAATAGTATTGAGGTATTGTTACGAGTTTCTTAGGTTGGTCGGTTCGTGGTACTTCGTAGTAAGTGTTCGTAACGTCTGGAGTTGTTGGACTCGCGCTTTCCCGGCTGGGAACTATGGTATCTGAAAAATAAATAGTTTGCTTTTCGGAAATGGCATTTAAGGTTAAAGAAAGTTGAACGAATCTTTTAATGGAAGAAAAACTTTCCATCTTTTGATTTTTCTAATTTATCGAATAAATCAATAAGCGAATTTTTCCGTATAAATAAAAATTTATTCTTTCAAGTAAAATTTATAATTTCAATATAAAATATGTAAAATAAATAAAAGTAAACTTGTTATATATTTTTCCCCTAACGTCCTCGTTTGAAGCTATTCCTTTTATCGAGAATTTGAAGTTTCAATGAAAATGTATTTCTACTTAGATAAGTGTCTTTGCATACGCAGACGAATAGATAATTTTTTGATATAATTACCATTGATTGCAAACATAAATGGTACTCTTTTAGAAAAGTAAGGATACGAAAGTAATATCTTGTATTACAATTCGTTTAAATTTACTTTTCAGTTTACTTACCAGGGTTGATGTTATAAGAGTCCATAATTTTCCTTTTTCCTATCTTACTAATTTTCTGCGGTTCGTATTCAACGGCAGACAGAACATGCTTTAAATTTTCCAAGCCTTTTACATCACCAGCGTTTACCAATACTGTTCTCGATTGATCCACTCGTTGGTCCAACTTGCCTCTAACGCTCTTTTTCTCAGGAATCACATTTTGACCCCCTGCTAACGATAAAATCTCATCGTTGATTTTTGTAGCATTATGAACATCGAGAAGTGCGGTTTGTCTTGAGTTCAAAGGGACTACTCTCCTTATCCTGGTGATGTTTGCGTTTATTATCGACGATCTTGTGCCCTGTAAAAGATACATTTCGCAATTGAAAGGATTTGCAACCGAGAAAATCGATTATGTCTGGTTACGGTTGAAGCATGATGCTACTTCTTTGTGTGAAACTTTTTAGTATAATCTTACGAGACAGTTGCTTGTTACGTAACGAGTAAAATATATGGATCTAATACCGTTGCACGAGAAAGTGAATAGTTTTTTCGTTTCTTCATCTAGAAAGTTTGACAACTTTTTGGAACGAAAATTTCTACAAAGCGTGAACGAGAGTGGCTATCTCAATTTATATTTTATCAATTTTATTGCAATGTTGCAATATTAATTATTGTAACGCACAGAAAAATTGTATTTACTAATTTACACGTAGTCGTATTTATTCGTCGCCCAGTTTCTATAACGAATTGCAATCCCATGCAGGAATAAAGCAAAAAAGTCCAATTAAAATTGCGCGTTTTAACTTGCAACTCATCAGTTTCTGTGCATTCCCACGCTTCATGCGTTCGTTCTCTGTTATAATAATTAGGATATACTAAAGAATATACGTATGTACAGAAAAGTTCGTAAGATGGCTAAATGTAAAAAACGTGAAAATTCAAATACTTTCAAATGAATTAAAATTATACCTTAGAAAGCATTAACAAGGCTCTAACAAATAAATTGCATGCATTTATTCGATTGAGTTTATACTACGATGTTTCGAAAAACGTTCATTGCTTAAAACTTCTTCAAACAGTTTTAAATTGAATTCACATTCTTCGCTCAATTTCACCTACACTGACGTATACGCTTCAAACCCACCAAAAAACGCCTAGGAGCCTTCAAAATAAGTAATCGTAGCACTGAAACTGACATAAAATACTTTTCTTTGTATAATTTATACTACACAACCATTTTGTACAATTTATATTTCACTTGTGTCGTTTAAAATTGAAATTATCCATCGATTCTAAGATTCACCCCAATAATTAAGAACACAGAATACTATACGTATATTTAACAGCATTTGTATTTAATTTAGAAAAATTGTCGATTATTTTTGATCATTTAACTATTTTAGGAATAGAATTCAAGTTTTTAAACTATTATTTACGATATCGGTGAACTTTACCAGGCAAAAGAGCAAAAGCAGCAGGCCGACTGCCGATAACACACGGGCTCCCATGTCTCGTTGGCCACAGAACGTAAACTGAGCTGCAATTCTACCTGGTCCAGGCAATTATATCGGGTGATTTCTCACCACAGAAAACCATTCGCGAATGATATGACAATTTCACACCGATTAGAAGTCTCGATTTACCCGATCGAGCCAGTAAACCTGACTCTTTGTCGATCGAGTCTTTCAGCTTCCTCCTTTCTCCATTTATAAAGTTGCACAAGATGGTCGCTCGGCCGAATCGTGCTAAGCATCTCAAAGTTTCCATCTCTTATTCGACGATATTGCACAAACCTTTGCCCTCGTTGTTCTTTTCTCAACGTTTTTATCTAAAATTCATCGTATTCCCAGTAATAGAACTCGCTCGTTTTTCTTTTGGAAACTTCCTTTATTCTTTTTTTTTTTATTTTCAGTTGGTCGTTCGCTAGTCGGATTTTGCTCAATTAAAACGAGTAGAATCCTCTCGAACTGTTAATTACCGGAATAATCGTAACGTGACATGCTCCTGGTTCTCGTTTGCCAGTGAAAATATAGGGAAAATTGTATTTTTAGTTTTGTTGCTTGCAGCTGGCGGTTCGTGAAAGTGGTTTAATTGCACTGTATACGAGAATCCGATGAAATACTTTTTTCGCCTGTCACGACATTTCGTTGCAGGATTATTACGCGTGATTTTTGTTCAATTTTTTGTTCCAGAAACATGGGACAGTTATCGTATGGCACTTCTGTTACGTATAGTTTAAAACAAAGGAAGAAACAAATTAATAATTGCAAATTTTCCTCTTCTTACCCTGTTTATGGTCTTCTGGTTCTTTATGATTTAGAAACGGAGCACCGTTTTTTACATTATAATTACACGTACATACACAATAGAAATATTATATTTAAACGCTTAAGAACGTATACGAAACAGTTACATCGAATATCTTTTTCAAACTTTCTTCCAGATCGAAAGAAAAATCTTGCAGCCTCATCTTTCGATAGAAGCTAGACATTTTGTAACGATTAATGAAGTAAGCATCGCTGATGCGGTAAATCGATTGCTACTTTGCAATCACCTGTGACGAATTTATCTTCGTTAAAACTCTGCCGACGTATTATATACATGATATCGTTATGATTTGCGCTACGTAAATGTATACGTATCGAGATTAATTATGCACAACCGTCGTCGACGAATTGAGAGATGCGATTACCGATCACGCGATTCATTCCAATCGAGTTATCACTTCCAATCGTCCGTAACAATTATCCGAAACAAATTATTTATTAATTCAAATTACGCGACGAATTACCTTCCTGCGTGTGCTCGTCCCTATAATTAAAATCATACTTCGCTTCGATTACGTCAAATTTTCATGTCAATAATCAATATGCAAGCAGAATTGCTTATAAAACCGAAAATCGAAATTTTAATCGATTTACTGTGTAATAGTTAGACAAATTGACAAACGTTATGAGCAATATAATTATATGTACAGCAATGAGCGTAAGCTAACACTCTTCGAGACAGAGTAACTTTTTTAAAATTCGACCAAAAGGCCCGATTTTTTTAACAGTTATGAGAATCAGTTTACTAGATGTCGTGTAAAGAAATGTCGAAACAATTGCAGTTGGTTCTTCGTCATATTATTATATTACAGAAATAAATGTATCATAATAATTACGTGTTAATTAATAACGACATCTAAAAGACGAGAAGAATAATTACACGGTAATGTCATTTTTATCGCACAATATCAAACGAACAAACAGCAAGTAGAATAGGAAAAGAAGAGAAAAGAGAACCTCAAACATTTTATACGAAGTTACACCCACCATACGTCCAACATATTTCTCTTCGGCATATGTACATCTCCAAGTATGTTCTATTTACCAAACTCTCTAGAACTTCCATCGTATTCCACACCCTCTCAAAAACCCGCCCTTGACGTCCATCCAGACGCACTTGGAAATGCACTTTAGACTTTCATTTTCGTGCGTGACACGGTCACGCTTTAAAGTTTCGTAGGGAAACAGCCGTTTCCCGTTCCATCTGCCTTCATTCTCCAATGAATGTGTTTCGGGCTTGCGAAGACACGCTTCGCGTGGGCAGCGAAAATGAAAGACAGGAAAAAAGAAAAGGTTCTGGGATTAGTTGTAACGTTTAATTCGCCCGTTAGTGGCAAGACGAAGATCGACGAAGGGCTACGTCGGAGCTTCTGACGTTGTTCCTCCCACGAGCGCCGCCATTACGCTTGCAAAACTGTGTTCGTTAACTGTCCAGAGGGGCAATCTTCGGCTCATCTTGGGGAATTTATTCGATTCATGGAAAACGACTGGCCTCGTTCAACGCTGTCGCTTCAAGTCCGTCTTGAAATTACCATTCGATCCGACCATCTTCTTGCCCTTGCAGTAGCGTGGTATTTAAGCAACGACATCACGGCATTCTTCTGTTTTTATTTCGTGCTCAGCCGTGGCTGAGAAACAATGTCGCAATACGAAGAGAAAACTATGGAAAAAAGTGGAGAGAAAGGTTCGGCAGCTGCGAGCATATAAATAGCGAAATGCTTGCTCATATAGATTGAATTAATTGTATTACGAAGGGATAATATCTCTATCTTTTTTTCTTCTTTTATTATACAGGATTTAAAAATACAATTCTTGTATTTTAGAACGCTATAACACATGAGCAGTCTAGTGATAATTATACCAGATATAATATTCCAAATTAAGTTGAATTTCGTATAGGAACTTCTTCAGCTGTTTATATACTCGTTAGCGTGTTGTTGGTCAAAAGTTTCGAGAATGAAATGATTATTTGATAAAGATTGGTTTCAGGCTCGTTGATTGTTATTAAAAATTTGATGGTGCAATTTAGTTTCAATTAGAATCGGATCAGTTGGAAGGATATTTTTTTGAAAAGAAAAAGAAGAAAGTGCGTATTATTACTGAAATTTTGTAAGTGAATGCGTGAATTGAAAATGATAAATAGTACTTTTATAACGTTGCTATAATGTTTCAGTAATAAATTGATGAAAAATGGCAGAGGAAGTAATTTTAACAGGTCACGCGCTCTGTCTGACTATGAACGACCCATTTCCCTTCGCATTTCCACGTTATTTCTCTGGCGCTTTATTCGCGCGAATTAACGACAACTTTACTTCGTTATATTCAAACAGTGCGCAAACAGAGTTGTCAAAATACTTAGAAAAAATTATCCAACCAAAGGTTTGAACGTTTTTACCAATTTCTAAAATAAACAGAGATTTTACAACTTCGAAAAATGTCCATTCGTCTGTCAGGGTAATATTACATTGCTGTTTCATAGGTGGAAATTTTCTTATGCAACAAAAACTCTTTAAGTGCTTTATTAACAAGTTTTAACAGAGCTACGGAACGTGAAGTCCACACAGTACCAATGTTTTTATTTCGTATTTATCGTATTATTAAATTTCGTCGCCGTTCTGTCCAAATTCGTTACGATTAATTCCATTATAATTACGCTAATATATTGTGATATACCAAAAAAAAAAAAAAAATAATATTTACCGACATATCGCACATATCTCATATTTTTATTGTAGCTTCTTAATATTATTGAGACATTCACGTGCCAAAAGTGGTTAAACGCTTGATCGATGCTTATCTTGTGTAATTTCATCAATTTTCTTCTACTTTTCGTTTTGTTGCCAATTTGGTAAATAAACAACTGGATTGTTAATTTTCATAACGTTAGAAAGAATTAATTTATGAGAAAAAATATGATAACGATTGCCTGAAATGAACCAGAAAATCATTTTCGGGCACACTGATTAACTGCTGAATTCGTAAATCAACGTTGTATCTCACGGAAGAGTTTGATAACTCGACGCGTCTGGCTTCTTGTCGCGAGAACAATCGCGGTATCTCGAGTCGATACTACGGTCGTATTCATTCAACAGCGCGACAATGAAGCGCTTTAGCGGACCGTGGCCAATTTCACGCCAAGATTTTCACTTTTCACGCCGGAATAATCGTCGCGAGAGATCGGGAGAGAACGAATTCTCGCTTGATCGGCCAACGCGATTTTTTGACTTATTCTACTCGTCCAGATGTTTCGCTATATATAACTGATCGATCTCGCTTCGTGGTTGAAAAATTCTTTTACGATCCTTGCAACTTTGCGACGTAGATTCATAATTCTTTGAAGAAAGAATGCCATTTTACGTGGCAGTGTTTCTGTATATTTTTTTAAGTCAACGAAATATGAAATTTAATAGCAGTTCGAAATTTAATTTACAAAAATAAACATAATGACATTGAAAAGTAGAATATTCCCCTTAATCCTCTTGCATCTCATTCCCTTGCAAATATATTATACGAGAATTCCCTTCGACAATAATCTCAGTAATTCTAATTTCACAACTCAATTTTCGAAATGTGATAGCAACATAGCCTTCTAGTTAGAATAACGAAGAATCCTTTGACATAAAACTGCTAAATATGTATAAATATCCAACTAGACGATCGAAATATTGCAAAACGTTGGAGTGCGCAAAGAGATATATTTTGCACCATACTATCAACATGGATAATCCAGAATTATTATTATCTTGTTTCAAGCGTATCCCATTAAAGCTCATAAAGGATTTACAAAAGTTACTTTCTCATCCCTTGCTTGTCGTACAATTTCATGTACAAAAAGTGACGCAGATTTCTGTAGCAGGTTCCATGTATTATCGTTCAAAATATTCATATTCAATGTTACATATCGCATATTAAATATATTCAAAGAAACGTATCGGTAAAGAAAGACAGACAAAGGAGTCAAGTAAAATTTAATGAAAATCTATAAACACCCAATGAAATTTAATTAAATGTATTAAAATTCAGTGGGAAAAATTCAACCTTTGCTTTGACGTGTTCCTATATATTTAACAGACTTTATTAAAAAGAGATTAACTGACATTCGCATAGGCGACAAAGTTTTGTAATTTTTCGAATGAAGACCTCGTTCATGAACAGCATAGACTTCATTCCCTTGCTTTCTACCGAACTTGCACTCATTACGGCTGTCACCTCGAACAGTCAACGAATATACACAATTTCATACACCTGCCTCGCTATTTACGCGCGTGCATTCTGTTTCTACGTTCGACTACTTCCTCCGAATGTTCTTATGCATTTGCATTAGAGTTCTGAGAACGATGACATGTTGGTTTCCTTGAAAATTTCATCACGGCGAAAGTGCACAGTGACTTTCGGCCTCCCGTTTCGAATCGATAAACTTCGGTTCGGATTAAGGGCTAAAGCTACTTAATATTTCATACGTACAAATTGCGATTTTATTAAGATTTCTATGCATATCTTTTATACACTGTGATCTTTAATTTGATCAATTTTAAACGATGAATATTTTGTTGCGCTACTGATTTTTCAGTTTCTCTAATTTGTTTGAAAATTATTTAATATTTTACTGAATAATTATCTATAATGATTTCTACGTCTAAAGATGTATAATATATGTATAACGTACCATAATCTTCAATTCTGTTCCTTCTAAATTCTATACAACGGATTAAGAGTTTTCTAAATTGTCATATATTAATCATTTAAATATTTTTTAACGAATCTTTGAATCGTTTTAAAACGCGAATATTCGCTGACATGACTAGCTGAAGAGTTAATCTTTCGAAGCATAAATTTATATTTAGAAAACATACTTTATCTCCTGAGAATTTAATGACCGCTGCTGGCGAACCATTTCTTCCCTGATTCGTGTCCACCCTTCTTTCCATATTTCTTATCGTGTTGATGATGACTATCGTGGCCTTCAGCGAGCTTGCGACCCTTCTGTTTACGATGATGATGACCCTCCTCGTGATTCTTCTTTTTACCATGCCGATGCTGATAGATATATCAAATAATATCAAATTTGAAACATTTAGAAACGTTTGAACGTTTAAAAATCGAAAAACAATTTCTTACTATTTGGATAAATTGAAACTGATCCACGAACAAACCAAATAAATAAATGATAAATTTATCAGAAAAGAAACCAATTAATTTTTACATGTAAAGTGTTGCACAAGAAATTATCATTTTAACAAACCTCGCGACGAGCAGAGTCCGTATGTCCTTTCTTCTCGTGTCCACCCTTCTTGCCTTCGTGTTCATGGTGGTACCCTCCATGTTTCTCATGTTCCCCATCCTCGTGATACTCATCGTAAAAATCGTGCTTCTTCTCATACTCGTCCTACAACACTCGTCTCGTATCATAATTTCTTAATAAAACTCTTTGTGTTTAGAGAATTACATTTTTCTTAAGATATGCACGTATCGACTTTCGAAACTTTTATCCACCCTATGTATAGTTTCTTACTTGAAAAGCTTACTAGAAAATCGTCGGATTAATTAAACGGAGATTGAAGTACGTAATTTATTATTTTTGAAATAAAAACCTTCTTAGAAATACTGTGCTCTCCTTTGGTGCTGTAGCCTTTTTGGTGTTTGCCCTCCTCGTCGAATTTCGCAGCTTTCTCGCCTTCTTCGCCATGGTGACTCTCGTCATAATGATCCGTCTCCTCGTGTTCCTTTTCCTCTTTCCCCTTTTTCTCGTCGTACTTTTGCTTGTGGCCCTCGTTGTCATGGTGGCCCTTCTCACCCTTGTCGAACTCGTGGAAGACCTTGTAACCCTGTTTTCAAGCATTCGTGATCGATGAAACAGGCATCCACGTTATAAAAATATACGGGCAAAATGCCATACAGCTACAAATTGCTACAAACTGCGGATTTCCATGCATTCATAGGAGATTTGAAAACGCAAAATTGCATGGAATGCACGTAATATGAAAAACTAGACGAAATATCCAAAGTACTGTGCTTTCTATAAAATATAAAACAACTATATTCTACCAAGGATCTACTCAGTCAATCATACTCTCAAAACATACGAATTTTGCATAAAAATCCGCGGTCTACTCGCCGCTATAAATATTACAGAAAAGAATTAGAAAACAGCAACGTTATAATTCTTAAAAGAGACTTGTTTAGAAGAAGTCAAAGAATTTTCTTTGAATGGCCGTATTGAAAAGAATTTTTTGGCCGAGTAACGAGTCCATTGACGAATTAATTGCCTCGTGGTCTCTGGCCCATGAAACGAGCGCAAGAAGCAATATCGAAGGGTGCGTGTACCGGACAAAGGGGCGAAAATACCGTTTCGTCGTTACGAAGAATTTCCCGGTGAAGAAAGAAGCGTCGTTCGGTCTCTGCAAAGATGTCGTTCGCGCAACGACGACCGTATAATAAATAATCCCTTAAGAACACCGGGTGGACACTAATATTACGGGCGATAAAAAGGGAAGAGAGTCTTGGACGTGGACGATGACGAGTACGGCTGCAGGAGAAGAGGAGTGTTGCATGTTCCCAAGGAAATTTGTTACAGCTGTGATATTGCAGCCAGATTATCAATTAACGCCGAAATATTACAGTTTGTTGAGTTTATGATGAAATTACGATAATATTGGGCGTATTTGAAAAATTTGGAGAGAAATTTAAGGAGATTGAAAAATAATGTATTTACACTGTTGTTCGCAAGTGTATGGATATTTTGATTAACATTAACGCGTAAATTAATGAGAAGTTGATAAATTAAAGCAACTCTTGTTATCCTTCCGTGGAACGGAATGATTATAAAATTCAATAGTTTATTGAAGATATTAAGATATTGTTATTGGAAGTCTTCCTTGTAGCATCGAAGCATTTTACGACTATTCTTTTATAATTCGCAATAAAGTATTTTTTTATGTATTAATAATGATTCTTGAGAAAAGATATCGAAGAAATAATGGATCTTGTTACTGCATCTTTATGACCTTTATTGTAACGTTAAACCATTTCAACGAGCATTCCTTTATCATTTTCTATTTTAAATGTATTGTTTGTATGTTAATTTATTTCCTCTGGTTTTTTCAGGGAACGATAAAATTAATTCATCAATAACGATTTGTATAAAAACTGCGAAAGCTTCTATGAAATCGTTCGATAAATTTAAAAGGAATATTCTGATCTCATTATTACACTGCGGACATTTATGCGTTTTTGACAAGTGTAAATATGCAAAAATTTGCAAACAAAATGTACTAATGCAAAAATATATGAAATATCGAAAGTAAAGCGCGTATTATCAAACTTGAGAAATAAAATACACGCTTTATTTATCTGCATCTATGAAGATATGAATTTGCATAAATATCTGCAATTTATTTAACGTAAAAACAATTCAAAATAACGTCGTGCTTAAAGCATCGTATTTTCTACTTTCTTCTTCTATTCTTCTCTCAATAAAACACTGTGGTAAGAATTTTTACGAATGTGCGATTCGTAGAAACTGTTGAACAATTTTGTACGAGAAATTCGTTCGAACAATGGTGCTATACCTTGTCACCCTTCTCGTCGTCAACGGTATGATGATCTTCCTCGTATTTGGTGCCACCGCCCTTTTCCTCTTGCCTTCCTCCACCTGTTTGAATTAATTACCGAGTAAAGCTTCTCACCCTTTGCCGAAAATTTCTCAAGAAATTCTCGAACTCCATGAAAGGACGGTGTTAATTGGAGTTATTAAGGTTTACCGAGTAACTGAAGGCATTTCATTCTATTTCGGTATTAATTAAGTCTACCGTTTCTTGCATCGAGAAATGAATAAAACAAAGGTGACAATTACAAAGAATGATTCCTTTGATCTCTCGAACGCTTAAAGCATTGATCACGAAATTTTACTATTAATTTAATAGTTTTGTAAATCAAGGAATATTAGTTTTGAATCGTTTCTTAAAATAAGACGCAAAAGAATTATTTTAACAATACGATTTAATTTACTTTAAGAAAGTTGCTTCTGAGAATTAATTAATGCATATTGTAAATAAATTCGTTTACTTTGACAAGCGAATCTCTCTCGGATGATGATTTAACGTTCCTTAAAAAAATAATTGAATCAACTACTTCGAAAATTATGTATATAAATATATTTGCCACTTCCTAAACAAAATAACGATTCAAATATCGAAACAACTACGAATAGACTTCTTGAAAACTATTACTTGCCTTCGTGTTCACTAGCAGCTACCTCAAGATCCTTCATGTGCCGGAAGTTCGCAGAAACATTCTCGATCTTCTCATCACCAAACGAATTACCAATGAGAATCGAACCAATTATCAAAACTAGAATGAATCTTGTAAAATGTAATATCTCACAACGTATTGCCATCGCGTATAGAAATATACAAAAAAATAAAGAAGAATCGTAAATCTTAAAAGCAAATATGTAAATTAATGATGCAAGAGAAGTCTCGTTATTTAATGATGGGAACGAAAGCAAACACTGAAGATCGCTTGGGTTCGATCGACAGATTTATTCGAGGCGTAGTTCCTCTCTCGCGTTATTTTCCTTCCCGCTCTGTGTCCGATGATCGCGTTTTTCCGACACGAAGAAAGTTCGCTTCCGAATGAACGATGAAAAAAGATGCTTTCACTCGATCCGCTCCGCAATACATTTCCCATCGCTTGACATCGATTGCTTGTTAAACGCAATCGTTTATCCGCTGTGTCTATTCAGAAGGTTCATCGACATAGATATTCTTTTAACAATCCCAGACACTTTCCCTTATAGATAGTTGTTGAAAGAAGATCGAAGAGTTTCTTTGCAATATTCGAAAGGATCCACGCGTTTATTTATTTTTTCGTACTGTCTTTCCTATCGTTTTCTATTCTTTGACAAGATCGATACGTAGATTGCGAACTTTTATGCAAACTCGTTTTTACATTGGCTTTGTATAATAATTTCTATTTTAGGAATTTTGTACAAAAATTCCTGTGGTCACGTGATCAAACGAAATGATACAATTAAACAACGACAAAGATTTGTGTCACGCAGCAGATATTAAAATGAATACTCTGTGCTTTTTTTGTCATAAACGGAAAAATATCCGGCGGGTCGTTTAATACTTTGCCGGAGTATCAGAATTTAAATGTTTCTGAATTTTGTTATTTTTATCTGCGCGTGCATATCGTATTCTTGTTTTTATATATTTCGTGTTATAGGTCACGACGTAACGAAGTTATGAATTTCGTTAGCAGCCAAAGTATAGTAGTCACGCTTCGAGTTTCAGGAAAATGAAACGGACATAAATACATGCGGGCAAGGAGCTAAAACCTCCGCAAAGTCATGCGAAAAGTTCGAACTTGAAAGCTCAAATCTATCCTGAAAACGAAGGAACGAATGAATAATATCTGAAAAGGGGTACAAGAGTTTAAGAAAAAATGATCAAGGACTTTTTAGATCTCTTTAGGATTTTTTCACCAACAAACCATAAAACTTTTTCGTACTATCATTTTACACATATATTTGTTTTTGTTTTAAAAATGTTTTAAAAATTTTTGAATAAAAATTATCAATATCGCCATTAATATAAATCAATACAGTAACCATTTCTACGTCACGTAACATGGTGTTTAGAAAGAAAAGTGTGTTATTGGCATGATTAAACAAAATTAAATTACGAAATGATAAAAGAAAGCTTTTTCACGAGTGAAAGAAAATAATGTCTTATGATTTGTACGATCATTCTCAATTAACGTAAATAAGAAATGACGTTCTTTTAGTTAACACAACGTAGCATGTGTATAAAGTATTACCAGAGCGTTTTCACGGAACGCCATAAGCTCTAAGTCTTTCTCTTCTCGTACTAGCGTGTTATTTTTGCACCTGAGAAACGAGTTCCCAAGCTGTTGACATTTCATAGTTTCGTTGAGTCAGCACCGCTGGTCCATTTATTTTTCTTGCGTTCAACAATCCTCGAATAACTTTACAACTTCAGTTGCAAGCTTCTTTTTAAATTTAACAACCTAAGAATAATAGTTGCTTGACACGTTACGTTTCATTGCCAAATCTGTGACGGTCTGTGTTCTTACGGTATTACATGCGATATCAACGCAAATCCTAGGCATAAATTATAAATAATTATATCAAGTTATAAATAATAGCTTGAAGTAATATAGAATCGCATAAAATAATACAGAAATAGATTATGTTTCGAAATTACTCTCAATGAAATATTATATCAAACATTCACCATCGTTGTGAAATATTATCATTAAATTTTCATAGTAAAATAGAAGAAAAGAAATCGAAAACTCTGAGGTCAAAACCAAAGTTCTGAAAAGTCACAAGGGAAATGGGATTTTAAACGTCACGAAAATTTTGTACTACTGTAAATAAAACGCTACAAATTACGATAAAAAATTGAAATTAAAATTGAAGGGCGAAAAAATTCGGGTTGAAACTATGATAATATTCTGAAAAACTGCAAAACGCGGATGAGCTAGATAGCTCTGACGTCAAATGTCAAATGTGACAGAAATCTCGAAGTATACTACGTACAAAATTAAAGGAGATAGTCAAAGGACGCACAGTTCAAAAATATCTTTGTTACCACTTCTCTGTTCTTTCAGAATAGAAAAATCCTGATGGAAAATTAAATTCCGAACGCTATGAGAAAATCCTAAAATAAAACAAAATCTTGAACATTATAACATAATTTCGAAGTACTTCGTGTCAAAGGTCTAAAAGAGATAATAACTAAAAGACTAATAACTGTGTAATAATTTCACCTTAAATAGCAACAATAATTGTAAAATATTCCACTAAAATATTCTAAAAGAATTACCTCGTCAAACAGCAGTAAATATTAGTTTTAAAAACACGAAAAAACATGAGAAAATAACTAACTAATACTGTAACGCGAAATAACAACAAGAACTAAAAGACAATTACGATAGAAAATTCCAAAGAAATCATCTCGTGAAACAAAAATGAATATTTTCGACGAAATACCTGTTGATATGCAACTATCCGTAACGGAACAGCTCTTCGATAGTCAATAGAAAGTTCTTCGAAACAACGAGATCGAAGTGGAAAGAAGCATATAAAGGGAAGCCGATGGATAATCTGCGTTGGATCTACGATCGTTGAACACCCTCATGGACGCTAGCCATCGAGCAAACATCGACTGGAACGAGGGGAAAAGTGGATGAAGCCGCAGTGCAAACCGAGCTAAAAAGAGCTGGCTGGCTCTTTTTCATCCCTCGTTCCTCTGATATCTGGCGACCTGCTAAGCCATAAGAGGAAACTCTTTAATAGTCCAGTTTAATGAATTTCGCAATTTGTAACTAGCCAGGTTGCGCGGATAATCGGCCTTTAATGCTGTTTCAGTGTTTCGTCGCTGCTTTCAGCTACTTTCTTCCAAGATGTTGCGAATACTTCGATGACGTCTGGTGAGGATATTGTAAAATAGGTATTTAATTAATTAATAGAGTATGAATTTCCACACAAATGTATATCTTTATGGGTGCAATTGAAGAAATTGAACTTAAGAAGAGATTTGTGCATCATTCTAAGTATTTTATGCATCCTTATTCGTTATGTACGCTAAAGGGGAAAAGCTTAAAGATTTTGAGAATGAAAGGAAAGGAAGGAGAATTTTGATCATTCGAAGTTGCTAGAAAATCTGAAATTCAAATCGCTTTTGTCAAGCGTACAAAGTAAATATCATACGTATAGAGACGTATTTATTTATTTCACCGATCATCAAGAGATAATTTCTTTGAAATATTGCAATTTCTCTTTCATCGCGTGCTAAGTTTTATCGTGCGGTAGATGCTTGGCGGTGGACAAATCGATTCGAAAGATTCGCGAGTTAAGGGTATCGTAACTTTTAGGGGCTATTCGAGCAAACAATCCGCGTAAAAAGATCCTGTGAAAAGAATATCAAGGATGATCGTGTTGCAGGACTATAACGACGGAGGACGCTAAAACGCGTCCAAAGAATTACATTTTTTTTTTTGGATAGTAATCTGATCATATAACTCTAACGATGCTTTATACTTCATCGCTGAATATCTAAGCCACACAAGGCATGGAAATAAAAAAATATATCCATCGCATATTTATCTCGAGAATTTTTTAATAAATTTCCAACATTTTATATGAAGTCTTCTAAGATTCCTCTCTTCTTTTTTCCTTTATCACATTTTCTTACAGATTTCTGTATCACATATTACTTAGAATTATAAGTAAAAATTGAAAATGATGCAGAATAAAATAAAGAATAAAATGTTTTACTTTGATATAATATCTATGAGAAAATATGAAATTGCGACATTACGCAAGATGTAATGAAACACGTGGGGTCCACCTCGAGAGCTGATTGTACATCTAAAAACATATGTCCTATCTGTCTTCGTTTATAAGGTGTAGCGAATTTTCTGTTCTGATTTCACGTTATCTAATTACTTTCGCAGAAGATGCTCAAAACGACCACCTTCCATTTCCAAGCCTATAGACGTCCTGTCACGGATCCAGTTACACTCTGAATGGTTCCTGGTGTTTCCCGAATTTGTTGCAAAGCTTGTTCTATTCTGAACCTTGATATCTCAACATTTTCAATAGGTGTTGTTCCATTTACAAAATTTGTATACCTCATGGACAAAGACAGCCAGAGCATGTTTATACGAACATTTTTCATTGTTTTCAGCTGAAGGAGCGAATCTCGCATGTTCTGTTACACCTAATATATGGAAAAATAAATTTTCTTTTATCGAGAAATGTAAAAACCTGTCATTCTCCCTTTTTCTGTGGATCTTTCATATAAAATAATAATTATTGCAGTATAATAATAATTATCGCTTATTAATTATTTAGCAACTATAATTATTATTATTTTATATGTAAAAATCTGGCTATAAACACAGCATAACTGTCAGTGATGACACTCTTCGAGAGCACCCTCTGACAAGCCATCGTGTGGCTAACGAGATATCGATAAGCAAATTAGTCCGCGTGTGTACACCGCCTTAAGCGACCAAGCAAATAAACAGGGTCTCGGTTAATACTCGTAATTCGATTTCCATCATCCCCTATATAAGCGAAATCGACTCTCGCCAGTGTCGTTCGCTTACAAAACTTTCTTCGCGAACCTGACTCTTTCTGAATACATCAATGATTTTTTCAATCGTTAAACGTTGTTGATTTTTCGTATAAAGAAATTTCGTGGAAAATTTCGTACTACTTTGTGACAGTGTGGTGTAGACATTGGAGAACCTAATCAAGAGATTTTTTAATAAAGGACAAGGGGCGAAGGTTCGTGGATTTGAAGTGGAATTGACGCAAGTTTGGAGGTGAATAAATAAAAAATAGAGTTGTAGTTGTTTCCAGAGTTTTGGTTTGACGAAAATGTGTCAGTGGAGATTGGTGTGCATTGGAAAATCGGTGGAAATTCAGTTCTTAGATAGCTCGCGTTATTCGTGTGTAATAGCATAAATCTCTTCTTTTCCCTAAGATCTAATTCCCCTATTAATTAAAATACAACAATAACAGATGTAAAAAAATATTTGTCCCTTAAAGACTCGTGTTATAAAAGATCTTCTTCGTCTTATAGAAACTTCGAAAATTGTCCTTAAGGCCGTGGTCCAAAATGGGTTTCGAGGGGACAGAGAAAGAGGTAGAAGCGCCTCCAAACGAGATGGAAAGCTACGTAGTCCACCTTCCAAGACCTTTGAACATCGAAGAAAAGAAATATCTATTAGCAGTGGAACGGGGCGATCTAGTTAACGTCAAAAGATTCATTCAATTTGCCAATAAGGGTAGTGTCAACGTGAGTCTTTGTTCCAATCAACACCTTTTCTTAATCGACTTCTATTTCGTGAAAATGGTACAACGTATTTAAATCTTAGGGGAAGTCACTGGACATAAATTGTGTGGATAGTTTGGGACGCGGCGCTCTGTCATTGTCCATTGATTCAGAGAATTTGGAAATGGTTGAATTGTTGGTGGTAATGGGTGTGGAGACGAAGGATGCTCTTCTCCGTGCGATCGATCAAGAATTTGTGGAAGCTGTAGAGTTGCTGCTCGAACACGAAGAATTGCTGACTGCTAATTTATTGGCCGAGGAAAACTGTGAGTGATCGATGTTCCATCCTGCTATCGAATCTTTTAATTAGGCGAAACACGTGGACAATTGAGAAAATAGTAAACGATCGAACCTGATGTTTCTTGTAAAATAGCCATGCAATCTGCATTTGTAGCGACGAAAGATGTGATCCACAGTTGGCAGAAGATCGATCCAGCATCCGCGAGATATCCGCCAGAAATCACGCCTCTGATTTTGGCCGCACAGCGGAACAACTACGAGATTTTGAAATTGTTGCTGGATCGCGGCGCCACTTTGCCCATGCCACACGACATTAAATGTGGATGTGCCGATTGTCTGCGATCGACGACAGGTAAAATACTCGGGCAATCCTATAAAATAAATTAAACTCTTCGGCTGATTGTTATTGCCGATTTCTTTTCATTGGTCATGCGATTTATTTTTCACGCTTTCGTGCAACTTCTCCGAACGAGAAAAGAATAAATTTTTGCAAAGGTTTCTCTGAACGAATTTTAGATTTCATACGTTAAATTTAGCCGTCATAAACATTGTCATAATTTGTTCGTCGAGTAACGCATGACGTCAAGTGTATAGATAATCTTCGATTAAATTAAGTTCCATTGCTACGAACGTATTTCCATTTCAGTGTAGCAATTAAGAGTTCAAGAAGAAGAAAGTAAAAGGATTACTTAACAATTTTCGAAATGCAATTATAAAAATGTAATAGTTATATAAATCTAGAAATTTGAATCTGATTTAAAACGTATATTACCCTGACATTATCATTCTTTTCTATACCAGGCGATCCACTGAGACTTTCGTCCACGAGGATTTCCGAGTACAAAGCATTGGCAAGTCCAAGCTTAATAGCGCTCAGCTCGCCAGATCCATTGCTAACAGCTTTTCAATTAAGCTGGGAACTTCGCGAACTGACGATTGCCGAACCGGAAAGTAGGGGCGAATATCTGAAGCTTCGACGACAGGTGGAAAGGTAAATTTCATTCTCTTTCATTTAGTTTTTTCCTTGTCCATCGATATTTCATTTTGTCGCGTGAATAAATTTAAAATTTCCCAAAAGAGTTTTTGGCTTGTAAATAAATGCAGCTTCGTTCTCCCATTCTCGTCAGATTTTGGCTTGTAGAATTTTCAATTTTCTGCAATGTGTTACCAAACACGTAAAAAGACGTAAAGCTAAATTTAAAACACTAATAAATACAATATAGAACTGTTGCAGTTATAAAAAAGTAAATGTAAAAAATATGGCTATTTCTCTTCAAATTACAAAGTGTCCTTTCTAATATGTAAACCTTGGAAATATCTGAAAATATCCTTAAAAGCTTTCGTCGATTTCATTTCAATTAGATTCGCCGTTGATCTGCTGCAACAAGTGCGAACTACCACGGAATTGCACACGATCCTCAACTATGATCCTGAGGATGAGGAGAACTTGGTCACCAGGAAGCAGCTGGCTAGATTAGAATTGGCCATACAATATAAGCAGAAAACTTTCGTTGCTCATTCCCACGTGCAGCAACTGTTGGCGGCGATCTGGTGAGTTAGTTACAAAGTTCCCTCGATTTTCTGCTCCTGAATTATCCGCGTGAAATTGCCACTGGCTGTTTGCAAACTTTATTTCGTATATTACATTAACAATGAACTCAATTACACTGTAACTATCAGGTCTTCTTGTTACGTTTTACTGATATTAAAACGTGATTCATAAAAATCATTTTGCGAGGTGGAAATTAAAGAAGAAGCAGAGGAAGAAGAGGACATTAAGATGACGAGATTGTACTAAGAGGGACATTCAGAGATCTCTCTTAAAGATACAGCTTTATTTTAATTAGAATTTTTCAACTAGAGCAAAAGAATCTTGGAATAGTAAAGATAATAAAGATACTTGTTCCTCGAAAAGGTCACTGAATTAAGCTTTAGAGTTAGGGTGAAGTTCAGTTTCCTAAAAATCAGTTACTTAACAGATTTTTCGTTTCCTTGTGCCACAAATTGTAGAATAATCAGTGGTTCGTTAAAATAAAAATATTAATTCTTATAAAATTACCAATTGACCTAACTGTATACAATGGATAGACTGCGCATATTTATACAAATTTATATTATTGGTCCTATAAAGAAGCAGAATCTAACCAGAGACTTATTTCGATCGCTAAATATTACAACATATTTTATCATTGATAAATATTATATTGAAATATATTTTGGGCATCTTGCATACTTTTACATATCGTATGCATCCTGTGCACTAAAATAATTCATCATAAAAATCCGCGATCTAGTAAAAGCTAATTATTAAATAACCCAACAGACTATCTATTAAATAATTTTATGAGAGTAGTTAATTATTAAATTATCTTAATAATTGTATAATAACGTGAACAGAATATTAATTCTAAATTAAATTATCTTCTTCTGATTCGTCCATCAAAGGTACGACGGCCTACCTGGCTTTCGGCGTATGACCACGTGGCAAAAGTGCGGTGTCCTTGCAAAAACTGCCCTCATGTTTCCATTCTACTCTATAATGTACTTACTAGCGCCAAATTCGAAAACTGGTCAAATGATGCGAAAGCCATTCGTCAAATTTCTCGTTCACGCTGCCTCATACGTGTTCTTTCTATGTAAGTCTCAATGATATTAATAATTGTTGGAATGAAACGATCAAATCAGACGATGAATAATCGTTGTTTAGTTATTTTGATGCTGGTGTCGCAACGCGCAGAAGTGGAAATAGTAAAGATATTCGGCAGCGAGAAGGCAAAAAGGGATATCGAGATGGAATTAGCAAGGCAAAGGGGCGCAGCCCCTTCGTTCCTAGAGGGTGTAGTTGTTCTCTATGTTCTTGGATTTATTTGGCAAGAAATGAGAGAGGTACTTATTAATTTTTTCTCTATTTCGTTTATTACACTATACTATAGGCCTTTGAATTCATATAAAAATATATACTGTATCAAAGATGTATAATACGTTCCGTCAATGATAAAACGAATGTACGTTATTTAAAAAATTGGAGATGATCTTGGAATCTTTGAAAAATCTCTATCCAGAGAAAATTATACCACAGCTACTTTATTAACCATCTTAGTTTTTAATTCTGTAGAATTCTATAGAATTATAAGCTCGAAAATGCAGAGAATTTTTTCGTATTAGGAATTGTCGAATACTGCGAAGCTTGATGGAGATAGGAGATGTATAAATAGTTGGAAAATCTTAAAAAAGGAATACGAAGGTTTCGTATGAAACTAATGTACATATATAAAACCGAGTTTACTTTGGAATAGTAGATTTAACACATTATGTTATAGAATCGAATAACAAAAATTAATATGCTACAAATTTCAAGGCCTATGTGGATGGCTTGAAGGCATATTTACGAGACATGTGGAATTTCATCGACTTCACCAAAAACTTTCTCTACATCGCAACTGTGGTTCTTAGAACTGCTGCGTACCTTCAACAAAGAGCGGAGATTAATCAGAACCCTATGGCAGCTTTGGTCCCGAGAGAAACATGGAGCGACTTCGATCCTCAGCTAATAGCGGAGGGTTTGTTCGCAGCCGCTAACATCTTCAGCGCTTTGAAACTGATTCATTTGTTCAGTATCAATCCTCATTTGGGGCCTCTTCAGGTACTTGTTATTTCCGATATCGTGAACCTTTTTAATTAAAAAAATCAATTAAAAATTGAAAGAAAACAATGCTAAAAAGTAAATATATAAAATAGATAAAGGAAACAGAAATATTTGAAAGAAAGATAAATAAAAGGATCGGTACAAAAAATGAATAAAATGTTAAGGAAAAATTCCGAAAATTTTCTAAAATTACAAAATTACAACCTTCTACGATCCTAAATATTGAAACAAAGATCTCAACAAAATCCTCTTTTTGTTTCAAATTCTGATTTTTTTTAAAGAGCTTCATCGTTCTTGATCTCCAGTATCATCGATGGAAAATACGTTTTCTTCCAGATATCCTTAGGTAGAATGGTGATAGACATCGTAAAGTTCTTCTTCATCTACACGTTAGTACTTTTCGCCTTTGCTTGTGGCCTAAACCAACTGCTTTGGTACTTCACGGAATTGGAGAGACGAAAGTGTTACGATAACATCGCGGACCCATCTTGGGATCCTACCAGCGAGTCCTGTTTAAGATGGAGAAGGCTAGTATTCGTATATCAACAATCATTTACTAAAAATTATTTTCTCCAATTTCTCAATTCAATCCAGTAATTACCCTTTTTATAATATTCTTCAATAGATTCAGCAATCTCTTCGAGTCGTGCCAGAGTTTATTCTGGGCTAGTTTCGGAGGAATTGGCATAGAAAGCTTCGAACTCGCAGGTAAACCGAGAGAATCATCCAACTTTTATGCTATAAATCTATCCTATTGTTCTTTTTTTAATAAATCATAAATTTCTCAATTTTGATTAATATACATTAAAAAAAGCTCTTGGTTTCGTGATGTCGATTTCTGTTTTGAGGAATCAAGACTTACACTCGATTCTGGGGTCTGTTGATGTTTGGTTCATATTCTGTGATCAACGTGATCGTTCTGCTGAATCTTCTCATCGCCATGATGAGCAACAGCTACGCTGTCATCGAGGTAAATCACTTCGAATAACATGAAAAAACGAGAGAATTTCGATTCGTAAAATCCCATGTAAACAGGAACGCGCGGACAAGGAATGGAAGTTCGCGCGGACGAAGCTATGGATGAGCTACTTCGAGGATGGCGACACGCTTCCACCTCCGTTCAATATTCTTCCGCCACCGAAATTACTCTTCAGACTGTGCGGCCTGCAGAAGAAGAAATTCGAAAGAGAAATGAGCGATCGCAAGCGGACACAAGAGTCTAAGTAATAATCGAGCTTTAACAATAATTCATCGCATAATACAAATTGATAATAATACTAAGACTTACAAGCTATACAGTGGGTTATTTCAAAAATTCATAGTTTAATTTCAGTTCATATTTCAGTTTCTGACGATCGACATAAAGTTCTGCCTTCGGCGAAATTGAAAGAGAATAATTTATCAAGATTTAGTAAAATAGCGAAATACTACGTTCGACAAGATATTATTCCTCGTTAGATATTAAATATGAGACTATAGTCTTTTAATAATCCTCCTGGATGAAAGAATCCTTAGTATGCTAAGAGTTACCATATCTACCGTGGCGTTTTACGAATTTTACGACGTTCTTGTTTGCTCTGATCAGGTACGGAGCCGTGATGAGAGCTCTGATATGGCGGTACGTAGTGAACTCGCATTCTGAACACGAAATGGATCCTGTTACAGAGGACGATGTTCACGAATTAAAATCAGATTTATCATCTTGGAGATGCGAATTGCTGGATATCTTACAGAGGAACGGCATGGATATTGCTGGGGCTGATACTAAAGAAAGAAGTAAGTGATTTCGAGGATTTTAAGAGAAAAGAAATTTTAAAATGTTCCCTGTGACGTATTTGATGTTTGATGAATTGCTAAATAATAAATATAGTATTAGTAAAAAAAAAAAAACGACAAATGAGGAAATAAGGAAATTCTCGAACAAAAATATAAAATATAGAATACAAAATAAGAAATACAGAATAAGAATATATCAATAAACAATACGAATAAATATGGAATATTTATAAGAATAAAAGAATTGAAATAAGTAAAGTACTTTTTCTACGGTCAATTAAAATCTTCACTTAAAACTTCAATGACTCGTTCAACTTTTCGATTAATTTTTACAATTAACTAATTCTCATCACTTCTGTGAACAATCAGCCATTCTAGGCAAAAAGATGAAAGTCTGGGAGCGGCAGCTGATGAAGGACTTCCAGGTAGCAGTTCCTGTCTCGGGTACGGAGTCCGAAGAACAGCCAGATTCTCTTCAGCAACCGGATGAAGACGAAGATAACATCGCCAGATGGAAAAGGATTGCCAAATTAGCTGTATTAAAATCTGCTAATCATCGTTGGAGCCAGGTGAAAATCGTATTTAAACTTACATAATAAAATTAACATTTGATTCGTTGTGAGTGAAGAAACAATTAATGAAATATTGTAGATCGTGGACAGCGCGATAAAAAGCTCTCAAATTGGTAAAAGTAACAGCAAAGCGTCTCTTCAAAATCAATTACATTTGAAAGCAGCCATGGAAGAAGCACAGAGATTAAACAATAAGAGCCCCCTGCCACCTGTGCCGCCTGTAGAGCTACCTGAAAGCACAGCCTCGACGATTCTTCATGTTCTTCAGGATATCGTCGAAACTGAAGAAAAAGCGCATCAAACATTGGCCGAACCTCCGATTCTTACTCTCACGGCAAATCATAATGAAACTGTCGTTAAAGTAAGTACCACTTTGTGTATTAAAACTTTAGATAAATAAAAATGTATATACTTACCAGGTATGTAAATATGAAACCGGAATTTTTGTATAGAAAATACACGTTTATTGTATGAAAATGATTAAAAATATTTTATTCGAAGTATTGTCCATCGCTAGCTATACATTTTTCCCACCTGTCTGGCAATTGGTGGATGCCACGCCAAAAAGACTGTCGCTCTTTTGAGGCAAAGCAGTAATCGAGCCATTTTCGTACATTTTCGTAAGAAGTGAAGTGCTGGTCAGAAAGTGCGTGTCCCATCGATGCAAATAAATAGTAATCGGACAGAGCCAAGTCTGGTGAGTAAGTCGCGTGCGAAAGTATTTCCCAACTGAACGCTTCAATCGTTTCCTTGACCGGTTTTGCTGTATGCGATGGTGCATTATCATGAAGCAAAATTACTTTGTGTTGCCTTTTTTGATATTCTGGTCTTTCCCATGGCTTTCAAACGTATGGAGACGGCTTCTCGTGTCACGTTTAATTGATCAGCGAGTTGTTGTTGCGTTTGNAGCGTCATCCTCATCCAACAATGCTTGCAATTCGCTGTCTTGAAACTTTTTCGGTGGTCTTCCACGTTCTTCGTTCCTCACGTCAAAATTGCCACTTCTGAATTTTTTAAACCACTCAAAGCACTGTGATCTACCAAGAGCATGCTCACCGTAAGCTTCGACAAGCATTCGATGCGATTCTGCAGCAGTTTTCTTCAAATGGTAACAGAAAATCAATGCTGTCCGCAAATCGTACTTTCCAGGCACAAAATTCGACATTACAAACTATACTGTTGTATGAAACTTGTATTGTTCTAAGTTGAAAATGTTTGTGAGATGTCAACAAAGACTTTTGGCATCAATGACGCAGTTTAGTGATAACTACATTATTAGCTAGGGCCATCTATAGGCAAATTCCGGTTTCATAATTACAGACCTGATATATATTTATTTATGTCGATATATCTATTATCTGTTTCTATATTTATTTATAATCTAACTTGTCGATTATAGTTAATTAAACTTTCATAAATTAGTAGCCTGATGCTGATATTTCTCTTTCAGAAGATTATACTTTTCAAAAACGATTTTGAGCAAAATCCTATTAATCCTCCAATGGAAAATTTTGGATTTCATGGAATTTAATTAACTTTCGTAAATTAAAAATTTCGCTGTTTAATAAATTTTCTTGCAAAATATTAAGCTTCAATCTTTGGATATAAAGCTAAAAAAAAAAAAGATTTTGTGAAAATTCATATTAGTTCTCCAAATTCAAGATCTCCGTAATTCTTTTTATAGAAACTCGAACTAAAACCTATGAAAATTCCGAAAAATATTGTTCCCCAATAGCAAATTCATTATTGAAAGGAAGAAGTTCTTTAAAAATCTTAGATTTTTGTTAATACGTCTTAATTTTTTCTTAATATATCATGAAAGAATTAAATACTTATAAAATACTATATAGTTAATTATAAGACACAAGTTTCTTAATTCAAAGATTGTAATTTGTTTGTACCTCGCACGCGCGTATGTTTAGGATCCCGTCTATGGGGAATCACGTAATGGGTTGTTGCTTTCCTTTATAGACGAAGCCCGTGATGTCAATGGACTATGTCGATGAGAAGCCCGCTAAGATTGCACCACCAGTACCGCTTCGTACGCCGCCGCGAGTCGTCAAAAGGAAGTCCGCGAACTCTTCAACCACGGCCTACCAACAATCGACTGGTAAGAACATTGTTATTTTTATTTAAAGAGCACTGTTTTATTGCTACATTCACAGCAGAATTAATCAATACTACTTGCTTTCACAAAGCTCTTATAAATGTTTTCAATACAAGGGAACTGTTTTCTCATTCAGATAAATAATAATAATAAATCAATATAAATAAATATCTTCGCTGATCCTCTGTATAAAAAGAAATTCAGTTAAATGTCTATAATGTTTGTAAATGAAAATAAGAAAATGGATATATTTTTATTCTATGTCTTCATGTTTGTTTTCCATTAAACTTTGTGCGTACCTGAGTAGAAAATTTTATAAAAATTCTTCAAGCTATTTCTGTTGCGACTTGTGAAATTAATTTCTCTATTTTTTTTCAATTTAGTAGTTACGATTCCATTTGAAGAAATGAACTTCTTCTTTTAATAATACGTGTATTTACAGAAACATCATCAGCACTCCCCATCCACGCAATGAACAATCCCCAGTCTTCATACGGTTCACCAGTGAGGGCCATGAAGAAACCTAACACTGACACAGAATCGACGTTATCTGCCCATACGGATGGCAAAACGATAAAGTCGCGATTAAAACCTACGCTGAGTCCGAAAAAGAATTTAAACATGCCAGAGGATAAAGAAAAACTAGTGGACGTAACGTCTCGATCACCACGAGTATCGAATAATAGGTCGCCCCGAAGAGGTGGCTGGCTGTGAAACACTGAATAAACAATATAAAACAAACATAGCTTATGAAATTTCATTTAGGCATATGAACTGAATTTCTTTATTTTATATCCTATAAAGTAAACTGTTAAATTCAACATTTTAAGAAGACAAATTGTATACTATACATTTTTACGACATACGTAGAGGAGATAATAAATCAGCATCGGTGTAAAGTATTCATTTTTTATTTCTTAAAAAATATGTGTATGTATTAGAAACGTCAATTTAACGGAATAAAATACAAGCTTGTACAGCTAAAGTATCGTATATGTATATATTTCTTCGCTCACGGCTACAATCGGTGTTGTGGTTCGATGGCGCTGGGCACAAGGAAACAAAACTAAAACAATGCATAAGTTAATGCACTAATCGTATAAAATATATCTCAACATCGTGACGTTCGAAGAAACTTTGAATCATGGAATTGACGAAGGCAAATGGCTACTGCCATTTTGACAGCATTTTACGTGTTCTTTCATCTGAACGAACTCGATTGGCTACACGTTTTTTCCACCTTGGAAATAACTTGAATACTGAGGATACCATAGGTCAAGTAACTATTATACTCTCTAAGCGGCTTGCACCACTTTGCTTTGTGGACCTTTCTGCGTAGAACTGATTTTGTCGCCTAACGACAGCGCCATGCCTTGACTTTTCGCTCTAATACGGATATGACCGACCACTGGGGCATCTGGTTTGTTCAGTGGCTTCTCGATGGACATATTCGCCAATGCATCCTCGCCGAATATCGATTTCGCGTACATGTTCGCTGCCATGAAACCACATTGTCCAGAAAGGGCCTGAAAGTATATTTGTTCCCCTATTTTTAGAAATTTGACATTTAAGGTTCTGCTTGCCACCGTTAATGACAATGCAAATGTTTCCCTCTTTTAAGAATCTTGCTATAATTTTTTTCACTATTTTTAAAGTTGATTAAAGTTTCATGAAAAATATATATATACATATTTATAAAAAAAAAAAATTAAATTTAAAGTACAGTACCTTTTCTGGAGTGAGACAGCGCATATTTGTAGATTTTAATAAGTGAGCGAGGTACTCCCTCAAGTCTGATAACGTCGTATTTACAGACACCTTGTTCTCCCATTCGAATTCTGCCCACATTTGTCTGAATTCCAGGTCGGTACACGTTGCTGGCACTATATAATCCATGATATCGATATGTATATCATTCAACACCACTACGCTCCTATCAGATCCCGCGCCGGATACGTCGTATACTGAAAATCGATGAATTCGCCTTCTTATATGTCTTTGATAAACAAAGTAGCAGCATGAATCTTTATTAACTACCTATATTTCCAAATATTATTCCATTTTCTGTGGATGCCACTTTCACATTTGCCTTAATGCTTGCGAAGTCTCGAGGAGCAAGCACAATAGGCTGTGGTCTCTCTACAAGTTTCAAGTCACCCATCGTAGCAAGCTCTAACGTACAATTCTGCAGAGTATCTTCTGTCTGATTAACGATTAATACATCGAGTACAATATCGTATTGATTAACATGAACAAGAGCTTCTGCGTAAACAGGGTCTGAGAAGCCAGTTAATTGGGTAACCTTGCTCAAAGCATTGGGAGTTGGCGCATCTCCACTAGCACCGGCTCTTCCAGCGACAGCAGCACTCAAACTTTGTTCAAATACATCACCAGCTCCACCTGCCAAGTCCGAACCACGGCTCAACTGTAAGAATTGTATCGCGTCGTCTACTTGAACAACGCTACCTGGCTTCTCCTTTGCCTGTATGAACAAAAGAATGTACTATTTGCATTAAAAATATTTATATGGCACAAGTACTGAGAGATCAAGACTATATAAGAATTAAGGAAAAATGTATTAGGTAGATTTGAAAAAGAACCTTTTGATTCTGTGAATCTTCTTCAGCTTTCGCTGTCAGCATTCTGCCAAGAGCTTCACGACATCCCTCTGTGAAAACTTTCTGCACAAGTGTCGTCGGGCAAGCCAGTGATCTCAAGCATAAGGACAAACGTTCTGCATCATCGTGCGTTATTGCCTTAGCAGGGAGACCCGAACGACCCAACTGCATTACGCTGGACATCACGAACATCGCTTCAGCCTGTATACGATTGCTCTTCTGCACATCTGTTTCAAGACTCTTATAACGAAGCGCTAATTTAGCTAAGGTTGTAGCTAAAGACGCGCCTATGAAGAAGTCACCTTCCATCATGTATTGAACTAATGCTGGGCGTTTTTCTTCTTTCTTTCCTGTAATATTAGAAAAAGAAATGTTAAAGTGTCTGAAATCAATAAATAGATCGGCTCTTTTCTTTTTTGTTGAAGAAAATCAAATATTTTAATGATTTTCTAGTGAAAAAAACAACAACATATTCAAGTACTTAGGTAAATGATAATAAATAATTACGTGAGGACGCCGCACTAAATGCACTCTGACTAGCATATGTGCCATCTGACGTGACCAACTGTGCTGGTGTAACTTGTGTGCTTCCATCTTCTGCTGATTTCTCACCAGCCTGACGTTTATTCTCCGCTTCCAATAATGGTAATTCTCCTAAGGCAGCCCGTATACGACTCAGTACAGCTTCTATATCTTCTTTCGACGTTGCATATTCACCAAGAATCCACAACGCTGCTCTGTGTACCCTTACCGATCTTATATGTGGAAATACCTGTACATAAAACGCAAGATTAAAAATTGATTTGTTGAGGTATGAAAATGAATACTAATTTGTTAATTTTTACTTCTTTAATACGTACCTCAAGCAGTTTCTCTACAATAAGTGGTCTGAGATTTTCAAATCGCTGGATAGCTTCGCGAACAAACACAAGAACGTCAGTAGCAGCGGCCTCGTTATTCTCAGACAAGAAATCTGTTAATACTGGAATTACTGTAGCCGCCACGTCTGAGAATTTGATAGAGCAAGCATGTAGTGTTCTAACGAGTAATTGTCGATATCGCCCAGCGTCTTCGTGTTCTCCGCCAGCTGTTCTAAGCACTTCTTTCTTCAGTAATTGTACCATTTCCTCGATCGTGCGGGTTGTTACCAAATCCATCGCTAGAGCTAATGTTTTTGTTCTAACTTCCAATGCTGGAGAACCTAAAATATGAATTAAAGCCTTAAGCAATTTTTTATATTTTGAGTTACTAGTTTTATTTGTCTTCAGAAATCTACCTAGAACCCTGAGTACATCCATCACCAAATCTTGAAGGACCCTCTCATAAACAGGACTATCCTTCATTGCAATCAAACGATCCAACACAATCAATTTAACATTATTATCGCTTTCTTTAACAACTAATTCGATGTAGCACGAAGCTGCAGCTTTGATCGCCGTAGGAGCACTGGAGAGTGTAACCAAAGTACCAGCTGCTTCATAACGTACAGCAGCACTGGGTGAATTCAACAAACTATAGATGCATCTGATAAAACGAGCTCTCTCTGACGGATTTGCAAGACAAACCTATAAAAATATACGTTTATTAATATTTGGGATTTGACTTTTTACTACCAGTAGGAGCTTATTTAAAATATATGCACCTTGTAAATTAATTCTACAATAACCAACTGCAATATATCGCCAAAGCTGGGAACTTGATCCAAACAAGCTGCTAAATAAGCCAGTGCTCTGCTCTGATCAGCATGTAACAACATTAGGAATGCATTTCTCCTACAAGACATATCCTGTTCTCCCTCTAAATATTTTGCTATTAACTCTGGAGCATCTGGTATAAGAAATTCAAAGTTTCTGTAAATAGTAAAAATAGCCAGGACTGCATTACGTCTAACGTAAGAATGTCTATGTTCTAAACACGCAATTATTGCAGGCATCAGAGGCTCCAAAAGTTCTGGTTCCTTCAATTTGCACAGGAATCTGAAATATACAAGCATATATTTAAATTAGTCTAGCATTTCAACAACTAAAGTAAAGCGATCGATATATTAATACCTTAAAGTCGATCCTCTAACAAACTCATTAGGGTGCTGCAAGTCCTTCCTATAAGCATCGCAAACTAAAATCATCTCCTGAAGCAATTTTCCATCGGGAGAAGTTTTGGGTACAATTTCCCAGAATATCAAAAGCAGTTTCTTTATGGTATGATCCTGTAATGGTAATACAAATCTAATGATAGTCATCAAAAGTCCAGGCAAGCGTTCTCCACTCAGAATCATGTGAATGGTTTTCTTAAGAGCATCGATCTTTGTCTGAACATCGCCTTTCTCCAGATCTTGTTTTAACTGAAGTTCGTTTAATGGTTCGGTATCGGTTGGAACGTTTATCAAAGTATAGCAAGGTTGTTCGACAATAGTACTCATTTTTGCGGTTACTCTACACTATGTCAGAAAACTTCTTCTTCTACGACCTGCAAATTAAGAAATTTGTGTATAATTTGCGACTGAATAATCAAAATTGATCGTGTGATATATTATTCGGAAAATACATTGAAAGTGAGGTTAGGTTGCCCTCCACTATACCTCTACTTTGCCATATTGAGGACGATACTATAGATTGTGTTTATTGAGCTTGACATACCTGATCAAAAGAAAATCGTGCTGTAACAAAAAGCAACAATATCTTTCAATTGGTCAACTGACATTTATACGAATCCCGAAACAAGGAAAACAGCATACGTGTCGAACCCCTGCACAAGGGGACTATTCGGATTAGGAATAGATAGCGCCACGGTCTACGCTTTCCACGTAGATCACATATTTTTGAATTCGTCATTTTATTTCTTTTCTAAAATATTTTTTATATCTCGTTTTTGTGCAAATATAAGATTTACTGTCATTCTTCCTTCTTTAATTCTACAATACTTCAATTTTAAAACAACGGACGATCATGTTTTAATACAAATGTATGAAGAAATGTTTCTATAAAATCTGTATGTAAATCACACGGTAAAGAATGTTCATACTTACGTAATATTGAATTGTTCGTACTTCTTAAAAAGTTATTAAATGTCACTGATCACAGAAAATATTTAAACACGTCATTTTTTTAATTGTAATTAATTTTAAAGAGACGATTGTTTTCGATGAATATAAAAGTAAAGTGTATATTAATTTAATTATTAATATTGTTAAGGCACATTTAAAAATTTGTGTTTTAAATTCGTATGAGTTGAAATTTTGCTAAAGATCTAATAATGAATTTAAAGATCCAATAATAAATGTATTACAAATTACAAACACTTAAATGTTTTTCGAAAATTTCTCAACTTACATAATTAATCGAACTATCAGATTAAATTACAATTCTGTTGAAAAGCAGGTATTCGCTTGCATCTTGTTTTTCTTTACTCTTCACGCAAAGATTCGTAAAAAAATTTACAATTAAAATTGTTCCCACAAATAATTCCGAAATGAAAGTACAGAAGAAAAAAACAAGAAGTAAAGCTTATACTTACTAAATAAAGCGTTTAACCTATTAATCGAACGAGATACATTGTCACTAAATATTATTAATTTATTTCCTTCAAAGATAAACCATCTCGATTAGCGAACTGCCTCAAGTGGAGCACTACTGACCTAGAAAACAAACTGAACTAAATAGATTGCAACTGCGTTCAAATAAGCGAATAACCCGTTCGCGAACTTCACCAACGAAGTATTACACGCGATAAAAATACTTCGAACAATTCCACTATTAAAGAGAATAAAAATGAAACAATAATTTAGCGATTTAATTCTTGTAAGAAAAATGGTAATTATGTTGCTTTATGGCATTGGAGTCATTTTGTTGCAAATAGAATCGCTCGAGGCTATTGCATAATCGCGTTATCACTTATATAGAATATTCAAAAATAATTATGTTGCGTTTCGAGTAATTACAGCATTTTTCATTGATAAACATGATGACCATATGACATATTACCATATATGTATACGTGATCAGATCTCTATGATTGACAGGCGTATTTTTCTCTTTGAATAATAAACATCCATGTAGAATTTTATTGAGCATGACATATATCTTTAAAAATTTTCCATTTAACATATGTGAAACCAATTCCCTTTTATGATTTCTTCACATTTTGCTGCGAATATTATTTTTGTGAAGTTGAAAAAATTAAGAAAAAGCATCGAATTGAAAGAATTATAAGTATGAAAGCTTTTAATAGGTTTTCAAAAATCAATCAAATCTTATTATAATAAGAGAACCTTGTTTCGTTATCGAAAGAATAAAAGCAAATACTCGAGCGAATTTCAATCGTAATCGGATTATCATCTATATAGAAACATGCTAATATCTTCAAGCGGATTAAGAGTACACATTCGTAACAGCAAATTGTGTAATATGAAACAAACCTTTTTCAATTATTCATTATATCAATAAACATCAATATTCAGTGAGACCATTACATTAATGAAACTTCATAATACCTAAATATTACATAATTTTATATTATATTGTTACGTTATTCTATATCATACGTTACACATCGTTTCACGAACCAATGAAATATCTTATATAATACATGTACTACATGTAGCCGTACAAATTTTCTATGGTAAATGTTGAAAATTTACATAATATTTGCGCGAGTCAGCGTGGATATTAGGTTGTCTCAAAAGTTTCTTTCGTTTTATAAGGAAATAATAGGTGCACAACAAAAAATGGATAAAATGCATGCAAAAATGCATCTATTGTTTCCTTATAAAACGAAAGAAAGTTTTGGGACAACCTAATACAAACTATTAACCAGCGAAAAGCAATCGATCTCGTTAGAGACGATTAGAGAAATTCCCATTGGTGGTCGCTGTTAATTTTTCGAGATTCCAGCTCGATGAAGCGGTTTTATGGCGTCAGACGAAATTAGCGGCTAGATCGCGCGCGCGCCGGTTAATTGCAAGCGTCTCGACGTGACGCCGGAGCCGATCCTCAATTGCTTCTCGTCTCTGTCTTACCTACTTTTTTCGATTAACTTCTATTGCACCGGGCGTTGCACGCACGAAGGGGGTCAGACACGCGTTTAACTCGTTCTGGCCATTTCTCTGCCATAATCGGCACCGTCCTTTTTTATCTCTTATTGGCGTAGTTTCACGGAGTTTCAGCCCGATCGTCGGGAATATCACTCATTATTGCCACAAAGAGCTTCGCGTTCGTCACGCTGTCGGCGTCTCCTTTGTTGTTTCGATCGCCCGAATCATTTTCTATAGTTGAACGAGCTATTGTCTCGTTTCGAACGATTCAGTTTCCGCTGGTAATTGGTATTTCGTTCGTCGTTTTACGGTCTATGCATATAATTTAATGCCCCTGAAGCAATTTCAATTAACTCTGTAAATTGAAATGTAGAGGAGAGGGAATGTCGTAAACGTTACTTTCGTCCAGCTTTTCTTGCAACTTTATTTAACTGCATCTATAGAAAGACTAGTAGCTCAGATGATAATTTCTATAATAATAATCGATTCTTCCCATTAATTACGATTTTACAGTTTACCTTTAGATAGATGCTGTTTCACCGTATTTACACCATCTTCTCGCAATGAATAAACTTGTGGAAATAAATCGGTTCACCTTTTAAGAAGTTCGACGCTAACAGCGAGATTGAGAAATTTGTGAATTGATAAATCAACGATAAAGGTTGATCAATTTCTCCAAATTCCTATAGAGTTAAACGCTTTAATACGTGATCAAGCAGTATACGATTACTTATATACATATATGTTCGAATTTCTTACGTTTTTTAATGACGTAATGATAAGAGTAAAGTATTAAGCCGGCAATTATCTCGCTTAACCATTCATCCTTCAAAATTCTACCTTCCTCTGTTATAGCGATATAATTATTTCCAAGTGGAAAACTTATTATCCACTACGTGTGCGAATATAAAATTCCAATTAAATACAATTTATATTGACTTGAATAAAGTGAGCAAAATCTTTAGGCAAAACACAACATCTCAGTCAATAAGTACTTTATTTCCTCAAAGATTCTCAACACACAGCTGAAAATTTAAGTACGATCGATTGTATAACAGTCGTCATTCGGATTTTCTGTTAAAAAATGACTAAACTTTCTTTCGTTCTAAAATGATTAAAATTACTAAAGTTCCTCGTATAGCATATCAATGATAATCTTGCGATTCATTACTAAACTCTAAAAAAGTTGAATAATGAACCGCAAGGTTGTTATTAATATCCCATGCAAGGAATTATTCCTGGATTATCGTAGCATAATTTCGGATTCGGGCAGCATTTCATGGCAACGCTTTAGAAAATCTTCCTGCTCAGATCCTTCGAACTTCTGGGCATTCTGTAGCCGACCTCATCCAGAAGTTCGTCCAATTCGTCAGAGCTTAAGCTGAAGCCGAGGAGATCTTCTGGACGCCGTGAAACTTCGACATCCTCTGTAAAGGAAATCAATTTTCGGTTCATTAATCTTTTATATTCCTGATCTGGTAAAGTATTACGAAGAAAATACATATACACTATACATTATTGCATGAGAAAAGAAATAATTTTCAACTCGCTTTAAATATTTAAAGTTGAATATTCAAAGATTTGTGTTAATAGAAAATCAAAAAATTCCTACCAATATAAATATAAACAACCATGTGGAACATTACCATCACGTAGATAACGAAGTAATAGCTGGACATTCTCCATGGATCGTTTTATCCTTTCTCCCTTGCAGCTATTCATAATCGCATCCCTGGCGACGTTTTTACACTGTAAGGACTTTCGGCTTATCGTGTCGGCTATCGAGATCTCGACTATTGCCAGCAACATCGTCGTGAATAACGTCACTCGAATCTGACACATATCCACCAATGATTCGACTAACTTGCAACAAATAACAAAACAACTGTCTCCTCAGATCGAGAACGCGAGATCGTCGATTCGCCGGTCTTTCGGTTACTCCATATATTAACCACGGTCCTTCGTACTTTTAACGAGAAAGTTATCAGCTTGTACGTGTCGCCAGACCGACTTTGCAATCGGGTTTGTTTTAATTGGATAGTTGAATTTTGTGTTCGGTTTATCGTTTTATCGTCACTAAAAATATTATTGAGGTCAAGAATGGATATAGATGGAATTATTATTACGTATTAATCATGACGCCATTCGAGTTTTGGATGATTGCAGTTGAAGTAACGCGTTCCTACAAACAAGAGCGTTCATTGTTGATTTCTTATCATTCATTATTATTTATTGTTATTAGTATTTATTATTCGTATATTATTATTGTATTATTATCCATATATATTTTCTTTATATTATCATTTATTATTCATTTATCCATCGTATTATTCATTTTCGTTTATTATTCACAGATGTCAAAACTTTATAAGCTTTTAGATTCCTCGACGTTTTAAATTAACTAAAAGTAAAAATTTATTTATACAATTTACAGTGATTTATTTGTAGATCGCCACAATGTTTAGGCTGTTTCTGATAATTCAATAAAGAAGCTTCTGAAACAAAATTTATTAATTTCGAATGAAAAATGAATTACCATAGTTGAAATTTCGAAAACATATTTCATTTATTTGTTTACATTATAAATTGAGCTCTTGTTTGAAATACTTTGTCGTAAAATCATGGAACGCAGCTGTAATGTCGCAACAATGTGGATCATCCTACGTACTTATTCTCTCGCAGAAGTAAGCAAAATACTCGAACTTTTTAAGACATAACATAATTTCACCTCGAAATGCATTACGGTATTACGACATCGAAATATAAATACGAATAGTCATCATTTTTCACTAGAAGGTTTCATTTGCATTTAATAAATACACACTGTATATTTACAAATAAATATCGAATAAATGTCCAATTGCATTTAAAAAGAATGCAATTAACCTTTGCAAACACACTGGTGAATTTATAAAGAAAATTACATCATACGATGATAGATTTCGCAAACAGAGCAAAACTCTCCTCTGCAATATTTTGGAGTTTATAATCGAACTTGGGAGAACCATTTGTCAAGTCATGATTTTCTATCTTTTCCATTTTCCAAACTACGTTCATAAAAATATTCATTTGCATACAAATCCACAGTTTAGTGATAATCTATGCTCTTTCGGGCAGTTGCACGCTAATCATCTACACGGATAATCAAATTGAACGTCAAATTTCGCTTCTGAGAGATTCATGCATACTATGTATCTCGATGCGTGGTTTCAAAATTATAATGACTCTCAGCGTTCTTTATGAAAATTGCCTTGAGACATATCCCATTAATCTCAAGGGTTGAGACACTCTAGCATTGATTCATACTCTCCTTATCTCCATTCGAATAATAGAACACCACTTACGACTTACAAATAATCACTGCATTTAAACAAAATTAATACATCATCGCTCATGTATGTACAATGCACGTGTACGAGGCTAATAAAAAATTTTATTTGCCAATTTCGCGACCAAAAATTTATACGTTCGAATTAACTAAAGAAATGATCTGAGGACGAATTCTTTATGAAAGCAAGAGATCCTGGATGAAAAAATGGAACGATCTTACGCGTTTCGAGATTTGCACTCCATGTATCATCCGCAGATACTTAGCAGAATGCGAAATTCCAATGACGATTGAGAACAAAAGTAAAAATTCACTGGCAACGTTCGCAGGTCGTACTCGCACGCTGGTAGACCACGTTCGCAGATCAGGTTCGCAGGCTATGTTCGCAGGCCATGTTCGCAGGCCATGTTCGCAGATTAGGTATGCACGTTGGCACGTTCGCAAGTCACATTCGCGCGCTCGCAGGCCAGGTCCGCGGACCAGGTTCGTAGACAATGTTCACGGATCATGTTCGCACATTAGATACGCAGGTTCGGAGGTCGCATTCGCAGGCAACGTTCGCGGAACAGGTTCGCACGTCCTGAGGCCACTTTCGCAGGTTTGAAGGCCACATTCTGACGTTTCGCAGTGCGACATTTCAACGAGGATCGAGGGCAAAGATTGGATATCAGGGGATGCGAGGTGAGTGAAGGTCTATTTATCGTGTCTGTTGGTGTTTTCTCTGCTCCCTGGCTCAGTTGAGATGTCTTGAATGGCTACCTCTTTGTCTAACTACACGGGGTGACGTTTAAGTAAATAGCGCCGATGCCAGGAACAATCTTACCGTTCTTTCGTAAGTATCACGCAGAAATAATTTCGTTTCCCTTCCGTTTCGTCAGATATTGTGCTGACATTTGATAAAGAACAGAATTTTTGTGTTACTTTTAAAATTTTCTTAGGACAGGCGTCAGAAATTCACTCTTCGATCAAGTCGCGGTTACGAATGAATTTCACTAAAAAAATTAACAACATACAGCGTAACAGTTTGTAGCGGAATAAAACTCACATAACAATGTAATACAATACACGGAACGATAAAAATTACAGTCGTGGTTTGGACCATTTCTTTTTTTATTCTTTAAAGAAGGGAAGGGACTTTTTAATTGGAAATTAAAATTATACCGCGTCTTTCTATTTAACGAGAATTGACGAACAAGAATATAACTATCGAGTGAGCGAATTTTCAAGCAATTAGATTCTGATGTACAATCGATTCTTACTAATCCTCTATCGATCATCGAGGGAATTATTGCTTACATTTATTATTTACTTACATATTATTTACTCAAAGACCGATGATATTCATCGACTAATAATATCAAAATCGAACAATGTTTATTTCGTTTTTTGTCGACTGCATTCCGCACTGTGCTTGTGGCCGAAAGTGCACTCGCACGGAGGATTGCGAGAGAGAAACGATGTCCCGTAGTGGGTTTGCTACTATCATCCAATTTACAAGCGAACCGTGTGCAGCGGTTAATAGCTGCCGGAATAATGGGCATCGTGCAGGTAGTGATGGGATCGAAACGAACATACAGCAAACGTAAATCTTTCGGATAATAAAAGTTTCTTTCACTTCTGTCATTCGTCTAAGACGTCGTTTCTTTTGTTCTTTTTCTTTCATATCCCTACGTCGCGGAGAAACAGATTTTGCGAGTAGTCGTAAAGTTTATTTCTGCGCCTAGAACGACGCGTGTCGTGTGGTCCTGCGCGCTTTCAAAGACCGTATTTTTGGATCTGTAAAGTACTCCTCGAAACGGCAGTTATACACGTCGTAATAATTAATATCGCCTTTGCTTGTTGAAGGTTATGGTTTTATAAATTCTGGTTTTATAGAGAGGAGAGCGTGTGCAGCGTGCTATATTCTCGGAACTTATGCTTTGCAATTTGAAGAATATTGGATTTTTAACGTTTCTGCAAATCTTTCTAGCCTCTCTTATTATCGAACTAATAAAAATACTTTCTCGATCTTTTCAACTTCTAACGTGATATTTCTATCGCGAACTAAGTGAAAAATTCTTTCAGTACATCTTCGATCCTTTGTTCAAATTTTCTATAAATACAAAAATATCTATAGTCCAATAACGATAAATCGTCTTGTAACTTTTGAGCATATCTGTATGTAAAACTTTCCTCTTTTTCTCAAAGTCGCTCTTCGATCCAGTCAATACATTTTCAATAACTTCAAACCAAACCATGATTCCCTTGTATAAAAAGTTTATGCGATATTAATATTTCACGAAGATTCAATTTTTTTAAATGCCTAATATCGTGTCTTTATAGCGTTGATCTCCGTTAGGGAATGAACACGATTGACGATTATTAAATTCTATGAATTCCAGGATTTTCTCCTTATTTTATAGGAATTCGTATTTCTCGGCCAAAGTAGGTATTACAGATTCGAGTAACAAGTGGATAATAATTCTTAACTACAAGCGTGCTAACAAGAGCGATTTCTGATTTTAAAGAAGCACCACAGAGTGCCGCGTGTTATCTGTCACGAGATCGCCTAATAAAGACCGAATTCTCGAACATCTTTCTACTGGCCGGAGAACGAGGAGGCTGTGCTCGTTCACGCTCTTTGTGCGCGACTAGCGTGTTCGACACGTTGGCATCAACGTGACCTGTTAATGGTTCAATCTGCCACAAGATGCGCCAAAATACATTCTCAGAAACAATAATTCTTCTACAAAAGACACTTGGCGAACGTTCCCTTTGAAATTTATTAATTTCTACTAGGTTTTTCGAAATTGGGCAATTGGCTGTATAAAAGCTAATTATTTTTTATGAAATATATTACGTTAAAGGCATTTATTAATTAACGTTATCTACTATAAAATCACTTTCTTCAATTTTTGCGTAACAAATATCGTAGAAATTATAGGTTTCGAGATTTTAAAACGTATTATGAATACTAGAAATACTGATAAAAGATGAAGTACAAAAAATTTGTAATAAAAAAAAAAATCAAAATGGATAGCATACGATGAAATTATAATGCAAGGGATAAGATAAGCTTTTATTCATATATTTTGCGAAAGAATCGTTCAAATCGTCGGAATATGTAAAATTTCTATGAAGAATTATAAATTTGTCACTTTGACCATTCTGATAGTTCAAGCGTCAGGTGAAGGTATTGCGTTTCCTTCCAATTTCACCTACTTGAAAGTTATATCAGATTATCTATTATTGAGGGAGCCTCTTCGTCCTTTGTGTGATACAAAAGCCAGGAAACATTAAATCTTAGAGATAATTTTACCAGTTGTAGATATTTAAGAGAAAGATATCAAACTATCGACCATGAAACCACGTTTTCAAATTGAATTTTGGATTTCCACCCTCGGATTTTGATTAAACCTTCGAAAGAGTACAGACTAAAAGATCGCAAGAATGAAATACATCGTTCTGTTCATTGTAAATATTATAATTATCAAATATTTTGGAGCAGGAGAAAAGGTAAAATGAGTGGGTAAAATGAGTATGAAAAATCTCGAAGGGTAAAAAAAAATCGAACAAAAATGTGTCAGTTTAAGCGTTCGTGTATTTTTTATGCAAATTCTAGCAGATAGAACTGGACAACAATCTCCATGAATATGTTTTGACAACACGCGAAAATCGATCCCATCGCTATCTGCAAGCCGGTTACGCAAGAACTCGCCACGTGTCTCGTATGAATCGCAATCTTCTATGATAGACGTGACAGAACAGGAAGGAGGAATGAGATTGCGAACAAGTAACTATTCGATTGATATAAATATTTAAATCGTTTCTCGTTATACAGGACCCGTGGCGAATGTAGGATTTACTTACAGTGGTTGAACATGAGTGACGAGAAAATGAGAAACTATGTACATAAATGCGCTTGTGAAATGATATTTATGAATACTTGGTGGAAGAAGTATAATGAATTTTCTAATATTTTTACACTAGACTTATCAATGCTTTATATGTTACATCTGGACTTTTATTATTTAAGAAAACTTATTCGCATTTCATGCGTTTTAATACATAGGCGTGTAAATTAAATTGATGCAATATCGACGAAAGTTTATTGAATGCTTTATTTAGGAATATAATACTAATTTCATCGTTAAAATAATTTCTATATTAATGTTTAATCTTCTAATCCATATTCAAGATTGTCGGGCAAAGTTACGGACGATGCTCGTTTAAAGGATATTTATACATTTATAAGAAATTTACAAGACAGGAAAATATTTAAATCTAAAATAATTACCTATAAAAAGTTATTAAATCTAGATACATCGAATTAATTTACACACCTAATATTAAAATATATATATATATATATATATATATATGTATATTCCATAATAATAATTATTCATATTTATCGATTTTTTATTAAAAAATAGAGATACAAATAATTATTAGTATAGAATTTTTCCAATATTTCGCTATACTTCTTTCGATACTTCGCCAAGTCCGTATACGGTACCCGTTACGTATACTCTCGAAACAGTAGAATTTGAAATGGCACACTCGAGCGTTCAGAGTCGAGAGTCGAATTAAATAAATTAACTAATACAACTGAAAACTAGTGGCGAATGACGTCAAACACATCTGGTGGTTCGCGACCCTCGAATTATTATGCACCGTTCGAGCGTGCCTCGAGTATCTCACTATACAGTACGGAGGCAAAATTGAACGTTGTTAAACGACACGGCTATTTTCTATCGCAGATATATCCGTTTATTTATATCTACATACCTATTTACTCGTGTTTCAATTCGCAATACACAATTGCATTTCTTTTTCACTTTCTTCTTTCATCTTATCGAGTTTGTTCTTTCCGGATCGCAATATTCTCGCAATGATATTTCGTAAAACTCGGCAGTTTAAACAAATTTTCAAAGCGTTCAATTTTATCTCGAAATAATTCCAATGCTGTGGAACAGTTTCTCTTCTTTTCATGCAGAACAAGAATTAACGCTGTCCAGACTGAAAAATTCAGAGAGCTTTCCTCTTGCTCTTTTACATAATAGTATTAAGCGATTCGTACTATTCAGAAGTCAATCTGACCAATTTTATTGGAAAATTGGTTCTACTGTTCGTAAAGTTAAGCGGCAATTGCGTATTACGGTATTTAAATTGTAAGATTTTGGAAATTGTCGAATGGTTCAGAGTCACGCAGAATCTAAGCTCGACTCTATAGAAGCGAATTCTTTGATTTGCCAAAGATACAGCGCTATTGCATGTTCTTATTCGCAATAATTTACTAGTTAATGATGTTAGTGAATTGAATCGAATAGGATAATCATAGGATACGTAAATTGTAAGATTTCATTTGTTTTATTACCAAACTTATTCCATTATTCTTGTGATTCGTTTAACCATCCTATCGTATTAGATAATAATGGAAATTCGTCAAAATCTTCAAAATTTAGCTCGATCAACAAAACCAAAAAAAGAAACATCTCCATTAAAATTTCGTACAAAAGAAAATACATTGATTTAAGGATACGATTAAATCACGTAAAATTTATTAAACGCAACAGGGGTATTGAAGGCCAGATTGACTTCTTTCTATTCAAAAAGACACGCAAATAAAAGCGAAGCGAGAAATTTTCCACCTAAAACCTCATCATTCAAAAAGGAATCGCGATTCTGACTTTGTTCTCCGAGAAAATTCCGATCGCCTCGCATATTTCGTCTGCCTCTCGGTTGCTCGGTATTTCTTACCATCGTCCTTAGTGACTAGTTCGTTCAGCACTAATTTATTAAATGTAGAATTCCTTAGCTCTAATACTAGTGAGATCATTGTTCGACAAGGGAGCTGAAAGTGACCGGCAACTTAACGAGAGGAACGAAACGGAGAAACAAAATAAAAAAAAAAAAATAAAGAAAGAATCGCGAACGAGTCCGACTAAACTTATCTCTCGTATGTACATTTGTGTGTGTATGTGTGTGTATGCGTCTCATTAAAAAAAAAAGAGAGAGAAAGACACGAAGAAAAATAATAATAATAATAAAATAAAATAAAACGAAAAAATCGAGCAAAAAAAATATATATACATACACTTATTGTATAGGGTTAGGTTAGACGTGTTACAACACTGGATTTAAGTCTTTCTCTAGGAGATCGCGCGCGACTGATGGGCCGGATCGGTATTTCCAATTTATTACATACGTATAGCTTCTCCATTTTTTCGGATTCAGCCGCGATTACTCGTGAATGTCGATACTCCGCGTCACGAGCAGTGCTTCCAGAGACATCGAGCGTCGTTTTTCAAGCGATGCGATGACCCATGTACGAGAAATCCACGAAAATTGACCATCTTATTTCCATCTTTTATATCTTTTCTCCATCTTTTATATTTTTTTTCCTGTTTTTTATCCATTTGGTAAAATACTCGACTAATATGTTAAAAATTGCAGAGTAGATCAGATTGTAAATTTCCAAGTCGACCATTCGCGCCGTAGATTCGAAGGGAGGACGATCGAACGACTTAATCTTACTCGTCTCTAATCTCCTTTCCTTCGCAATTCCAGAAAATACAATGACCAATTTCTCACTATTTTATGGGACTAGACATCTTACTGATTGCACGCTCTCTTTCGTCCGCCTCTGTCCTCTTGGATCAGCTTCCTCACGTTTTCTTGTCCATTGGCCTCATCTTCCTTAGATATTTTGTTCCCTCTCGCGCTTTTCTTCCTTTTGCTCGTTTAGCTCTCTTTGTTTGTTACGATTGTTTCGAGTTCGTGGTCTCTTCGACTGTCTCGACGGGTGCACGAACGAAGGAGGAAAGAAGTTAGAACACAGAGAGTTCGATGCTAAGATGAAAGAGGTGCTTCAAAATGGCGCCTCACGGGTCGTTGCTTTTGTCTCCGTTTCTACCTCTTTTTTCAATGGCGCACCCGATTTCACGCCCGATATTTTCTCTAGCATCTGCAACGAGAAATAACAACTCTTATTAGTTACGAATTCCTTTAAATTCGTTCTTCGATTCTAAAATACAGGCGCCTGGAATTCGAACGATTAGCAATTTGCTGGATTATCGATTATTAACAAAATAACGTACGAAACTGTTTACTTAACATTTTTTCGAGTCTGATTATTTAATCTTAGAACACAAATATTCGTTATTTTCATGGTCGACAATTTGTTTGATTATCAATCTATTAATTAATTAATATTTCAAACTGTCATGTAAGTAGAAATTTCTTTGAGCTGGTTATTTAATCCTAGGTCGCAAACATTCGTAGTTTTTTATAATTCGAGAATTTGTCTGATTATCAATTATTAAGTAGATAACATTTTAAGTTATCGCTCAATAAATTCCGCGATACAGCATCGCAAAGATAAAGATTTATATCAAGTTGTAAAATTTTTTATCAACATTTGTGCTCTTTAAGAATATATCGGACAATGAGAAGATTTTTAGGGAAGGATGAGAAATTTAATTTTTGGTTTCCGTGTTTTTTCTCTTTTATTGGACGTAAGATTGATTTGGAAAAAAAATTGCTCGAGAGACTATCGCGTGATATTTATACGGTATATCGTAATGATGTTGTATCGTTTGCAAAATACCATTGAGAAAAGTAATTTAGAAGATAAAAATTGCACGTTGAAGATAAGAACGTCAGACTGGGAAATAAATGCAAACAGCGCGAGACTCTGATCTAATCCCTTATCATCTTTGTTTGCTTATTATTGGATCTTGTTTAATTTCTGTTATAATTCGATAATTCTGTAACACTATGGAAATTTTATTGTAAATCTGCTGATTCGTTGAACGATATTCATGCAGAGAAAATATTTATTTCGTACAGATTAATTTAAAAATTCAGATAGAACTGTCTGAAGGAAGAAGGGAAACGATAGTTTGCGATGGTGGTAGATACCTTGCCAAGACGACGACGCCTCTGTCGTCGATGCCTGCAGCCGCAATGGCCGGCGCGATGCCTCCTCAACGGGTTTTTCCTGTCGCAGCCGCCGGCGTCGTCGTCACGGTCCATGTTAGCCCCCTTCTTTCGTGCTCCCTTCGACCCGTGGATTTTACATTTAATTGTACCGTGGACGTAGTCGATGTCCGACCTCGATCTCTCTTCCAACGACGACGAGGTTGCCGACCTCGTGGACAGGTACGGGTATTTTTCTATCCAGACCGGGCTGTTTCTGTAAAAGTCAGAAACAAACGTGGCGAATTATGAAAATCGGCGGCGTTATTTCTTGAATTGTTTCGTGTCTTAGCCTGCAAGTTACAAGCGAAAGCGCAATAAGTGCAGAACACGATGAATATTGTGACGAAAATGTGCATGCGAGCCATTCGATATCTGATTCTTTTAAAGAATGTTTCATTCCATGTACTTGAGAGAAAATATTTTATTTTTATTATTACTTTTTAAATTCCAGATCAGTCGTAGATTGTAAATCAGATATTAAAATAAATTATTATATCGTTTCACATTAAAGAACATTATATATGTATAACATTATTGAGCTACAAAATTCTACCGTAAGATCATTTTCTTCAAGTAATAATAAAATAATGTAGTATAAAATCTACGACTATAAAGAAGAAGATTCGACGGAAGACTATAACCATCCTTTATATTGGAAGGGTTAATTAACAAGAAAGTGCAGATGCTACGGGAGATCATTTACTTCCTTGTTTCTCCGATACGCCTAATTCGCTCGAGCAATGAACCTACCGGACATACATGAACTACGAAATACTCGTAGTTGTAAAGAAGGAAATAGAAAAGTGTCAGTGAGATATTTGACAGATGATTGATTAATGAATAAAGAGGTTTGTTAAGCTACCATAAATTACTCGTTGCATGAAATCTGTGATTATTCTCATGCACTGAGATGTTTCGAATTTTTATATTCTATAATTACTTCTTATAAAGAGTATACTCGTTAGAGTGTAAGAAATCATTCATTAAAAGAGATTATCGTGTTTCAATGTGTACACGTCTGACGAGTAGTCAACTGAAGTTATTCTTAATTACGATTAATGTTCTTCGTCAGAAGTTTGAAAAGACGTTGTGATGAAGTTGACCATGCAACGGAAAATAAAACGTAAGAAAATCTTTTCTGAAAGACAGGTAGGTTACACTGGCGTAGCGATTGTACGATTGAGTTTTCATACTAAATCTTATTTACAAACCGCACGAAATCAAATTCGATAAAAAGAAAGAAATTCGATATCAAGAAAATTCTATGTACTCGCGATGAATGCATTAACGATGAGTACACTGCAAGCGCTTATGCAAGTTCACGATTTTGTAAGAGATAAATTAAAGAACTAGACTCTGACTAGATATCATAGCCAGTAGTTTATTTGTAATATTCTATGTATTTTTGAATATCATATAAATTTTTCTGCTTTTAAATACAATCATAAATGTATAGGCATTCGAGTTCCAACAGAGAAAACAAATTATAACATAATTATTATTAAGCTTATATTTCCTATAAAGCTAGAAATTAATGTTTCGAACTTCTAGTAAATAGAAATGGATGTAAGAGGTTAAGAACCACGCCTGATAACGAATTACGTTAAAAAGATACTACGGCAAGATATAGATATTATATAAAAATAAAACAGTTGAAAATTGTAATGTGATGTAACGTAATGTCTTACATATTCAGATAAACTTTTAGTGTAATTATTGATATACGCTGGTAAGTAAATATGTTACCAGTGATGAAAGACACTGAGATTGGCACATATCGATACTTAATTATTAATAATTGATAATTATAACAATTATCGATGTACTTCGTGCGGCGATAGACGTTTTATTTTCGTTATTTCGTTTATAAAATACCGAACCTTTCAAATTCATTTGTAGGAACTTTCCGGTAAATACGTACATATTTTTCGGTTCCTTTTCCTTATTTGCTTAAAATATGATTCATACAACATAAAATAATTTTTCTCGTATTAAAGTGATAGATAATAATAGTCATGCGATGGCGTGTTACGTCACAAGCAAAAACACGATAAAATAATAAGTAAAAAATCACACATTCGCTAGAAATTGTTAGTGCGTCCGTTAGTTTGCGATAGTTATCAATTAGTAGTGAGAAATTGAATGTTAAGGCTGCTGCAAAGTATCTAACATCGTTCGATCACAGTGGAAAGTATCGCCTCGTTGTCTGAAGCTTTCTCTGCCAAGCCCAACCGTAGATTTACGAGCGTCAAAACCAAGAGTAATTGCTCTAACAGATTTAACAAATGAACCAGTTGCTCGGTAAACAATTTCAAATAAATTATAGTGTTACATGATAAATATATTAGACAGAATTTTATCTAAACTACGGTTCACTCTGTATGAAGTAAATTTCAGCCATCGAAATAGCGCCGATCGGACCTAAACTCCATCGAATAAAATTCAACATAAAAATCGAACTCTACCGAATAACCAAAGATGCAAGGAACTTTATTGCAATTTTGACAAACGAATCCAAACCAACGTAACAATATCGATAAAAACATTGCGTTTCCATTAATAATCCGGTCATCGAGTAATTTCTCAAGCAGAACTTCTACCATAACAGAATTAAAAGTGAATAACAAATTAATATCAGTTAAATGGATTTTACCTTGCAAATATAAATTACAATAGACTTTACTTTGAACAAGAACGACGCGACGCGTTCTAAAATAGAAGATCTACGAATATTATACCCAAACTATTAAGAATCGAAAAATGACGGTTTAACCGTTTAGCCGCCCGGTTAACAGGTTGATCGAAGCGATAGCTGCATTTCAACTCATTGTCCTCGGCGGTTCACGTTTCGAAATAGTACTCGATTCGCGTGTACCTCGTCACATCTGCGATAAACAATAGGCGCGAAATCGATAATCCAGCTGAACGCTGAACGCTTGAACGCTGCACGCATGCGCGTAAGATCTTCTGAGAAGAGTACGAGGGAGATGATATTGAAAAAGAATGAGAATAAAAAGGAGAAGAAGATTGTTTTATCGATCGTTGGAACAAGATAGACGGAAAAAAAAACTGTAGATCGAGCGACGAAAGAGATAGCGCTCGATCGTCCTAGTACTTCGGACTAACCTTCCTGGCTGAGGCCACTCCACGCAACCGTGAACTTTAGGAAAAGCGACAGAGATTATCATGGAGCGGCTGATAATCGCCGCTCTCGAGCCTTCTGTCCTCGTCTCTCCCGGTTTCTCTGCGACAATTGAACCGGCCGGACCGGCTAATAACCACGGCTCCGCGAAGCCACCTACTATCGACGTGGTAAAGTCCACCGAGATGAATTCCCTTCTATCGTGAGGAACGAAAGAATAACAAGTAGCTGATTGGAAGAACAGCTCGCCGATGGCAGGCGGTTAAATAGGTGCTTTTCGCGATTCTCATCGTACTCGAGCCAATAACTGATGGGATGCCGATTACGAGCTACGAATTCTGCCTATGGGTGCTGCTCTGATCTATCGATCTTAATCTAGTGACAGAATACGTATATTTCTGCATAAATTTTCGTCAAGGTGTATTAAAATCTTTGACGTGATCGAGGAATACGAATTGGGAGCTACGGGTGTTGCTTTGAGTGCCTCTAATACGTTTGGATTTTTCTCAAATAAATTCTTAAGGGTATAATTTTAATGATAATTCTTGATGACAATTAGTTCGAGCTTTTGGAAGCAGAGAGAGTTACCTTGGATACTGCTTTGATCTATCGAGATTCAATTGGTAATCGAACAGATATTTTTTAAACGAATTTTTGAAAATATCTGCTAGTGATTTGAGATAATTCTTTGATCTGAGATGGTTCTTTGAAATAAAATTAAATAATGGAAATCGATTTGTGGGTGCTCTGATTTGTCACACTTGGATTAGAAAGTGAATACACTTTTGTCTCAAGTTTTTGCTAATTTATAAGGATTTGGAATAACTTTCAGTGAAGAATAATATATTATATTTGTTCATATTGGTAACGAGTGGATCGATGAACTGAATAGACGCTATCTGGATCGAGATTTCGACAGCTGAGCTAAATGTATCAAAGATAAAGTTGAAACGTTGATCTGGCTTATCAAAGATCGATTTAAATATATATCCGAGTTACGTTCCACGTAATTCTAATTCTAATTCTAGAATTAGAAACTCGGAATCGTAAAGTCGATTTTCATCGAAAAATATTGAATGTTGCTTTCCCTTAAATTCATCTCGTTGTATAAGACGATCTTTGCGAAAAACAACTTCCTTGTGTTATTAATAAATTGATAAACGAGCGCATCGAAAGAGAAATAAAACTGAAGCACGATATACGAATAAATAAGAGAAGTAAAAGAAGAAATTGAGTCGCAGAAGCTATTTCGAACTTGGAATGTTAACGAGGTCGTTGGGAAATTAATCTCATGGCCGATAATTGCAGCCGAAATCACTGGAAAAAACCCAAGGCGAGTCGAAGGTTGGAGGTTGTTGCAAAAATCTTTGCATAATGGAATATTCAGACGTTGAACGGGTCAATTTAACAGTTAAATCGGCTAGATCCCGCGAAGTCGATGATTTCCGGCCAAGACAGGAAAGAAATTGATCGTCGCGTTGAATATTTAAATACGTCTGGCGAAGATTGGTCCTCAAGGCAAAGACGAGGTGTTATTGGAAATTATAATGTTATTGGAAAGGTTAACAAAGTCTGAGGTAAGCGACCATAATCGACAACAAGAATAACGTTGATCTCCTAATCTCGTTTCATCGATCCATCGATGAAACCACGAGAAGATTTGCAAATGTCTCTTGAATTGAATTTTAATTTGGTCGAAGGAGAAAATTAACTGCGCCGCAGCAGATCGATTAAAGTTTCAAATGTTCAATTAACGTTTCAAACGCTTCGTAAACAAAGAAAAAAGCAAAAGATCGTAACTGAAAACTACTATCACTTTCTACGTAAAGATTCGTTTTCTAGAATCTAATATCGAAGGTTATGAAAATATGCAAAATTACGAATAAAGAAAAAAGCGTATGAGAAATCTAGTGATTTATATGTGAAAACTAGACTGAGAAGAAACCTTCGCGTCAAAGAAAGACGCACAGTTGTCAAAAACCATCTCTAAAAATGAAACCTTCGAAACCTCTCGTAACTACCAAACTTTTAATAATTCGTCCCGTTAAAACCCAGAAACTCGATCAAGGGATCAATTTACTCGTTCAAAAACTCGATCAACCAATAAATAACTATCTAACCATCGTGCAGAAGCGGCGCAGCAAGGAAAATAGCGTGTACAAAGTTTCATAGCTTACAGTGTAGAAAAATACCAAAAGAAAAACAGGAGAAACTAACATCCACTCACACGGCGTCCACGGAACTGGACTTCTCCGGCTTGCAATATTGTTGCAGCTGGGTATAGGTGCACGTATGGTAGCAACACTCCTCCGCGAGTCCCGGGCCCACGGAATCCATAGGACTATCCTCGCTGCTGTAGGAAAACGGCTCGTTGTAACCTCGATCCTTGCACGCGAGGTACAGAGCGTCGCTGAGACTTTTCGAGCATAGCCTGAGCAAGGACCTCTTGTAAGGAGTGCTATTAACCGTGTCGAGGAGCGTGAGCAACATCAGGCCGACCAGGACTATCGTCCTCGCTCTGCTTCTTCCAAACATGGTGGTTTTCGCGCGGCAACCGCTTCGTGGCATTGCGAATGATACAACTTTCGCCTCTTCGAAAAGACAGCTACGTGTAATTCCCACTGGTAACCAGTCGAACGACACAGTGACGGATTATCGTCGTTCCTTTAATTCACGAAAGCTGCTCGAAAGGTATCGCGTTCACTGGTAAACACGACACGTGCCTTTGATCCGTCCACTCTTCGAACTGTACGAAACTTTTACAAATATATTCTTCGGCCGATCGAATGTTCAAGGAGTTGCTCGATTCGGAGATCCTAAACTGGAAACGTGAATCTTGGAAGACACGAAGACGATGTGTTCCTGACACGGTGTACCGGTGGACTAGGTGTTCCAGGTGACCAGGATCGGTTTTATACGCGCACTTTTGCCGATCGTGGGGCTCGTTATCGGAGAACGTGTTCAACGTGGTCGTATCGTAAACGACGACGAAAAGAGAGGAAAAAGAGAGAAAGAGAGAGAAAAAGAGAAAGAGAGGGAGCGCGGTTCTCGTTCCCGAAGATGAGACCTCCGTTGGTACCGAGTTCCTCGGTGCCACTGGTACCGGCTAGCCTCGCCACGCGGTTCTTGTTCTAGATTTCACGGATTAGAGGAGTGGAACAATAAGGAGGCGCAGCTCGAAGGAGGGGAAAAGATCAGCGGAGGAGTAGGTGGCGGAGCGTCAAACGCGATCATAGAGAAGGGGGAGGTCACGTCGGACTGCTGGTGGTACGCGTCCTCGTGTGTGCTTCATAGTAGATCGAGAGAAGGGGTCGATGGAGCGAGATCGCTCGATCTCTGTCACGTTTCTTTGGCCGGTACAGAGGAACCGAACGTGCTAGCCTAGTCATTTTCTCCAGGTGAACTTGGTTATCTCTTACGTCCGTTGTCCAATTGAATGTACGACCGTAAAATACCAAGTTTATCACTGATTCGCGTGAAACTGTCATAGAACGTCTGTAGTGTTTTTAGTTCCTCGAGGTCAACCTCGATTTTTCATCAGATACCTGGAACACGTGTACGTACGATCTGTGCCAGGAGACGAAGAAATAAAGTAACGCGTGAGTAGATACGAAGGTTAAGGGAAGCAGCGTGATATTTTACGTTCGTTGATGCACTGATTCGAGTTTTATTTTACGATTAAACGAGGGAAAACGAAGATACATTGTTAGGCTCTATCTTTGAAAAATAGTCGATGAGTCGACGAAGTTTTGTTAGTGTTTCAATATTCCACTGTTGTATTCCAAATTCTGTTCATACATCGATAGTCTAATATTTGTCGCAGACAAACATCATGAAATACAACGAAATCTTCGAAAAATGCTATTTATCCTCGTAAATTAAAAACGTAAATTCGTACGTTTTATCATCCAAAGTTAAATAATGGCATCGATCGACAATGTGCCGAATTTCAAAATTATTTGACTGAAAAAGGTAGGAAACGTGATAAAATAGGAAATGTATCGCGTTCTTCTCCCGTAGTCTTCGTATGCGTTATAATTTAGAAAGAATGTGATTCTTCCTTGGTCAGTGGAAGACAAAGGGGTGGCGGTGGTCGCGGTTTGGTTAATCGCGCTGTATTTCGTCTCGAGTACGATAAATTCGATAAATACGTCCGCGTATTTTCGCGATACACGCCGAGGGGAAACAGGGGACGCTCGATCGACCTCCTACCCTCGTTTCTTTCCGACGATCGTACCAATTCCGATTATCGTCCAGCTACAGAGAGATTGTTCGACGTTTCTATTCATAGAAACTTCGTATGGGGGGTGCGAACAGCCGGGTAGATAACGACCGATGTTTCCACTCGAGATTTAGGAGGTGACGTCCCACTATGAACGCGATTCCTTCCATTGAACTTTGATTAGGCGATACCGGTGAAATATTCGACAGGTTTTTCTGTTCGTTAGATGAGAATAAGGAAGAGTCTTATTTTTCGATTTATCTGATCTACTCGAATTTCAATGGAGTTGAATTTGTCTCGTACGATGGATGAGACTTTGTTTGTGTAGCAGTTCTGTGCGTATTTTTCTTCCCTTTGATCTTTGTCAAAGAGGATTTTCTAATATTTACTTTTATCCAGTTTAATCTTCGTTGTGCGATAGCTAATACTTTGTTTACACAGTAACATTGTGTATTTTTCTTTCGCTCAATCTTCGTTATATAGATTTTTCCATTCACCAAAATATGCAACTGTTTCGATCACGATTTTTATGGTTTACACAAACCTTCCTCGAATATGATTCTCGCCATACGCAATAATATCGCATTGTAATATAAGTAAGTTCGGTTAAACTCAATATTTTCCTTTATTTAAGTAAGTTTACTTACGTTGCAACGTAATACTCTGCCGATACAGCAATTCCACAATTTTTGTTCTCTTTCTTTTGGTTTTTGTCGATTGGTAAAGACCTACAATCTAAAATAACGAGAACGTGATTGTAGATGGTATCGGCTTACGGGTCGTCAGCATTCGTATCGGTTTACCTCAACAGTGTAATTGAAACGTGCCCGGGAAATTTTTTGTTCTTTAAGTAAAAATTTGAACATCTGTTTCGTTTATTTTAAGCTCGTCTTTCAATTTTTGTTAGAACTGTAAAAAATGGATGCAACGTCGGCGAAATAAACTGATCGTTCGATGGATTCTAGTTATGATTTTTTTAATGTTCGTCTATTTCTGATCACTTTGCTGACTGGTTATGCAAACGGATGGTATTGTATTTATAAACAGACTCGTGTAACGGGTTTTGCAACATCGATACTTCGTCTATGTTTGTTGCATTACTGGTATTGCAGACAGGATAGCTAGAATAGTACAGGCTATCAGTTTTACAGCTCCTATGGCTTCGACCTTGCAATATTTTCAGCTGCTTTCTTAATCGTTCCGGAAGAATCTCATTTCGCAGAAGTTGCTAGAGTAATAACTTACATGTAGACATACAGTTACATTTCTCATTTTCTACATTTGATACCATTGAATACTCCTATATTATCAACATTATCCAACAATTTCCTTCATCGTATCGCTAGAATATTACGTTTCGTGGCATCAAGAAAAACACGAAAATCAATGAAACTGGGCCAATGTTTTTCCTTTGTGGTCTTCATATCCTTCCATGATTAATAATTTTTCTATATCAAAATACGGAACTTCTCAACACAATTAAGATATATGTGTCGATTACGTGTTATCGAGAATTAGGTTGTGTTGTTCGAGTTCAATTACAAGAATGCGTCGGACGATACAAAATTAAAGCCTCCTTACAATCTTTACGATCTTCTAACACGATAAAGACCATCGAATTTAGAATGAAATCAAACGAACTAAAAAGCGTCGTACAAATCAATAAAATCGTCATACAGTGAAACAAAGTGACAGAAAATGAACAAACAATAAATATCTGTAGCGTAACAGAAATGATCAAACAATCATGCAAGAATCGGCTTGAAACATCGTTTCTAATATAATTCACCTAATCTTTCGTAGAATAAACGAAACTCACGTTACAAGCTTTTCCATCTAATCTTATCGTTTTCCAATAATTATCAAATAATCCTGAATAATCAACGAAAATCTCGAAATCTATCGTAAAGAAGAACCACGCGTTACAGTATCATATCTTAGTTTACAAGAAACCAAATTACTTCCCCGCTCGTGTCAACATGTACAAAAACAATGACGTGTCTTCCATGTTGGCGCGAATCGTTCGAGCGCAGCAAAAATTGCCACGTGTAATTTCTGCGTGTGATTATGGAAACAAATTGTATACGTTGCACTGGAGAGTTGTTATTTTTATACGTTCATTGATTATCGCGATTCTCCAGGCGCCATTGCGATTAGAGTACGCCACGTGTATCAATGTACTGTACGGTATAGTCAAGCCTCCGTCATCACGTGCATTCGCACAACTCGTGCATTCGAGCGATAATGATTTTCTCGTACGATAGTGATTTCCTCTGGCTCGTGATCGCGTTAGGAAATTCTTGAAATTCCTACGTAAGCGATTAAAGAGACGAGGAAGGTGAGACACGTATCGTATGGCATATAGAGTACCGATCTATCGTATTATCGAGAAAACAGGTAAGGATTTGCATAACTGTAAACTGATTCGTCGACGTAGGACATTCCTTCTTATCGTCAGCGCTTATCGCTCGGTACTGATACGCGATCGTCGAGTAACTTACTCGAACGGCTGTGCGACGATAATTTTAATGATATTGTATTATCGTAACTAACGCTAGAAATATCAGAGTCCCCACTTTTTTGGTATTTTGAAAGTTTTTGTACAGTTTCGTTATAGCTGTAATAGAAAATAACTGGAGAAGAAGAATTCTCCTACTATTGTAAACGAGACATAGAAAAATATTTATTTTTTCTTTAGAGTCGGGGGCGTGTTGCGTGTCAGTGAAAATAATAATTGAACTACTTAGAAGGTAAAACGATCCACTCCACTTTGCGTAAGTTTCATAATTTAAAATAATTATTTATTGTCACGTTTCTCTATTTTCTACTTTTCAATCTTGAACTTGATCAATCTTGATGTTAATCGTGATAAAAAAAATAGATTTGAAAGATTTATGATTCCTTCTTCTTATTTTAGATAATTCTTCTCTTCTTTCTTTTTTTTTTTTTTTTTGAAAAATGAAAGATCATGTCTCACTAGAATAATATTCTTGGGAACTTTAAAAGATTAATAAATATTTCGTGGTTTAAGTTGAAACGTATTAAACTTGACAAGAATTATAAATTAAGTAAACGTAGAATGATTTATAAAGGAAAGATTGTAGATTCCGTGAGTTATCAGAAGGGTTGTTACCTCTTGAGTAGTGATGGAATTTTTTTGATGAAGAAATCTTTAGAAGCGGAGCAGATAATTTCTTTGGTAATGTAGATTGAAGACGATTATGTGTGCGAAGTTTTTTAGCTCTTTCAAAACAGTCTGTCTGTCTATTTTATTACTGATAAGTAGATATTTTTATTACGTTTGCTACATTGGAGTTAATTTTTTTAATAGTACTTGGAGAGCACAAAAATGGCAGAATCTCATTAATAATGTACATTTTATTTATTCATACTGAATGAAACTTAGGAATTTTTATATCTTCGACGAAGGATACAGTATACTTGAGAAAAACTTCTTTCCCTCATTATATGTGTCCCTTGAAATAGTTAAAATTTGTCCTGAGAAGATTTTTCATACAATCGTAAATAAGACAGATATTTAGGTGATCTCATTTAGCTGAGACTCTCTGTATACATGTACGCAAGATAATAACATTTTTGCAGCGATGCGTTATTTCTCTAATTAATACGGATTTTCTAGAAATTCTAAGAAACGTTTGCACATTTTGATTGAATCTTCCTTTTATCGGGAAAGATTTTTTATACGATCGTAATTAAGGCAAATATTTAGACGATCTAATTTAGCTGAGACACCTTGTATACATATGTAAGAGATAACATTTTTACAGCGATATGTTATTTCTTTAATTAATACAAATTTTCCAGAAATTCTAAGAAATGTTTACATATTTTAATTGAATCTCCCTTTTATCTTGTTATTCTAGTTGAATATTGGAATTTTGATTGGTAAAAATTGCCAAGAAAATATCCACTCGAATCACCCTTATTATCAACCATCTTTCACTTCATTTACTCTTGAAAACATCCATCGACATCCTCGTACTTGTAAAAATTCAATCTAAAGAGTGTAATACAGCCACTTATCCTACCTCTTATTACAGTTATCGTCTTATATTTTTAAAACAGTTATTTTTAACTGTGACGGTTATTCAACGCTCTTCCAGCGGAGTCAGCAGGAGGCAGGAATGGAATTTCCACGTAGAAGACATCATTAATATCAAAGCCACCAGAGATATTTTCTTCTTCCGTAGAAATTTCGGAAAGTTGCAGACGTTCTCAGGTTTTGGTGTTTCCAATGATTTCTTGTAAACTTTATGAATAAATGCTCCTCTTCGTTACGTATTTTTTCTATTTTATACCTTCCATCTTCGTTTCTTTGATAGAAATAGTATTTTAATATTTCAATAACGTACATTATGTTACTTTACTCAACAAAAGGTTTTGATAAACTAGTTTAAAATGGAAATTAGATATTTCTTAGAGCGAATGAATCGCCTGTCCCTCCTTACTTTCCTCCTTACTTTCTGGGAAATCCTTACTTTCAATCTCGTTCAACAAAAGTAATAAATTTTCTGTAAAGTAAAAAGTAAAAAAATTTTTCGTTCGAACATAGTGACAATTTTTCAAAATTCCATTCAGCGTGTTCTAAAACGTTCTTTAGATATTTAGAGACACGCATAATGTTGGAGACAAACTAACTGAATCGTGTAAGTAGTACTCGTCAAAACAAGCAAACATGTCTTAACGGACATGGGTCAAAAAACTACTCATTTCGGAGTTACGAGATGTTTTTGTTAGTAAGACATTATCTCTACAACATATGTTCGATATGCCGCGGTTGATTTCAACACACACTTCGATATGTTTTCTCATAGAGAATTCGTTTTCTCATAGAGTTTGCGAAGCAACTGAATTACTGTGCACTATAATTTTTAAATGTCACCACAAATAAGAAAGATATAAATAGGGTGAACAAGACAACCATGTCACAGGCCACCACGTTCACGTCACCTTTCGCGAATCGTTGAGTGTAAATTCTGCTTGAAGTAGAAAACGTCTCATAAGTCCAAAACAAATGGTTTTTCGACTCGTGTTTGTTAAGACTTTACTGCTAATTTTGACGAGTACTACACGTTTTCAAAAGTTCGCCCTCGACATGTTAGGACAATTCTGTATACAATCGGGAAGAAAAGTAAGCGGACAGGTGGTGGAGCTATCGATGAAGTTTAATCGAACTGACACTAACGTTATACAAGCTACGATCGAAAGTTATGTACAAGCGGGAACGAGATGATTCCTTAGGATTCCTAAGATATTTTCCTTCGAAGCTCGGTTTCCGACAAACTCGGATTTGAAAATTTATCAAGTATACTCGAACGTACCTAATTATCGACTAGATACAAGTAAACGATCTATTTGATGTCATTCTATATGGGAAAATAAGTAAAACATATGCAATACAATTTTGCCCGCACCCTGTATATTAAAGTTTTATCTATTATATGTCTCACAGTACATAGGTCATGCAGCGAATAATTCAAATTAATATTTACATTTTTGCGTAAACAAGCTTGTATTTGGAAAAACATCGTCTATTTATCTATTTTCACTCACTGTACACTTATTTTTGACCCCAACAGATACTGCCGTATCTGTGCACTCTGTAGGTTTTCACATCCTGAATTTTGTCAAAGATACATAAACGTTTAATACAATAGCAATCTACCAATCAATAATAACACCGTCGACCAGACTACACAACATTGCATAATCGTGTTTAGACTTCGATCTGCCCCCCCGTGGAACCCATGGGCAACGGGGTTAAGTTCGCCCGCTCTTCAGCGGTATCGTTGCGCTGTCCATCATTTCCAGCTATCTGTTTTCTACTGGCTCGATTTTTCCCTAAGAAATGCTAGACCGGCGGCGTCGCGGAAACGCGGTCGTGCAGCTGTGCCGAATCTAGGTCCGATTCGATTGAGAATCACGTGCACATGCTGTTGACTGCACTTTGAAATCGGGGCTGCGTGGCTCGCGGGGGAGGGCGATAAAGCTTACACGCGCCTCCGCGTTCAGATTCGTTCGAACGAGGACGAGCCGAGGTTCGGTTTGTGTATGCATCGATCACGAACAAGTACGTATTATGTATCTCGGCGATAGTTTTTTGACACGTGCGAATTGTTACGCGCGAGACAGATTCGCGAAACGTCTTTGGAATTTCGGGCTGACCAGGCGCTGGGTTATACTACTGATATCGGCGCGACACGTGCGGATCATTCTACGTATTTTGTTTTCTTCGATGTTTGATTGAAAAACTATGTATGCGATGTATGCGATATACAGAGTAATAAATATATAATATACAGAGAATTAATACGGTATCGATATACACAGTGTACTCGGGATATTACAGGGTGTTTGTTTCTCGTAAAGTGGAAAACTGTACCAGTCGTTTTATCGAATCGTGTTTGTTCAGAAAGCAATATTTATTTAGAAAAAAAAAACATGTAATGTACGATTTAGTGTATGGTATTGATATACAGGGTGTCTCAATCCTTTCTTTAATACAGTGCTATGGTATTTTACGAGCAAAAATGCAAAACAGAGTTTGATAATTGTTTCAATGGATTTTAATCGTTTAGGAATCAATGCTTGTTTGTAAGAAATACACAATGTACTTCGTGTTTATAGTTATGATAAGGACTGTAATATTTGCATTCTAATGTAGATGTAATAAAGAGTCAATAATTAATTTAAATTCGGATATTATAATTTTGTATATGTATATGCAATATTGTTTCTATAAATAAATAAAGGTTTATATTTATATTACAATTCCTCTTCCTCGTTCTTGCATTTCGAATCTTGAATCAAAATAGTGGTTGAAATGAAAAATTAATAGCTGCAGGTTTTCTACTTCTAATGAATACAAAATCTCAGAGGAAAATGTTGTAGAGAGCTGTACAGTTATTTCATAGTTTGATTTACGACCTCGCTATATCGTGGCCGTATTATACAATGAATTATTACAATAATTGTCTATGAATGAATCGCGTGCATGTGGTGTACGCTGTTTGATAGCTTCGTTTGAACTATGTTTTCATCCCGTCTTGAGTACTTCGAGTCTAATGGAAAATGTGTCTTAAAACAGAGGAACAGAATATACGCGCACGCGAATATTGTAATTCAGCATGCTTTAAAATCGTTTTATATATAAATGGATTCTAAATTCTACATTGCAGATATTTTTAATGGATCTAAAATTATGCATTATGCATATCGTAGATGGATTCTGTGAATTCTGTAGATATCGTAAATAAATTCTAAACTGCAAATAGATCGTAAATTCTATATTGTGGATATCGTAGATGAGTAAATTGTAGAAAATTTGACAAAGACGATTGGGACTGAAATGAGACTTCAAATAAGCTAGGACTCGAATAAGATATTAAAATAATCGGACTTGGAATATAGTTTGAACGTTGTATTATTTGAAAAGTCCGATCGATCGAAGTGATTGTAATTTAATTAATCCTTTGTGCTATGATTTGAAGACGTCAGAATTATATAACGATGAAATATGAGAATCGAGATGTAAAAATTGAGAAAGATTGACAGATCGTGATATTCCGATTTGCTGACTTGTCTGGGTTCCTTGATTGATTATTAATGTAAATATTTTGCGCATATCGAACTTCCATGCTTTATATTGTAGTTCTGATAAACTTTGATTTAGAGCAGTGAAGGTCAATCAAAACAGCAACCGGTTTATACTACTTACTTTGCACTTGGCATATGGAATATTCTTAGTTTTCATCTCCCACATGTTTTGCAAAATCGTTAAAATTATCTATGATTTCATTAATTAACGATAATGTTGTTATTGCAAGTATTCTGCAAATAGCTTTTGTTCAAATTTGTATGGAAATCAACAATTGTAAATTGCTCGAATCAGGATCAATCTCTTTTCTTGACCGTTGCCTTCTTCTCATCTTAGTTTCTACAATTCTTCTTATTCTTCGTTATATTTATACATACGATTATAGCACGCTAAGAGACATCTATTAGTCTCGTTACAGCGTTAATTAATTTTTAAATGTCTCTATACAACGCACATAACATATTCGTATAAAGTTTTATTATGCAAATATTCGAATACTTTCTTTATTCAATTAAAAAAAGAAAAAGTACAAAATATAATGAAAAATTATAATCGTGAAAATACATTCGATGAATGGCAATCGTCAGACTGCGGATCTTTATGCAAACATAGGAAATTTGAAAGTGTCAAATTAGAAGAAATATATAAAATATACAAAGAAGATATACAGTGCTTTCTGTAACATACGGTAGATAAAATAATTTTCTATCGAGATTCTATTTCTTGAATTACATTCTCAAAAGTATGCATTTGCGTAAAAATCCGTATTCTGGTAGTCGCAGTGCGTGGAAAATAGTCGGAGTTGCGCGGAAACTAAACCGGCAAAGTTTGTATAGCGACGAATGATATTTCTTCGTTAGAGTTGCGAGGATCAAAGGAAACGTCGATGGAACAGAATGGAGGGATCAGTGGCTAACGTTTGTGCACGATAATACCGAGTCAATTGTTATTTCCTCGATCGTCATATCGGTTCCAGGTCGTACACGAGCCGACCTTAGACCTCGCGGCACGCGTCTTGCTTCTCTTCTACCTCTTCCGTCAGCCGTCTTCCTTCATAATATCTAATGAAATTGACCTTTCGTCTTGAAAATATAGTATTAGGTTATTCGATAAATTCATAGCGAAGCTTAAGCAGAAATCGAAAAAAGTATATTATAGTTTGTGAAATTCATAGAACGGGACCTATTATCGTTTGTAATATTTAACAGTGAAGAATAGATGGTGTTCTACTGAACAATTTAAATAAATCGAGGGCAATCGTCGTAGAATTTCCAGAAGTTGATAAATTTGGAGAATTATCGATTTCATATTGATTTTGGTATTTTCCAAGGTCTGGATTATTGTTCGACGAACCTTGTACTTGTTTACAATTCTTCCAATCGTATTGCGTCCCATTTCCCGCTGATATTTTTCACATTCTCTGGATCAAGGCTGAACAAGCTGAGACGCAAAAAAAGTAAGCATAACTAGAAAAGAACTTCATCGAAGGGGAAGTAAACATGTTGGTTGGTGAGTTTTCTTGACAAACCGGAATCTTCAACTGTGTCTGTTGTTCCTCTGCAATCACCGGCAACTTTTTCAGCTGGATCTTTGTAGATAGATATTTGCAAAACTATGGAAGTGGTATTTGCAACAGAACAATTCTTATTCGATCCACAAGAAGTTAGAAATTCTAGAAAGCTTCGGAATCAATAAGCTTCATCGCCACTATTTATTTTCATCGCTCCGTCGTTAGTCCGCCCTTTCTTCTTAGCTGTTCCAGCTCCGCTTTTCCAAAAAAAGAAAACCATGTAATCAACCAAACCACATATGTCTCGTTGGCACAAGGAATACAAATTCGTGATAATACGACGAAGACTCTATTTACAAAGCAACTAACATTCGGTTCTTTCGAATCTTACAACCCACAAAATAGCATTAAACTTCCTAAACTTGAAACTCAGTTTGCTCGGTTTACAAAGCAGTGAAGATAGGACAACTAAGAGTCCAAGCGGCGAAATGCCGATAAAACCTAACGAAATTAATTTCCAGATAATCAAAAGTTCAAATAGACGATTCTCCTGTGCGCGCAGCGTTATCATAGAAGCACTCCCCGATGTAATAAAGTCGTAACGCGTGCAATAAACGCGCACTGCAACGCGAGCCGACGATCTAAATTGAATATGTAGGGTAAACTTGGAAGAGATCATTCGGAAGATCGGTTGTGTTGGCTACAACGAACGCACAGTAAGTAAGAACGTTTGTAATCGAAATGCTTTGCCGATGATACTCGACATGATAATGCTCGTGGTCGTAATACAAAACTTGCGAACCGTCGTCAGCAACCTGTCAGCACGTCCTCGCTGACACGTGTCGCACATCATTGACGTAAATCGCGATACACGGAATACGGTAAATTAGCTTACGACGGAAATCGAGGAATTTTGTTTTTAAAACAAGAATGGAATACCAAGGTGGGTACGTGTAAGAAAACATTTTAATAGCTTGTCATTTCCTGTTTTCGGACACGTACGTATTTTCAAATATGAGAGGAGGCTGATGAAAATTTGGAATATTGAAAGGTTTAAACATGAAGTTTGGACACGTTTTATTTAATTAGATAGAAGGTGTTCGCGAATATCTGGTAAATAGAGATATAAAGAAACGATAAGAGGTATACAATCTGCAAAGGTGTATATAAAATATGCTAAGCATAGCGTTCGTTGTAACATTTAACGAAACAAATCTCCGTTTGCGAATATCAAACTCAATTTGTTTAATTACGTTTACAAAGACATGAATTTGTATAATGATCTGCAGTCTATCTACCTATAATTAGATAATTATAAAGCAAACTTCTTAATTCACGTATAAAGCAAGATTTTTGTGACGTTTGTTGATAAATGTAACGAAGGATGGTCAAATTCTTTGAACGTGAATGAATCTTTTTAATTAATTACAATTTCTTTAGTTATAGAAATCTGTGTAATAACCAGATATTCTTAATTACGAAATGCATACAATGCCAAGTAGGAAAAAAAAATTCGAAATTCCAACGAAACGAAATATTTTAGTGGCAAAAGTTTAAAGAGTTAAAGAAATTCAAGATATTAAAGAATCGCGATACTCTAATTACATTTGTCAGATATAGAACAAGGATCAAAATGCAAAATTCCAAAGAAACGAAAGGAAAGGGACCGAAGGAACGAATGGATCGTATTTTCATGTATTTCGTCAAACGAGCAACGAGGACACGATTCAACCGTACACTACTATAATATCACTTCTTTATTTAGGAGGGCAGTCACGGTGAACCAGAGCGAGCACCTAACACGCAGCATTTACGATAGGCCAGACTCAATAGGTTAATAGTAGGGTTTACACTAATCGAATGGGACGGAACTCGAGCGAACCGAGAGCAGAGTGAGTGGCGAAAATAATTCAGCTTAGTGATCTAATTCACCTATTGCCTCGTTCGGTCCTGGTTAAACGATGAAACATGATTGTGCCTCTGGCTGAACAGTAATTGGCATAATTGTTTCCCAACTGACTCGACATTTACAAGATTCTTTCTCAACTTGAACAATTATTCGACAAAGATATGGAATATTTCCTTCAAAAATCTTTCAATCCATCCTTAACGTAACCGTTTCCCAAATGTCTAAAAATTTCAAAGATTCTTTCACAAGTCAAGGAATCATTTACAAATCATTCGATAAAAATACAAGATATTTTCTCTGAAATTATTTTAAATCATAATTGATATAATAGAAAAATATAACATAATGCCAAATGTTTCAAAATTCGAAAGATCCTTTTCTAATTTAGAGAATTATTTACCAATTATTCTATAAAACTATAAAATATTATGTTGACAAATTTTCGAAAAGATATATATCTTTTTAAGCGTGATTCGATCGTGTTATCACTTTTTCGGTCTAATCATCCGACAGAGTGATATTTCATTGAGTTAGACTTGTATTAACCTAGTGCACTGTTATTGCACAGTAACTCTATCTAATTCAGCTGATCGTTAGTCTCAATGCACGCGCTGGAATAATTTTCTGGCTGACACCAGGCCAAATTGCAATTGTCCGCCGTCGCTGCGCCTTTAATCGATGAATTTAAGAACAAGTGGCCCGGTTCTCGTTTCCATTTCGATCATAAATCATTCGCTCCTTAACCCTTCGAATTAGACTCTATAATTTATTGGCATGATCCGTCTGCTCAACGTGTCCTCGAGTTGATTATTAAGAACGGTTAAACCTCGAATAATCGTAGAATAGAACTCTTACAATTTCATTTCTTAATTTCGAGCTTCGTGTGTGTAGAAAAAATTACATCTACGAATTGAAAACGAGTGTCGAACTTTGCTATTTTCTAACATTCGATACTATTATCTTTAATATCCCATTTAATTTAGCAATTTTACACTTTCGAAATTCCTATAAATGGATGAAAATCCACAGTCTACTAATTAGCAAAAGTGACACGCCGTAATTCAAACGATGCTTTATATGCGGTTCAACTGCACAGTTGAACTAATCTACAGCTGAACGATCTAAGCTTCCTGAATTGACTCGTTGGACGGATGCGTGCATTATGCAGAGGATGGTGGGGGAGGGTGCGTTGCTAGAAAGAGCGGCGAAAGAGACACGTGGAAGAAGTAGGTCTCCGCCAGTGTTCGTCGAGGATCATCCTAATCTGTGTTACCATCCGTACTTACCTCATTGTCGTTGACTGATCATGCACCTTGCTCATGCACATCGCCCCCCGCAGTGTTGCAAGGCATTAGTGCACGCGGCCTGACCTCTGGCCAAGCTATAGTCGTCGACCGACTGACGCTGCTCCTCTGCACGATTGGCACACAACGTTATCGTGATTATCGTTAATAAGCGGCAGACACGCAAATCTACCGAGCAAATTTTGTCACCAGGACCTGACTCATTCTTGTCCCTCTTTTTTTCAGGCTGCGCCGAAATAATCGGTCGCGACACCTCAGACGTGGGGTCTTCGTAGGTCTTTGGTTTCTTAACCCCCGGTCAGCTGTATGATTAGATCATATCAGAGTCGACTGTGGTGAATGAATTAAGAGAATACAGTTTTAGAGCACACAGTGGCTATGAAACTTATCGGAACATTACCCTTAGCTTCCAACGAAGCTTTCGTTTCTTCTAATCAGTGTCTGCACATTTCATTTTCATAGCAGATTTTTGCGCTCTTACTTTTGAGGATACTACTAAGTGAGCCACGCAAAATGGTTAAGAAAGATCTTATTATTTTCTATGTTCTCGCTGGCATTCTCTTTGCAGAGAAATGAATGTTTCTTATATTCTGAATCATCTTTGTCTTTCTATAGATTCAAGTACCGATCTTACCAATAAAATCTATAAAACACGATCCTAAGGCTTCAGAAAAATCTACAAAAATTATCACTGATAACGCTTTTATATCAATCCCCGACGAAAGGAGAGAAAGGAATATCCATAGCGGAGGTGAGAAGTAGACGAAGATCAAAGACAGAGTTCCTGTCGATCGCCACAGGAGACACGACAATAATTGCTCGTTATCTATTTAGAAGATCACATTTACCGTTGTCTTGTCTCGTTTCTCTATTTGCTAACGATTCTATATACGATCAAGGAATTTCTCGACGAGGAGCCGATACAAATTGTCTAGGGGAGCAGCGCGTGAACACCCGAGTATAAAAATACAATTATGGATGCAATCTGTCGATAGTTGTTTTGCTGATTTACGCCGTCGAGGTCCAAGTTCAGACGCCACGATCGACCTGGCTGTGTCGATGGAACGAAGTGGTGTCGACGACACCCTTATCGTTATACCGGTCGGAAAACTTTCACGTCGCATAGCATCTGCTCGCTATGTCGATAGACACATACACTGGTTCACGAAAATGCTCCAACACTTGTCATAGAAAAGTTTTATGTCCATATCGTGTGTGTAATATAAAACATTTTGAGATTTCATTAGCACCGCAGTGAAAGTCGGATTTTCACGCACTTGTGGGAAATCCGAAGATACAAAAATACACAGGTCGCAGATAATATGCGAAAATATGCCGAATATCTAAAATATTCGTTGTAATATTTAATAAGTAACGCAATTTACATGGATACAATTCTTTAAATTTGTAAAGATACGAGGCTGCATAAACGTTTCTCAGTCTGATCGCGATTATGAACTGACGACAAACTAACTACAAATCTGGCCCAAACCATTTTGAAGATACATGTGTCGGTGATTATGAAATAAAGATGGCATACAAAGTCACTAACAGTGATTTATCACAGTGATCGCAGAATCACGATCACGGTCGTGACGAACTTCATTCACGAGCGCGAACGTAATTCTTTTTATCTCGAGTGAATTTGCTCCATGTGATCGATGTGATCCATGTGATGTGATGTAATTCTTCGTCTGATTGTATTTTTTTTCTATTTAAATTACTTCGATGTAGCTCGTATAAAAATACCAGCATATAACGTACATTTATTTCGTCTAATATTAAAAATAAAAAACAATTCAATTTTCTTTTCTTTGTCTTACATCGGTATCTTAAAGAGTAAAATACTAATTCTTCTTCTCGATTTCGAACGAACGTGATCGAATATCACTCGCGATTCACGAGTGGCAAGTCACATCATTTCGATTTTGCGCAAAACGATTTTGCACTGCGTCTATTTATATTAGAATCATCTGAAACTATCTTTGAAAAGTAGTAGAAATTGAATTATTAGATTAAGTTGGTTGGGTTAGGTTAGGGTTAAGGTTAGGGTTAGGGTTAGGAATTGTAGGATTGAGTTGGTTGTTGCGTCGTTAAACAGAATTTCGTTCACGCGTTAAACGCGAGACTTTAAATATCTCGAAACGAGAAATGCGTGACTTGGACCACTTTCGTAATCATCGGCATATATATAGAAATAATAAGATATTTAGCACAAGTATATGTATATTTCGCGGAGATGGCAAAAATATTTAAGTAATCACTTATCCATTTAAACCTCGATGTTCGGTGAAACCATATTTGGCACTTATAATATACTTAAAATAACTACTCATGCTGTATACTAACTTTTTATTAAATATATGTATTTTTGCAATAAATATCTCGTAATTTCTATACATCTTCAAACTGGTTTCAAATTATACCGATATAATCGTGACAGACGTGTCTCGTTAAAGTGCTAATGAAATTACAAAATGATCGGGCATCTGTAATTTATATTTTTCAATAATCTTGCGCTTTTACGCGTTTACGTTTAATTACGTTTCTATGCTTGGTCCTTAATGAGTCGGAGATCTCTAGCCTATTAAATACGCCGAGTCGAACTTAAACAGCGCTTGACTGAGAAAACATTGGTTACACAATTGCCGTAACCGATTCGTAGAAAACACACCCTGAACGTTGCTCCGCGGAACATGCGCCTCTCGCGTGTAATTACACGCGTTATGCAATTCCCCTCGAATTTTTTGCCCAAATAATCTGTGAAATGCATCGATGTAAGCCACGGGACCTCTATTTACACATCGCATTGACATCAAAATAACATACATATAAAATCGGCTACTTGATGAACCTATTTATATTTACGCGATTTGGTATATTAAAATTTCTAGGGTCAAAACGGTTCATGGGTCAATATCCACCGAAAATAGAAGAAACGTTTCGTAATGGGTGTCTTAACGCGAACTTAAACTCATAATAGAATTTCCAGCTACCATGAAGTTCTATACGACTCAAATTTTTGTATCCTTAAGCTCTTCCCGCTTTCTATAGCCCCGCTATTAATAATTCGACACCTAAGCCTAACGCAGACCAGCATTCATCGAAAGTAAACGAAACGTGTTTTAATAAAACTTTCGCTCGCTACCGAGTTCTATCAAACTTGAGTTTCTCGTCTTTAAACCATCAGCTTATCCTTTTCTCAGAATCTTTTCAACATTGATTTGCGTTATTCCAGACGAAGGCCTAATTGGATGTTATAATTTCAGAAAAGAGACCTATTCTTATTTAGCGAAGCCAGCATTTACCGAGAATAGAAGAAACGTGTTTCAATGAAATCTCCATCGACCGCTGGCAGTTCCGTCAGAATCGAGCATCGGCCTCGCTCGGCTCTTCCTCCTTATCAATCGAAGCTTTTTCCGCGGCAGCCGACTAAATATTCGGAATATTACGCTGTTCTCATCCGCTTCTCGTTCTGTTATTGTTCTATATTTAAACATGAAACTTTACCCCTCGGCAGCCAGTGCAACAATTATTATATACATAAAAGACGCGCTCATACGTAATGGCCGTTCTCGCGGACAAACACGAGAGATATTCAATAAGGTGCATGACACATCCAAGCTTTGCTCTCTCCCCTGGTGAAAACAGAGACAGAGATAGAGAACGGAACGGAACGGGCCGCGCTATCTTGGACATTCACATCGGTTCAGAGGTCAATCAATTGGAAATGAGAGATGGCGAGAAAAAGGTTGGCGAAGAAGGCGAGAGTGTGGTCGCGAGCGTTGGAAACCGGCCGTTAATGGTCAGCTGCGTTATAATTGAAACCGGCAATCTTTATTGTCGCAATTATTCTCGCACGGGTAATGGACTTTTTTACGAGACGCACGAGAGAAATTTGTCGGTACACGGGAGGCACGCTGGTCGACAATCCTTCCCCTATCGCCCGATAAAATTCGTGCGATGTCACGAAGAGTATCTCGGGAAACGCGTGGAATTAGAATCACATCGATGGTTCGTCGTTTCTGTGAAAATGGGTTTGTCCATCGTTCGCAGATGCAACATATAAATAGAAAACTTCTCTTGCCTATTTTCTAACATCACCCACCATAGGGTTATTCGAGGCATATTCTCGTTTTTTATATCTCTTCGTCGTTGGATCTGAAGTACAGGATATCTCTGATTATTATATCAAGGACTAGCGATGTCGCGTAATGTACAAAGCAAGATTGAATTTTAAGATGTCGAAGCTTAAGTGACTCGAATAAATAATTACGAACGAGAATAAATAATTTACGTTACGTGGTAACGTGATCGAAGCCAGAGAGGTTCTATGGCTCGAGCAAGAAAATCAAAAATAATAAAATATCGTTGGAGGTTTCATCTTCCAGACAATCGAGTTACATAACTTGTCAAGTATGCGTAAATTTGCCTGATCATAACTAGACAGAGTCATAGAAATGTTGGAAACGCTTCGTTAAAATAACTGGATTTATGTATGAGCTGTTGGTGAACCTTAATTGGGTTAAATTTGAGTAATCTGCGGGACGCACGCGGAACTTTAAACTGGTTGCTTGAGTTAATATCAAGAAATTAACCTTTCCGCTGCAGAAGCCTCTGCCAAGAAGCAATCATGCGGCATGAATGTACTTACGAGGTATACGCGCGTTGGTAATTTTGTTTCAGACCATCATCTTGTGATCGCATTGTCGCAACTTCTTTGCAGAGGAAACATTTACCTACGATTAATAAAAAATCTATTAAAAATCCTCTTTCTTCCGTTATCTCGTAAATTATAGCATAAATTAGAAGTTGGATTATTAAATAATATAATACAACGTACATGATATATTCATAGAAAGTATCCGTAAGTCTGCAAATACTTTGATAAACCACTATAACTTTTACGTATCTTTTCTCTATTTTTTTAAATAAATAGATCGTTTATTTTGTAAGTGGTGCAGGTCCGTTCATGACTCTGAAAAACACACTGGTCTAGTTAATTTAGAAAACAAAATATTAAGTAAACGTAATGTAAATGATAAAAGTATATTCGCATAATGAATTTACGCTTACTTAAACGTATAGAGAAATGGACAAACTACGTAAACCTCGACAGGATTTTTCAATCGATAGAAACGCGAACACGTTGATATTTCGAAACAAAGGAAAACACCACTTGCGAAATAAACGATCCATAATGCCACTTGAGAAATTTTGTTTGAGAGTAAGCGTTACTCCCACAGCGTTACTCGGTTATTTCTACCGAATCGTGTTTCGGCAAGGCTGTTTAATATTTCCACGAAGCAGTATCTATCATAAGACCACCCAGTGACGAGACACTATTTTGCTAACACTCTCTTGTTCGTCACGGCATTAATTTACGAGCTTGTAAATTCCGATTTCACGACCGCTTTGAAAGCAGTTGCGACGCGACGCCTCTATAAAGTTTATTTCCGGTTCTTTTATGAGAGAATCGCTGCGATGCATAATTAACTGAAATCGCGTGCGTCCTCTATCGTTCCAGAAATTACGTTTCTCGAAATTAATGATCCGTCGGTCGTCCTACTAATAATTCATCGATTGGAGCAGGGTAATACGATCAAGCGATCAACTAATCTGTTGATCCTCTTGTCCTTGTATACACAAAAACATTTTTGTGAATGACTACGTTATCTGATTTATAGTTTGTAACTCGGTTGCAAGTGAGGAAACGTAGATGCCAATGACTCGAGATATTCACCCAAAGGTCGGTTTACAATATTTTTAGACCTCCATGGGATTTGGTGAAAAACAAGAAATAAACATCAGGCTGAAATACAACAGGGGTCACGAAATACGACTGACCCCAGAAATTATGGGCGCATAATTGGATCCCTTTAGGCTCCGAAGATACGTGCGTATGGCTAGATAACAGTATCCCACTGAAGCAGGGAAACCATAAAGTTACTAAAAATATCGATCAAAGTCGATCTATCTGGAAAATAAATAACTTGTTTTCTATTGAAATCGATATTACCGGAATGTAACTTTGTCTAAAAATAAGATTCAGATATCTGTCCTGTCCTTTTCCTCTTTCAATTTTTTTTCGTTACCATCTTTTTGTACAATATGTGTTATCGAGACGTTTGATAATATTTACGAACCCTTTCTTTTACAAAAGTTTATCGATAAATTACAATTTTGCAAAGTACACGAATATTTCTCGCGCGCTTTCCCACACTTTCTACGTTATCGATTTACAATACCCGATCAGCTAATATTACCAATTTAATCACGTCGTTTGGTCAGATTTTAACTTTGTAACCTTCGTTTTGTAAACCTATTACGTATACGTTGCTAATAATTTGAACGTCCTAGCTTATTAATACTACGAATAATGGACTCTTTAAATACTTTTATGATCTCTGCGACATACACTGCCACCGAATATTATCTCGTAGCTTCTATGTACGTTTTCACGATATAATCCTAATCGAATCGATATAATCGAGTCTTATTGCAGCGCTAATGAGACCTCAAAATATATCGTTATAACAGGCATAATATAGTGTTCAAGAAAGTTTCGTACAGATGTTGGAATACTTTCGCGACTTACTGTACCTACCCTCGATATCGGCCACGATCTGACAGAAAAATTGCCACCTGTTCTACAATTCATAAACGCAATCTCATCGTCAATTGTCAGCTTCATGCAGGAATCTCTTTTAGCCTGGTAGCCAAAGACTTCTTCGCAGCCCTTAAATACGAATATAATATTATTTATTTATAAAGCAAAACGACAGCTACACGGATCAGTAAACAAAGAAATACTCACGGGATTGGCAATCTGAGTAACGAGTTGGCTCGTCTCCTCCTGGTGAACCGATTAAACGGGGAACGGGCTAACAAATCTGGTCAACAAATTTCTACAATTCAAAACAGTTAAAAAAAATTAACCTTTTCATAATCTTCAACCCCCTAGAACCTCCAAGTATCGTTAACTTCTGGCCTCGTGTAGGCTATTCTAAAACGTCTACCATAATCGAAAACAGTGAGGAAAGATTGACCTCTTTGTAATCTCCAATCTTTACTTCCCTTCGGATCGATCAATCGTACAAAATATCGCGTTATCTTATCCCGGATATAAGAATACATCTCCGAAGGGGAAACGAAAGAACGAAGGGTCACGGGTCACGTTCGAAGGGTCGATTCCTTAGGGAGCGGCGTTCTCCGTGTTTGAATCAGCCGGTGAAACTGGCGGGCACATTTTTTCGACGGTGATGGCGCCGCCGTGGCAACGATAACCGATAAGGGACACGAGTTACACGCACGATAACCCCGTGGTAACTCGCGCATGAGGTCGCGCCGGGGAGCGGCACGCTTTCCTCCTACACGGCCGACTTCGTGGCGTTTATATTTAGATTATCAATGGCCGGCCAGGGTATACCAGGAAACACGGACACGCTTAGAAGAAATCGACCAGGGATTCCTGGAAATCGGAATCCGGATTCGTGATTACGGATACGTATGTTTTCGTACGATGCCCGAAAACTGCTCCCCGCCTAACTCGCCTAAATCATTTCGCTGACTAGTGACAGCGGGGCCGCCAGTGAAGATTCAGGCGCGTTCACGTCGTTCAGGCGAATTGATTCGCAGTGACAGATCTGTATTTGCCTTTGATGTTGTTTATTTGTCCTCAACGAGAGCTATGCGTACCGAGTAATTGTATAATATATTATTCAGCAACGGTGTACACACAAACAGAGAGGAACCGAAGCGAACAATTGTGTTTAATTAATAGACAATGAAATTTAAACTTCGATACAACTTGAATGGATGATTACGCTGATTGCGTGTGTATGTTAAGTGTTTGTTCGATGCTTACACTTTGAATGTTTAAAGCTGTACAATGTTTGCGCGGGATATCTACTGCGTGAATGCTCGAAGATGTACAATGTGCGATGTCTGAGAACGTTCAGTGCTAAAGATTGTCCAGTGTTTGGATGTTATACGAGTCCGTGTTTGCTCGATGCGATTCGAATGGCGAAGTTTGTAATTAACGAAAACGGCTAAAAGTAGGAAACTTGAACATACGTTTCATGCGTTAACGTACAGCGAAATATTTAGGCAGTCGATCAGCTATTCTATTCAAGCCTTTGTCATCGAATGTCTCCACAACGGCGGTAATTATTGGTTCGAGTATTTACACGCTGCTTCGGCTAGTTGATAGTGCTACCGGAATAATACACCGACCGCAAGGGGTTAACAATCCTCGATATTTAACGATAGATAGCTCTAATTGTATGTTCAATACGATTTATTCGTGTTACGTACTAATTTTCTACTAAATATACATTTCCAGCTTATATCTTGAAACTTCTAGCTAGTACGTTGCAACTCCGTACACTGTCAAATTAGCTTCGAAACTAATATAATCGTGGTAGTTGTATCTTGTCACAGTTCTAATAAAATTTGAACATGTCTTATGCAGGGTGTCCGATAACGTGCGGTATAACCGGCTGAAGGATGACTTTACGTGAAAGACTAAGTCGCTTCGTTTCTGAGAAAATCGAGTTTAAAACTTTCTCGAGTATACTTTAAACTAGGCTAAATCTGCACTGAACGGGGGTAAATACGATCGACGATAATTTAAACTGCGCATGAAAATAAATCAAAAATGCAGAATACAATTTCTTCGTAAGATGCGTTGTTTTCGAGAAAAATAAATTTGAAAGTTTATCATGCGTGTGCATTAGATCAGTTCTTAACCAAACTCTGTTTTCTTGAAAATGAGGCCTTAAATCGTTTACTCGGTACTCGTACTGTTTACTCGTACCAAATCGATACGTAGCCAAGTTTAAATATACTCGACAAATCTTCAAACTCGATTTTCTCAGAAATGAAGCGCTATATGAAAAAATTGTCAAGTATATTTTCGATTTATTTCCCCGAGTAGAATCGCCCCGCGCCTGCTTGTACCAGCAATTACAGGACAGACTTAAGGACAGACATAGCCAAAGACTCAGCGTTCAGACTGTCGATATTTCCAGGTTTTCAACATTCTCGTCAATATTGACAATAAATATCGATAGTCTGGACGTGCCCTCGCGGTTTTCTATGGTAAATGCTAAAATTTGTTCGCGTGGTAAATGTTTAAACTGTTTGATATGGTAACTATTGGAATTACCACACGAAACCACGGTGGGAAATCGAAACGCCAGTGAGTCACTGATTCTGTTCGCTTGTTCCAACATTCGCGCGGGACGGCGCAACGAGAGCGATAAAAGGCCAGCCGCCCCGCGTCTCTTACATAAAAGTAATAACAACTGTTGGACGCGTGCCGGTCTCTTGGACCAGTAGCCAGGTCGTAGTAGAGAATCGTGCGGCTGAGGCGGGTGCAGCCGCCGCGATGTCCGGTTTTATTCCATCCAGGAGGAGGGCCGCGAATTGCGAAACCAGCTGTTCGAACGTTTGACCCAGCGACACTGATATCGCGTATCTTGATTAAGCCAGCATGTAACGACCTTTGCATTCGCCCGATATCCCGCCACCACGTGAACGCACTGACCGAGAAAGTTTGAAAATGGAATTCACGTGCGTCCCTCGAAACTTCCTGGACGATTTAATGTCCCTGAATCCATTTGTGACAGTTTCGATGATGGAGCACGAGGAAATCGAAGTGAGAGGGACAAGTAAATTAGCAAGTTACACAGGCTGTCTCGGTGATCATGATCCGCCGATCGATACGGAAGTGATTCCATGAAAAAATAAATGGAAGATGTGAAATAAAAGGTTTTTTTACGCGGTGCTTCGTCGTCGATAAAATTCAATTTGAAAATTTACTTAGTACGTGTGAACGAAGCTGATTACTGACCAGGTAGAGGCAGGTAATACTCGGCAGATTATTCTACGTGCGAAAACGAGTGAGAAACGTGGAATAAAATTTGTTCGTTTAAGCATATTCCGTTCAAGCGTACACTGACATTTTAGCTTTCTTAATACGAGATTCGTAGCAACGTATTGGATAATAATCTTGAAGCAGAGTCCCAACCGCGTGCTCGCACGGAATCGTATGATCCCTGTGTAACCGTATTACCCAAATAATTGGTTATCGAGCGAATTCGGTATTCCAGATTTGATAAACTTTCTATTTTGGACGTTGTCTGTGTCCCGGACTCGGTACGAGCAAAAATAAAAGTAATAAATTAGAAACCAACTTCTGGGAACAGCATACATCGGATAAATCAATGAGATTCGTTCCTTTACGAAACAAATTGCTTATCAGCATCTGTAAAAAACAAGAGAGTGTATTATAATTGGCAATTAAATGAATCGAAGAATCTACACAGATATATCGATTTAAAAAGCAGTAAGATAATATGAGAATAAAGAATAAGATAAAATAAAATATAGAATGTAGAACGTAATATAAAAATAATTGGCAATTACAAAAGAGAGAGAAACCGGTTAACGGAAGAGCTGATGAAGGTAAATAGAAAGCACGATCAAACACACAGAGAGAGAAAGTGGAATTTGCGATCAAATTAAAACGAATATCATTCGTTTACCAGGTTGCGGATCGATCGGAGGAAAAGGTAGCACGAAGAATGCGTGCATAAACACGTCTATTAAATATCAGCGGGAAAAAGAGAGGCTTCATAATCGATGAGACACCCCAGAGGGAATTCAGTGACAGTTAAGTCATGGAGAGATTCAGTCCGCCAGCAACGTCGTTGAGGAAGAGAATTAGCCCTCCGATAGCTTGGAATCTTGGCCTCACTAGCAGGGACCCGAGAATTGTCAAAGTAATCCTACTGGGACATCAGGGCGTCGGTAAAACCGGTAAGAATCCAATTTAAGAATTATAATATTTCAAATATCTCAAGATACTTTACAAGTAGTTGACTTTAATATTCCAGTTGTGGGATTTTCAAATTCCCAAATCTTTTATTTTCTACAATCTTTTTGTGATTGCAAATCTTTAAACATCGTCGAATTTCCAAATAATCTAAATTATCGAACTCTCGACTTTTGAAATTTCCAAATTGCCAGATATCCGAATTTTTTAATTTCCAAATTCCTAAATTTCTGTATTCTCGTATTCCCGAATTTCTCAATTATCGGACGTTCGATTTTCCAAATTTCCGAATTTCAAATTCCCCGAGTTGTTCTCGAGTTTCCAAATTTTCAAACGTTCGAGGCATCCACGTGAGATCGATATTACGCGATGATTCTACCTTTGGCGAACACTAACACGTTGACAATCGATAGCCCTGGCAGTGCGATTCGCGACGAAACGGTATATAGGGGAGTACGATTGTTCTATCGAGAGGGTTTACAAAGTGGACAGTTTCCTGGATGCGGCGTGGGAGATAACTGATCCCCCAGGATATCTACCACCTCCGTCCGAACTGAAATTACGATGGGCAGATGCTATCGTTCTCGTTTACTCGGTGTCGGATCGTGTCAGCTTCGACGAAACATCTCGTCTTCGGTAAGAAAATTTATTAATCGCTCCGATTGGAACAACACTGATTGGAATAACAGTGTTTAGTCTATGTAACGTTTCTATTAATAAAGAAGCGTAATGAATTAATAATCAAAGAAGGGGAATATAATTTGTCAAGTGACGTGCGAATATACTAATGAACATAATTAGCTATTTTTAAATCGTTAATCGTTACATTGTACAGGATAAGTCAGAAAATATCTTTTCTATAAATTCTCAAGGAATTTTTGAAAGATAATGCTCGTGATAAAATTTCTTTGCAACCTTTCTTCTACGATAAATATTTGTTTAATATTATATTCTATTAAATATTTTCAATTAACGTTCGTTTCGAATTAAAAATATCATTTTTACCACAAATTCTTAGCTCTTTGTACGCAACTTTCGATAGAATCGCATCTCACTGTTTATATTATGTGTGATAAATATATTTTTAAATATCTGCAATTCTGTCTGGTAAAAATTTACAATTAGTATTTCTTACCCGATATTTATTTTAGATTTCTAGTATCACACGCGAGGAAAACTAGAAAGGTTCCACCGATAGTGATCCTGATAGCAAATAAAGCGGATTTAACGTACACTCCTGGCGAAAGGGTAGTTTCTACGGCAGAAGGACGTCAAAGGGCGGAAGAGATCGAGGCCCACGCGTTTCATGAAATTTCCGTCAGAGAATCTGTCGAACAGGTAACATTAATACCAAAATTTGTATTTCCTTGCCATGAAAATAATTATTCGTATACCGAGCACCCTTCATCTTGGCCTTTACCTTCCATAATTAGATGCGTAGTAATAATAGATCCATTGCCAATGCTGCGTCGATGCGCTTTAACCTGACCTCGAAAAAAACATAGTACTACGTCGATGACATTTTCCACGTTAGAAATGTTACGAACCAACGTGTAGCAACATTATTTTTATAAAAAATACTGCTTTAAATCTTTAACCATGCAAATTACAAAGTGTAACATTACGCGATATCGACTCTGCAAGACAACAACGATGCGAAAATAAATGAAAAGCCATGTAAAATAAAATTGTCATATTTGAACGCGCGTTCGGAAACAGATTTGAAAATTGTGTAAACGCACGTTTAGAAAAGTCAGTAGTCGTTGACATGGCATTGCGCGGTGCGGCGTTGCGTCTCACGTTATTACGATAAAACCACGAGCTTTTGACGTAACACTGACATTGACTCTTTTGCCATACCTTTAACCTTAGGTGGCAAGGACTAAGGCACAGGCCATCCGACCTGTAAATTACTATCTATGCTATTCATAAGGTAAACAATTACGAGATAACAAATTCATTGCACAAATGCCACTTCGTTTCGTAACGATCTTTCCTCCAAGCGATATGCCATCACTCGTATTGGAAGCTCGCACATATTTTTAAAATTCTATTTAACAAACCCTGGAAAATAAATTCATAAACTTCAATTTATGACGTGTTGTTTTCATTTTTGAATTATGTCATATTCAAATTCTCCTATAATCGTAAAATGAAATTAGTACGAGGAAGTCGACGAAAATATATACTTATCGTGCGCTTTTCTCCTGTAATCTTCGTTCAATCAAATGGCTCGATAAATTCAAAATCTACGATATAATCTGATATACATATCTGTTATATGAATTCATTCGGAACATCCTCAAAAATTCCTTTCCTTCCTCGAACGATGGAGGGTCACAATCGTGCACTTCCTTCATTTTCTAAAATTTGGTAGAGAGCCAGCCAGACACAACACCACGTCATCCGACACGAAAGCTTCGGCAGACAAGCGTTTGATATCTCGACGAGTTGAATATTCGTGGAGTCTCGTACGCGACGATATGACATTGAGATCGTTGACGTAACGTCACACGTCATCGATCGCGAAAGAAAGCCCCCGTCGATCGGAAATCTCAGCTGGAGTTCTGCTATTACTCGTCTATTTCAATCGCGAAAGAACGCAGAGAGAAAGAGAAAGAGAGAGAACCAAGAGGTTGGCGAATCGATCGCTTTGTCACGATCGATCCCGCGGTCGAGCCTAATCGCGAGCCTCGTTATTTTTCTAAAACGATTGTTTACTTCTCCGGGAAACCGGTCATGGCGTTTACGCGTGATCACAGAGTGGTAAACAAAATCTGTATCGTGGAGCGAGCGGAACGCGGGCGATACGGCGGCCATCTCGAAACGATCGTTCCAGCGTTATCGGTATCGTAAACGTGCCTATCGTAATTAAAAATTTGTTTCACAATTAATTATGTGTACTAGGTGGAAACGATATATGGCGTGGTCGTGGTATCGAGGACTGAGCTTCAAATTTATTCTGATACGTTTCAAGGGTGGAAACACGCCTGAAATCGTTTCAGCCTTGAAGAAGCGAACCGTAACGTTCGAGAAACGTCGGAACGAAACGCAACGCACTATTAAAAATCGATCGAGACTCGAAGAACCACGAATACGTCGTGTAATGATTACGATGACGGTTTAGAGTCTAAAATATATTACGTATGCTGTACGAAACATCTGGAAATTTCGTTAGCGCTCTAATGAGACTATCTAATGTGACTATATTTGGCGAATCACGGTATTGTGTAACGAATATATTCCATTTAGTTATTTTATTTAATTCTTGCCTTTCGGCACTCTGAATGGTTTCCGTGGTTCTTCCGCTTTACCACAGTGCGTCATCTCAACGCCATGCAACAATAATATTCTTCTCTTACGCTATGACACTTAGTATAATAAATATAGAAACAGACCAAAATTATGTTACGATCCAATGGACGATACCGTATGTTCTTCTTTGAAAGAATTTCAGGTAGAAGTACGAGCAAGAAAAGATGAAAAGAGGGGGGGGGGTCTATAACTTGTTCTACACGTGTCGCAAACTGTTACACACAAGCACAAATGAAAAAGTGGCATGAGCGATAATGAGACTGGTTTTAAACGTACTTTATGAGAGAAAAATATATATCAAATATAATCGTCATAGCGGTTGAGCAGATAATCCCGCGAGGTTACGTAACGATAGCAGCGGACTGACTCGATTATTTTTATTCGACAGGTCATGGCCGTTTTCACCGACATCTCCAAGCTGTTGACGGAATTGCCGGGCAATTCTGGCCAGCAAACAAATTCCTTCAGGGTGAGAGCCTCCACTGATGGCACCTTGGACGCTCTTCGACGCCCCTCGCCTGTTCCGCTCAAACGAAGATTCAGCATTTCCGTTCGTGGAACCCTTCATTGAGCGAAGACAAATTTAGAGCTTAAAACTATGCGCTCTGTAATAAAGCTCCTGTTCTAATCCTTCTAGTTTTGAGAAATATCGACTGTTCGTTGTCAATTTGTAGTATCGTGGTCGTTTATTGTAAGTATTGTAAAGGCGTATTTTGTTCATTTTTAGAAATATTTTGAGAATCTTTTCACTTTGAGAAATATTTTTAGAATCTTTTCACACGTTGCGATATATTTTTTAGAATTTAAACTTTCAAACTATATTTTTAGATTATCAGATAACATATTTGTGGTCCAAGTCTGTCCTCAGTGAACTGCAATGTGCGCTATTGAAACATGATCAAAAGCCAAAGAACCACAAATATGTCAGTGAGAGATATTTTTGGACAGCTTTATCTTTAGGTTTAACGCAATTTATTAAAAATTCACTATCAGCCAATATGAAGTTTCGAATCGCTATATGTTTCATAGAAATAAAAAATTTAAAGAAAAATCTGCCGATTAAGCAGTAAATAAACGATCGATAAATTCTGTTTAATACCTCAAATATTTCTCTTGCATGTGATATTAATGTATTTAAATTATTGCTGGTATTTGTTGAGTATATATTTAACTGTAAATCATATTGATGTTAAAAAGTTCAATGAAATAAAATTTGCACAATAATTATTTCGTAAAAATAAGTATGAATTATAGATTATTCAAATTACGATTAAGTTATATTTAATGTATATTTAATTGTAAAGATTATTGTATAATTTCTCAAATTCAATCAATAAATAGATTTTCTAAAGCAAATTCGAATGTCGTATCTTTCATCCTTAACTCTGTCCACCTCTCACTCTCCTTGTAATTTTCACGAGTTAGAATGTGTAAAACATCAAAACGATGTGATGACCAGTTCTCAAAACAGCTGTCCTCAAAACTCCCATTTTAAGCCAGTATTGTTGGAGGAATCAATCGTTTTTCACGCAATCTAGAAAATGTAAAAATCCTCCAAAGCATCACGGTTAAGAATCAGCCCATCGAGAGTCTCGAATATTCGAACGAGTATGTGGATATGAATGTGGATATGTCGATTCAACAAACGTCATTTTAGTCAAGCTAAAATTTTCATCCCAGTCTTTGCATACTAACGAATATATTTTATGTAGTTCTAATGATCGTTTATTAATCTTTTTGACAAGCTGTTTTGGGGCCCCCATAGCGTTCCGGGGCCCAACGCTTACAGTGATATTAGCGTCAAGGTAAATTCGCCCCTGAATTCATCCATGTCTTATTGCCAGCGTGAGAGCCTTCGGATTCTCGTCCTGGATCGCTGCTCTACAACGGGCTATTGTGTTTGAGGCACTTTTCCCAACTAGTAATACAAATTTTAATAACACTTTATTTTGCGCAAATGGAAAATAAGTAAAAGTAAGATAAAAAAAAATATCACCTCTTAATCTAGCTGCACGTTGCACTCCGAGATTTAATTCTTTTAAATTCGCCGTGAGTTCTCTATAACTCTTCATTCTGATTTCATGTTCCCTGATCAGATCGACATTAACATTTTTCAATTGTACGAGTCTCTTTCTCATTTCATCGATATTCTCGAGAATTCTTGCATCCTCCAAGCGAATTATAATATTTTTCAGTAAAACTGTTTCATTAGCCGCCTCTGCTTGCAATCTGGTATCAATTTCCTTTAACTCTGCAATAAATAAATAAATTATCCTCCGATATTCTCTGAAAACCATAAAATATATATTTTCTTATCGTTGGACTGCGAATTTCTACGCATTTATGGGAAACTTGAAGATGCAAAAATCCACATAAAGAGGACAACCATTTCCTAAGCCTATGTTCCATCTTTTTAATAATGTTTATGAAAATACGTATTTGTATCAATATATTCGCAATCTAATTATTACTTTGAGTCACCTTTGACGTGTTCCAAGGCGTCCAACATCTTCTTCTCTTCAATCGGAAATGAAACTTCGGAAGAAAGCTCTCTAAGGCCCAAGTACAAGGCTAACGACTGAATGATGTCGCCAGCAAATGTAGAATCTTCTGTTTGAATGGTTACTTTTCCCGTTGCGTCTGCCATGAAACAATGAATCTTGTTGTCTCTCATGCCACGAAGCCACATTTCAATACCTCCGTTGTTTGGTTTGTCTTCCTTAATTTCGAACTCTTCCGGAAGGATGAGACTTTGATTCAACCAAAGAGCGATTCTTTGAGGTCTCTCCGCAAACTGATTAACCAAAAATAGATATTCTGTATAGCAGCGGCGATAGTTATTCGAAGGATGCGTAGATAAGTTAAAAAATAAGCAGATGAAAATAAATGTGAATTTTCAAAAAATTAAAACTAATACCTCAGCTGTGACGCTATTTTTCGCAAAGTCCTCCGCAATTTGCGCGGGCCGTTCGATGATCTGGTACATGCAAAATCTAGGCAATTGGCGCGTCATTTCGAACACCTTAAATGAAGTAAAAAAGTCAGGATAGAAATTGGAATAAACTTGTTTTACATATCGAAATAAAATTTCCAATGAAACTTCATTCGTTTCAATTTGTCGGGGAGCAAACAGTTTATACGTGTAATATAATAGAAGCTCATCAACTACCTATTATCTGTTGCTCGCATAATAGGAGCTCACGTTTGGATAAATGAATTCAACCAGCAAAAGTTCAGTTAACCGGGCACTAAAATTTCGTTCGGATAAATGAAATCCTGCTGTACTAGAATACTGTGCAGTAAAATGTTTTGTAAATGCCCCTTCTTGCTTTATATGGTACCTGTAACAAATCTGCAGCAGCTGGACCAACGCATACTTTAACATGCATATCGACAGGGGCGTTCTTCGGAGGACGAAGCTCTATTTCCAGCTCTCCTCTAGGTCTGCTGGGATGGACAACGAGAGTTTCGCCTTCGAACACTCCTTCGGTGAAAACTATCGCGCAATACATCTTGGGCAGAGTAAATGTACGATAGTATTAAAATTTATCTCATCTAAAAATGATGAAAGTATGTATCCTTTACGTTTGATGTTACAAATATGAGAAATTTTATAAAAATAAAGAAATAATTGTTTTCTACATCCACCGTTCCGAATTCTTCGTTATTTTATTGTACTGTGAAAGCGTTAAAGAACATTTTAAAAAGACAAAAATTTGTTTTATGCAAGAACCGATCGACTTACAAAAAGGCCAGGTCCAGACGCAAGGGCAACACGAGCCGCACCGTTGCAGGTCATCAAGCTCACTGCCAATTTCGTTCCATGGAACATATTCGGAACAGACGCGGCCCTCTGCCTAAGCTCCATTTGGAGGATCTGCCTTTTCGCCAATAAATCGCGCATTGCCTCGCCAGGTTCTGGAGTATCCATCGCGGAACCGGAACCATAGCCGCGCACTAAAATATAATTCGAAAAATCTTCCTGTAGATCTTTTTAGTCTATCACTGTATGCGTATATACATATTCTATTCTACCTTCGCCAGTAGAAGACACGACGACTAAATCAGATTTGCCGATTCTCCTGTAATCAGCTTCCACGATTCCAGCTATTCCGGCGGATAATTGAATTTTAAAAATTACTTCACCGCTATTGGATGACCTTGCGTCTACTTTTCCATTATTCCAACCAGTTATGACTTCCGGTGCACCGTCTCCGTTCAAATCAAAGCTCCTCGTGACCACCACCCGATGCTTCGACTGAAAAATTTATGAAAACGAACGTTCCTACGACCTAAACTCAATCATCGTATATTGATTTCTTTCTTGGTACTTATATTCTGCGATTTAGACTGACCTTGACACGCCATAGTCTTTGAGTCATTTCATAGACACCAAGAGTCCCATTTCCTACTGAATAAACGAATCTTCTATTAGGTAGACCGGTTAGAGTGGTAATTGAGGCTGTTTCTTTAGCTTCCCAGAGCAGATTGTCTTTCTTGTACACCTTTATTTCGAAATCTCTGGTCCCAATGACCAACTAAATATTGTTTGTATTTATTAGAGAAGGATTTTTATTAGACTTATTTCCTATTACAATTTACCTCGTTTTCGTCATCACCATCGAAGTCAAAAACAGCTAATGTAGTTACAATACCTCCTAGTACTGTCCAAAATATCTCCGTGCCTTGTGAGTCTAGAACTGTTATCGAACTATTGCCACCAACGATTGCAACTTGATTTGGAAGCCAACTTAATTTACCAATGATTATACATCTTGCACCATCAGACATCTAATAAAAACAATATAATTTATTTGAGTTTTAGTATGATAAGCAAACTTCGGATTTTTATGCAAATTTACATATATCCAAGCAACCTGAGAAGCCTAAGTACAGATCATCCGTCAAATATTATAACAAGTAATATACTTCGTATATTTTATGTATTTTTGCATATTATATACATTTTATGCAGCTTTAAATTTCAAATGAATGCATAAGTATCTGTAGTCTAATAATTGCAGTACCTCTTTGTAAAAAGCATCCGAGTTGTCTTCTATGTGATAGGCCAAAATATGAGATGCAGTTCCAATTAGAAGAATATCTCTCTCGTCATCACTAAGTCGACCAGTGCATAATGCTGTAATCTAATAATATACATATACATATTGATTAATTTGTAGTAAAAGTTAGTTTTTATTGGTATTTTTATAATTATTTAATTAATTATACCTCGGTTCCTATCTTAAGTTCCGCGAGTTCTCCGCTCCAAGATACTTTTCTGTCGGATTGTTCGTGGTCTTGGCCGGTTATTTGTGGTTGCCTATGAGGGCTGTGTACCAAAATATTTCCACCATAAGTTGCAGCCGCTAGGCAAGCATGAGAACCATCGAATTTACCGGAAGTTACAAGGCCAGGCTCCACGTGTTTTTGAATATTTAGAGAAAACGCTGCCATTTTAGGGTCAGCTTGAGTGGTTGCACATATTCTAATGCATAATGGTAACAGTTTGTGGCCTTGTTCATTGGGTGGAAGATTATTGATCTTTCCCTGCCTTACCTCTCTGAACTTTACCTGGTATACTAAACTGTACATATAGGAAGATTATATAATTATGACAGCTAACTTTCACAAGTATTATAGCACTCTAATGTATGTATATTACATTATAAAAAATTTTCGTTCTACATGTTATTAGTTAGAATGATAAAACAAAAGATAAACAAAAAAATTTAATTAAATCATAGAATTTATTCAGGAAAAGATACAATCATAGTTTTTATAACTATAATTATGAAAGTACATTATAAGTTTATAAATAAACGGTTCCCGCACAAACACTCTTCGAGGCACCACATACACTTTATGTTACTGTCTTTGGGCACTTCCTCCTGCACCCCCGGCTTCTGGATTTGTTGCGGATGATAGAACAACAAAGATTAACGCAGGGACAATGTACATCCACTGAAATTCAAAGCAATAATATATAAACTGAAATTGAAAAAATTAAATATACAAACATTGTTTAGAACAGAAAACCTACATATCTTGCAAGGAAAGATCTGTTATCTTTCGCATCTCCTCTTTCTCTTGCTTCTCTTTCACGTTCAAGTTTCTGAATATACGTAGCAGTGTCTGGAACTGGTCCACCATCGGGATACTTAACAATAATGTTGGTTGTCCACATATTTGTAAACGGACTTTCTGTACTACAAGGACCAGGCGACGATACACTCACAACTATTGGCTCAGCTGCGCTATCCAGCCAAATTGTTATAACATCTTCAAGATCAGAACCGAGAAGATAACACTGTGCGTGGAGAAAACATTATAAGTCGTATATATAGACATATATGTATATATAAAGTGAAAGTATAGTCAGATGAGTAAGATTACCGCAGGTACAGAAGTTAAAAATGTTATTTCATTTCCTGAAGAGGTCCGAGCTACTGCTTTAAGTCTGTATTTGCCATCATGTTTAGCAAGGTTTTTTAATTCGTTTATATGAGATTGTAACAATCCATTTTGTCCAACAACAGAAGCACCGCTACGAACACTTGACACTGTGACGTTACCTCGTTCTATAAAAATGGGCTCTGGCTCGTCGTTAAATGCGTGCCATAATCGTAATTGTAACCAGCCGTCATAATCGAGTTCGCTCTAAAATTTTAGTGGCTGTTTAAAACACGATAAAATATCAAACATTATAAAAATTTGGAAGGTATACTAACCCCACGAGCTAACGATGATACGCTGACTAACAAACTTATAAAGATATATATCGTTTGCATTATTAAAATTATTTATTTTCTACGACGTATAAGAGAATCAAATCAATCTCATTTTATAACATTAATATATTTTACAATTTATTTATCGAATAATACTAATGGAATGTGCGAATTTTTGCACTATGGTGCAAGTGCTTTGACAGTCAGTCTACTAACGTTTGATAGGTTTGGATATTTATAACCTTAGCATTTACTAATTAGTTTTACTCAATATTCTGTTGAAATTGTTTCGAATTTGTTATCGGATTTTATTTCTCTAAATTTATTTTAAAAACTCATTGGATTTTAAAATTAGGCTGTGCATGACAGCGTAATCGTTTCTGCAATTTCTATTTTTATTGGCTAGTTTCTAGTATATATTTATAAAGTTTATATATTTCAACAAAGTACTGTACTTTCCTCGCCAATCATATTATGTATACTGAATAGCGTACAGTATTACTATTATAATTCTATAGTGATTTTTCTCTAACTTACTATATTAGTGGTTTAGTATATGCTACACGCAGTATTGCTTTTTACAATATACTTCGAACAAAATTATAAGACCATTTTATAAAATATTTAATAGCTGGAAGTAATGAAACCATGAGTTTGTATTACTTTAATACATTAAAAAGAGATAGGTTCATCTAAATTTTAAAGAATATAAAAATCATATCATAGTGAATACCATGTACGAACACATCATCTAGATTATGAGCGGTACTCATAGTCCAGTCTTGCGATTTGTCATGATCTCGACACGTACATAATATATCGGAACCTAGGAAAAACCGACCGAAAATTGAGTTGTAACCACGATCGTGTAAATTGCTCTCGATATTCATATACAAACGCCCAGGGAATACCGTCCAAAAATTAAGTCGTGTCTAGTTGTGAAAAATCAACATGGAAGACAAGAAAGTTCTTATTCTGCGCATGCGTGACGTGTTATGAATGTTCAGACAGAACAGATTTATTATACTCATCTCTGTCTATTACGCAAGAATACGGATTTTGTTGACCTTCTATGATGATTTTACAATTAGACACGAAATCATATAAAATTATCAAGAAAGTCGTATAAATAAAAGTATTCATTTCTGTAGAACTGAAGGTCTTTATTTAAATACTTCCCGCACTCGGACGAATAAAGCGGGTCAACGTTCCATGGGCGCCAATCCATCTTCCTGTTTCCCGAAAATTCACTATATTTCTGTAACAATAGGAATTGAAGTCCTGCTAATTGAGGAAGCAGTTTCGGATTTCACAAAAGGACTGCGTAACGACATGATAATGTTGCCAATTTTAAAGGATAATGTTTCGAATCTAGGGACTACTATCAAATTAGTTTCTGAATTAAAACATTAGCTGTAATACAAAAACGCGTGAACCGATTCAAAAACCTCCATGAACGGATCTAGGGTTTTTACCATTAATTCTTCCGAACGTTGATGTTACTCCTGTAGCGGAGTGAAATATTGCGCAACGATTACTCTTCTAGGAGAAGTAGGTATACCGACTCGAGTCAAAAAATGTAATTAAGTGTAGGCGCTGTGGAAAATCGAGGCATACGGAAGCTCGTTGTTATAGGAAATATAGATTAAATGAACGGAATGTAACACAGACGCAAGTCACCACTGCTCCTGATAATCAACGTTTAAATTCGATAGGCGTTCCGCGGAAAGCGCCCTTAGCTGTCGACTCCTTCACATCTGTTGCAAACTAATCTATATTATATCATTTGTTCGTGCCATATCGCAAATGCGCAACATCGCTTTATACGAAAATCGATTTCAACTTTCCTTTAAAAGCGAAAATGACCGTTCTCTGAATCATTGCAACAAGTTGCCGTCAGTCGTAATGTGTCGAATGAAGTTGAAATGATAGTATGTTCGTATCCTTCTCTTGAAACTAACAGCTTATATATTATAATATTTAAATTTATTTTACAAACTCAGAAAATATATTAAACAAATACTAAACCGCTATATTGTATAAATAAAAACTGTTATATAATATTAATGATAAAATATTTATATTTCGGATAATATAAAAGTTGGTTTTTAATATTTTTCTAAAAATATAATCAAAGCAATGATATTTAATCTAAAGTTCTCTTTAAATTAAGTACTTAATATATTATGCGAACGAACTATCGCTAATCTCTTAATGCACTACAATTTTTAACAGGTTTTAAAATAACTTCGTCGAAGTAGTGTCTTGATAACTTTTGATCTATTGTCTCACGAATAAGTGAAAGTTTATCTAAAATAGTTTACCAGTAGTATCGCAAGGTCGATCGCCGTAGTTGAAACTGTCTTTAGCGATGTAAGTATTAGTAATTGTAGGAATCGAAGTAGTCAGATGATTTATAGATACCACGATAACGCAGTTGGGATACCGTCCGTGAGTGGCATTACTTGAACGCACAAATGGGTGGAAATAATTGTAAAGGACTTCTTCCAGGGAGCTCTAATGCTACGTCAAGCACATCCGTCAAGACAGGTGAAAACTACATATCTTTTTTCTTAAGTTATAGATTCATAATTATATATGACATTATTCAATAATATATGGGATTCTACATTGGTGTTTCTATTTATTCGATACATACAAAGAGACAAAGTTTCCTTATAGCAACAAGGAAAATTTTAACTTGGAATATTTTAACAAAGAATTTTTTGCTATTATCTACATTTAATTTAAGCAATTTATATATGAAATTTTAATAGTCGTGATTTATATACGTAAATAATTTAAATAAATATACATAGTTGCTACCAGAACCTTTCCTCTCGTATACGATAAATGTAATTAATGATGGGTTTTTACGTTCGATAATAAATGATTACGGATATCAGATAACACATCTAACATATCTAACCATATTTCCGTATATATTAACATGTTTAAAAAACTAGACACGATAATTTGTTGCAATACATTAAAATAAGTTAGAATGCATTGCATGTGTTACAATATCTTGTTTTGCAACATCAATGGTTTTATGTGTGCGTGTACTTGAAGAAACCTTCGAATAACTTCGCTATACTTCTCTTTATGACAAAAAGTCCATTTTAAAGTTACAATTCATTTAATGACTAATCTATAAATGTTTAAGTAACATTGACGAATAATTGCGGCGAATAATAGCAGAACGACTTGACAGTATGCGCTTATTCATTGCGAAACAATGTACGAAACTATCGTTTAACTCAATATTTCACGTTGGTGGGAAAATAAATAACGGAAGAATGTCAGAATTGCAGAAAAGGAAAATTCACATTTGTAGTGAGTGTAACAAAGAAATTGAAGATATTAGGCGGTCGTATAATAAAGCAAAATGTTGTTGCAGTTGTGAGTTAAGGACTTGCCATTTGCACGCCAACGTATCTAATGAAAAATCTAATGAATCTAATTTATCAATATGCAGCTATATTGACATTTAGAATATTTAAAAATATTTTATCGAATTAAATAAAAAAAAAATATTAAATCTATTCCAGTTACAAATTGATATAAGTAAATTTTTTACTTGAATAATTTATATTTACTTAGGTAAACCAGAGAAGTATGACTATGTTGAAGATGTGGTGTGTAATAAAACGGATATCAAAGAAAATGAAATGAAACTGTTGCCACTTGGAGAAAGTGGGGCAAAAGTCTTGTTGATTAAACAAAAGGGGGAATTACATGCCATTGGTACAAAATGTACGCATTATGGAGCATTACTTCATACAGGAGCGCTAGGAGATGGAAGAGTAAGGTGTCCATGGCATGGTGCATGTTTTAACATCAAAACAGGAGATATAGAAGATTACCCAGGATTGGACTCTTTACCATGTTTCCAAGTAATTTAGTGAGCAGATATGTTTACTTTTAAAATCTTGATAAAATAAAATTTTAATTTTAATTAAACAGGTAAATGTGGATGATAGTGGCCTTGTACGTGTGAAAGCAAGGCGTAAGGATTTAGAAATCAATAGAAGGGTCAAGAAGATGTATGAACAAGATCCCAATAATAATACTACTGTCGTAATAGTTGGAGGTGGTCCTGCAGCTGCAACTTGTGCAGAAAGTTTGCGACAGGAAGCCTTTACAGGAAATATTATTATGGTTTGTAAGGAGAACACAGTGCCATATGATAGGGTAAAGGTATCCAAAACATTTGATATAGACATTGAAAAAGCAGTTTTGAGACCACTTTCGTTTTACAAAGAGCATAAAATTGAAACCAAACTGGGTGTAGAAGCTACAGGTAAAAAATGAAAAAGTTAACACAAACTACCTTTCTTTTGGTATAAAATATGATCAAATTTTATAATGAAATTCATTGCAGGATTAAATACAAAAGACAATGTTGTTCATTTGAGTAATAATGAAAGATTAACGTACAATTATCTATTTATTTGTACTGGAAGTATGGCCAGAAAACCTGATATACCTATTAATTTATCTAATATCTATGTATTAAGAGACTACATAGACTCTCATGCTATATCCTCCAAATTATCATCAGACAAACATATTGTAATACTTGGATTAGGTTTCATTGGTATGGAAGCTGCTGCTTATTGTGTAAATAAATGTGCATCTGTTACCATCATAGGGAGGTCTACAGTTCCATTACAAACAGTTTTTGGTACAGAAATTGGTAACAGAATCAAACGCCAGTTTGAAGAACAAGGTACTAAAGTATATCAATAATATCCAGGTACAATACTGTATCTGATTTGTATCAAGCTAGGTAAAAAATAATCAATATTGTTTTTCAAGGTGTTAAATTTATATTTGAAAGTAATATCACACAGTTTGTTGCAAAAGATGATGATAAGAATGCTGTAGGTACAGTTGTACTTACCAATGGTGAAGTCCTTCCTGCTGATATAGCGATCATTGGAATTGGATCCAAATTAAATACGGATTGGATAAAGGATACCCCTATCAAAATGTTACAAGATGGCAGTATTATAGTGGATAAGGTAGATTGTTATTCAACAGTAGATGAATCAAAGTGTCAAATTTAGGAAACATAAAATTCTATGTATAATTTCAGTACTTGAAAACAAGTGTTGAAAACATATATGCAGGTGGTGATATAGCGTACGCACCGCTATTTGGTTCTGATGACATTTCAGCCGCAATAGGTCACTATGCGTTGGCCCATTACCATGGTAAAATAGCAGCATTAAATATATGTGCTAAAACTACTGCCTTAAGTACCGTACCATTTTTCTGGACAACACTATTCGGAAAGAGTTATAGATATGTTGGTACGTTATGCTTTTACATATAATACATGTAAAAGAGAGATGAAACGTTATATCGTCATGATAATTATTGAAAATTCCACAGGATACGGAGAACCACAGAAAGTAAGAATTTATGGTTCCCTAGAGAACTTGGAATTTTTTGCATATTACATTAAAGATGGTAAAGTTATCGCTATAAGTAGCATCGGAGCAGATCCTATAGCAGCAGATTTTGCAAATTTCCTGCACGAAGGAAACATACTAACAGAAGCGGAGATTAATCAAGATCCATTTGGTTGGATAAAAAATAAACCGAAGGATTTAGAGACTAGATTCAAAACTGAAACTATCGTAGATCCATGAATCGAAAGCATATAAAAATTATTTAAATGAAATTCTCATACCAGGACTTTGATATTGAATTCTATAATGCATTTTGTATTTCTATAATCTATTTTTTTAGAATTTCTAAATAAAACTGAGCCTAACATAATACTATGTTTAGCTTTTGTACAATTATATTGTAGATACATCATACATTTTTATTTAACACAATTCTTTACTTTTAACAAAATAGCAAACAAATTGTAACTAATTAGAAAATAAATATTAATCCCAAGCTTCAGTTACTTTCAAATGACCTAACCGATCCATGATAGTGACTTTTCTGTCAAATTTCGCATTTGTATCTTCTCTGAATTTTGTCATCAGATCTGCAACCTTCTGTTGCTTAAGATGGCTCATATGACCATTTGATTGCTCCGTAGTAAGATAAGGATGCCTTAATATCAACATATTCGCTTCTTCCCTTTCAAGATCCTTTTTGAATTGAATAATATCTCTCAATGTTGGTTTTCTACGTATACCGTATTTCCTGTACATAATATAATATTAAAATGAAATTCTTGTTAATAATAGTGTTTACGATAGTGCAATTGCAATAAATATAACCTTAGGTCCTAATGCTACGGTAGGTTAGAAATTAATTTGTTTGAATGATATTTCCTTTGCGGTAATAGCACCGTATTAAACACTACATTATGTGTTATATGCTATACTTATTAGTGAATTGTCACGACATAATAAAAAAAATATGTATAGCGATCGAATAAGAAAAAAGGTAACCTTAGAATTTTATCAAAATGAGTGACTTGTACATACCCACGAAATCTATATGGGATATTATGAACTTTGTACAAAAGTATATTCGTAATACGCATATCGAATACAATTCCCTTTTGTTTCGATATTTAATACTTAATTTTTATTTACTTTGCGTTTATGATGTACTTTCGTGGTAAGTGGCTTCAGCGACACCTACATTATCCTATCTCGATATCTTGCGCGATTCGCGGTCGAATTTTTGAATCATCGAAGATTTGAATTATATGTATTCAAATGACAAAAAGTGTATGTATCATTCTTTAATCAATAAATCTTTCGTGAATCATTTTAGAATATCGTACGCTTATCGACGTATCGTAAATATTCCAAGGCAAGTATATTATTACATTTTTATTTATATCCCTAACCCGCTTATTAATTAACTTGTAATAGGTGAAAGCCAAATGCAATAATAATAATAATAATAATAATAATGACAATAAAAATCAAAGTAATAATAACGATGATGATGATGATGATGATGATAATAAATAAAATAATAACATTTTGAGGTAAATATAAAAATATTTAAAAAGTAAAGTAACAGATTAATGTTTACCAGTTGTTTGTATCGATCTTCGTTAATGGATAGGATCGGTTTAGGAAGAAAGAGTTGAGAGAAATTGAAGAAATCGTGGTTCCATGAAAGAATTGATCTATTTGATAGCATTTCAAATTTAAGACAAAAAGAAAAGGTGATATTCTTATAATTAATAACAAACACGTTGTCAAATTACGAAGGAGGTTCACACATTCGGTTTCCGCGTTTATACGCGAGGCTTTCGGTTTTCATCACCATTATTTTCTCGTAAGTGTCGTCTGCCTGTCTTTCTTTCTTTCTTTCTCTCTCTTTCCCATTATTTCCTCTCGCTTGTCTATTTCTTCCTAAATTATACGTTTACATTCGTAAATTGCACTCGCTTTCTCGGCATTGTACAGTATTCAAATATCTCGATAATAAATGTTCTTCGCAACTAATTTACAACTATATCCTGACTTTCGATATTCGTTAATGGCAAGGTGCATGAAATTCAACGGAAAAATAGATATAAATAGACAATAGACAGATAGACGGACATAGATATAGACAGAAGGACAGACAGGCAGACAGATAGATAGGCGAGCAGATAAACTACACGGACAAATGGTGGACTACGCTATTCAATAACTGTGGCTTTCCTTTGAAACGATCTACGCGCATTAAATCCCTCTGTTGGTTTCACTTGTTTCCTATATAAATCGAATTTGAAATCCTTTCTATTCCGACACCCTTTTATTCAACCCCGTAAAAAAAGGAAAAGAAAGAACGTCTTCGCACTCGTGCACACGTACAATTGCGTAACGTAATCGTGTCGTATTAGAAATCTCCCTTTCCCTTCTTCAATCAATCTCCAACATATCGATTACGCTGTCTCCACCGTTTTGAACACTTTTATTTCTATTAGGGGATGCTGGGTGCCAGACTCGCCACTCTTTCCGCTAAGGATTATCATACAAAATAATTAGAAAAATGTACAAAAATTCATAAAAATAGTAATAGTTACACAGTACAAATTACATCTGGGTAATTAGAGTAGTGTGATCGAGAAACGAGCATGAAAAATTACGGTTCCCTACTAATATTACATTTTGTTCTTTTTTTTTTTTTATTCGTGTGTATGTGTATGTGTGTTTCCCATTTTTTTGTCGTCGCTTTTTTAACGCTTTCTTTCCACTTTTTTCCATTTTTTTCGTTTCTTTCTTTCTTTCTTTCTTTCTTTCATTTGTTAATTGCCGCCGGTTCCAACGAGTGTCGATCGTTCGTCCTCCATAGTCATAGGAGGGGAACGCCTCGTGGAATGATTTAGGCGCGTGCTAATTATCCCATTATTCGCAAACTAGTTACGTTGTTGCACGCGTACATACACGCTTGATCCTCGCATACCTTCCCGAATTTTCATCTTTCCAACTTTTCATTCTTACGTATTAATTAAGTTTTCTTCCCAAAAAGATCACATTACATACATGTACACGTATATCAGCGCAAAGTGAGTTTTGCTGTACTCCTATTGTCGTCGTTTGCCCGCATCAACGCGAAATTAATCTATCGCGATTTTCGATATCAGAATAGAGGAGAGGGGAAATTTTGAACTTTGATCGATCGAACTAATTTCACTGGTTCTATGGCATGTTACGCGATTCTATCGAAATTTTTTCGTTGAAACAGCATCGTATAGAGGAACATTTCCCTATGAATAGAGAATAACAGAGAATAAGAGAGATGCGGATGGAAATGAAGCAAACGATGAAAATACGAGTAGAACAGATCGAATATTCGCTACGTGGCACGACACGTGTATCCACTTCATTCTCTAAACGTGATCTTAATTTTACTAATGCCACAATAATATGTAGTGACCACACCGTACCTTGCGATGTGGACGTAGTACAAACAGTCCCGATCCTTCTGAACCAAACAATACGGAGGAAGCTTACGGAGAGCCAGCCGAAATCCTCTCTAAACTCTCTAGATTCTAGACGACCGTTCGATTCGGTCGTAATATACATGTATATACGATCGGAAGAGAAAAGGAAGGATTGCCTCTCGTTCCACGCGGTCCCTCGTATCTCGGTTCAAGAGTTGTCTCGCGCGATAACACTTTTCTCTTATATATATTTTTTTCGCTTTTTTTTTCATCTTTTTCTTTCTTTAAAAATCGCTAAAAACTTGGCCTACAAAGTTTTAAAAGAACATAGAGCCGCGTACTCGACAAGGTTGATTCGTGTTCGCGAAATATAGAAAGTTTAGTTAACGATAATAAGGGGATCGCGCGAAACGAAGGCGAACCAGTGCCAGTAACAATGAAAATTCACGGGTGAATTCGAGAATACCGTTTTACCGATTCATATGCATCCATCGTTTAACGAGTAAAGGAATTCGCCTTAACTCGAATCGACGCGAAACATTCGCAATTCTCTCGAACTCACTCCGTCGCTATTACCGATCAACGACGCGCGCGCGCGCGCGTTCCTCTTCTTCCAGCCGCGATCGTCGCGATCGTCGCGATCGTTGCGCGTGTTCGCCGTTCGTTTCCGTGTTTATTCGCGTCCAACGATTCGTCGCGCGATCAATTGCGATTAAACGTATGCGAGCGCACACACAAACACATATACACGCATCACGCATCTTCACACGTACACACGTGTACACGTATACAGGCATACATGCATATACGTACAGACCGAGCACCTCCGACACACGAGCTTTCTTTTTCCATTCTTCGCGATTTTATACGCTCGCTCAAAAAACTTTCTTCTCTCTCTCACACACACACACACACACATACACACACACATACACCCTCTCTCTTTCTCTCTCTCTTTCTTGCTTTCACTCTCTCGCTCTGTCTCGAGACCGATTTTTTCTCGTCGCGTTTTCGGCTTTGCTGCTCCTCTTTCTTACGTTCGCTCGCCTCACTGACAACGAATCCCTCATTCGTCGTTCGCGCTAAACGTATATCGATATACTTACGCACCTAGAACGGTACTCTGTGACCAAAAAAATAAATTCTATCGTGTACGTGCGTTGTATTGGCTAAGCTACAATTATCTCTCGCGATCTTTCTATCGATGGATCGCGATCCCACGATATCACGCACGCTCTCTCTTTCTCTCTTTCTTTCTCTCTCTCTCTCTCTCTCTTTCTCGTCCAATTTCCGCCATTCGAACGAGAGCCGAACGATTCGAAGAAAATTTGTCGAATCCGATCCTACGATCGCGTACAACCTTCCGTTTAGTTTACGCGGAACTGATCACAGCGTGAATTCGAACATAATCGCGACAAAGAGAACGGAGATCTATGTTGTCTTTTAGCACCTCGCGAAATTTCCCCGCTTTGTATCGGGTTAAAGAAAGTTTTGTAACTTCGCTTCGATTCGAGACATCCTTTGCGTAGATCGACGTAAGTTTGCGCCAGAGTTTACATTTACCAGAATCGATCGACGCATAATCACGTGTCCGCGGAAAAACAAACAGATCTGCACATGATTCGCAATAGGAGAGATAAGCTTTAGGATATCGTGTCTTCTTGTTCTCTATCTTGCCGAGTGACGCTCTGCCCCCAATATCCGTCTCCGATGATTTTGCAGAAAATCGCGCGACGCTCGATTCGTTCGAGAAAACGAACAAAGAAAAAGAAAAAAGGAAAGAAGAGGAAAAAGAAGAAGAAGAAGAGGAAGAAGAAGAAGAAGAAGACAGCGACGCGAATTCCCTTGTTTCGCAGCAAGAGTCCTGGCTGGCTCTTCGTTCGAATAACTTCGATCTCGTGCACTTTCGATAACGAGAAGAAAGTTGGATCTAAAACTCTCGACGTAAGAAATATATCGCATACACATAGTAGTATTGCTTCGACATACTTAAATGCTAACCTAGCGCACAAATGCGGCGTTTAAAAGTAGTTGAATGGTTCTTACACGATAAATCGATTCGAGTAAGGTAAAGAGACTAAATTTCATTAAAAATGCTAGTCGAACTTGTGGAGACGGTGTCGGCGGGATACGAACGCAGAGAACGGTTTATCGTTACGATATCGCGTTCTTCCTCTTTCTCTTTCGTCGAAATTTCTACAAAAATGTCGACTCGTACGTAATAAGTCGATGAACCTATATTTAACGAACGATCGGTTAGTTCATTAATAAAATCCGAGAAAACGTGGAATACGCGGAACGAATACGATCAAGGGAAACGAGAACGCGCTCGGTTTGCACCGAGCATTTCCATCGAATGGTAAAATTCGTCGAGCGACGAGCTCGCTAACGACAACTTCGCCCGATCGTCCCTTCGTTCGTGTGGTTTCACTCGGATTTCTCGAAATAATTATTTCCCAAGCGAAGTTCTACCTCAACGCTAGCGTTCCGAAATCTACCAGAGAGTCTCGGGGAACTGAACCGAATCAAGTCCAACGACGAAGGTGCAACGTTCTGCGACCGGCAATTTTTCTAAAAAAGAAAAAAAAAAAAGAAACAAAATAGAAAAAGACGATTGTTCGTTGCGTCCACGTTTCGCGTAAAAAATCGTTGACCGTGATTTCATAGAGCGAATGGTCTTTATTGAAAAGATTCTCGATGGAAGAAAGTATCATATAGAGAGACAAAGAAGATACATTTCGTTCATCCGTGAGCTTTGCCTATCGATAAAGAGAGTGTGTAACTATTTTATATAAATCTACAGGCGAAAATAGAGAGACGAACCAGCGTAACCATCAAATTAGTAATAAGTGGTTTGTTTCACTTAAGCGTAGTTACTTACTTAAAGTTACGTTAAGCGTAATGTGTACAATATCCTAAAGACGTACAGCGCGATTTCCTCTCAGGCGCTGTTCACTTGGATCGTCGTTCGTTCAGTCAGACACATCGATATTTTCAAGCCACGATCGAATCGATCGTCCATTAACGTTAACTTTAATACTATAACAAACCAAACGATAAAACTACTATTATTTTCCTATGCCTTTTTTCTCTCATCGTTTCCGCTCTCCTCCTCTCTATCCCGCTCGCTCCTTTCGTTTTCATGGAAACATATAAAAAAACCTGTATACGTACGACTTGCATGGTGAATCAAGTCCACCTCGTTTGTCTTTTCTCGAAGGACCACGCGGTGTTCAATGTACTTGCGATCGTGTTTTATAGATCTCACTCGGTTTATTATCGTTGAAAGATTGTTTCGTTAGAATAAAAGTAGCGCAAAAGTCGAACGTGGATTTGATTCGTGCCAGTTCCGAGCCACTAACGTCTACTTCGTATATAGATATGTGTAAAAAAATTACACGACAGAGTATATATATTTATATATATATATATATATATATAAATAAACGTAACTTTCACCGAATGTAACCACGGGAGTACCTTCTGTCGTACACTCGATCGAGGTCCTTCGGTTGTATCGGGCTTCGAATCGTTCGACGAGTTTGTAGGAAGCAAGGGAGAAGGATGTGCTACGTGTGTATGTGCGTATTTTGTGTAAGAGCGCCTGTATTCGTGTGTGTGTGTGTGTGTATGTGTGTATGTGTGTGTGTATGTGTGTATGTGTGTGTATTTAACCGTATGTGTATGGCAAGCGTAATGCAAAAGTGTGTGAAATGTGGAAAAAAACAGACACGAAACGATATCGTTGAAGTATGCATAATTTGCATTTAACCGTAGTACGAATAGAAATTCATTAACAAAACAGAAAAATATGAAATAAGGGAAACCAAGTCAACGTTGCTATATCCAAATACAATAATAAAGTACTTGAAAACTTTCCTCGGTTACAGACGAGCTAAAGTACCCTTAACGTTACCAACGATAATAAAAATGTGTTTAAAAATAAAGATCACCATACAACGATACAATACGCTATTCGCTACAATAACGTGGACAATGTTAAATTACAGGTGAACGTAGAAATAACGTACAAAAAGGATTTCTCGAATCGTGTAAATAGTCTCTAAATCAGTAGGACACATATTTAAATCGCGTTAATAATACCTATTGGTTTTTATCAAAAATTCAGGGATCGAGATACAAAGAAAGTCTTTTCCTTTTACGAATCGAAAATAAAAAACGTTTTCTCGTTCGTTTCGTAATTTCCGTGCAACTTTCGTGGATCGAGGATTGACTAGTAATATTCTTGCTTTCGCTTTTTCTCCTCCATTTCTTTCTCTTTTTTTTTTTTTGTCATTTTTCTCTTCGTTTTTTTTTTGGTTACTTTTTCGTTTTTTTTTTTTTTTTTTTTTTTTTTTTTTTGTTCCTTTTTTCCTTCGATATTTTTCCTAAGAAAACCTCCGTCGATATACAAGACGCGACCCTCGACGATTTATTTACAAAACGCGACAAAGATTTATTTATTGCGACGCTATCGTGTCGTATCCCGATGCAGCGAAATATGAAAGAGCATACATTATTAAAAATAGAAATGCAGTGTAAGAAGGGGTAAAATCGCGTCTTGCATCACGACAGACGTCGCGTGACTTTTGTTCTTTTTTTTTTTTTTTTTTTTTTTGTTATTCGTTCGTACGCCGTTTTTACCCAGAGGTGGGCAGAAAATACTACCACTGGTATATATAAAAAAATAAAGATGATCGATTAAAACGAGCTCCGCAAAAAATTGCTTTAATAAAAAATTATATCTTTCGAGAGTATGAAAACCTCGCAGCTTGGTAACTTCAAGTTAAGACTTAAGTTGCACTTGTAAGTTTCCTCTAATTTCATTCGTATCCTCGGCATCGATTATATTACAAAATTATATAGAAATTTGCGTTTTCATCGTTTTATACGCTAGGAAATAAGGGGCTATCTTAAGTAAACAGTAGTATTAGTAACAGGAGTCTCCTATATGATAACTTACGAATACAAATGGTGAAATTTTTACGATAAAAAACAAACGTCGACGTGTAAATGTACATAAAAAGATACGTACAAAGGCGAAACGACATTTAAAAAATTCAATCTTCTATTTCATCATCGTTGCTATTGCAAATTTCATTCGTCCTTTCTTCTTCGTCCTTTTTTTTTTCTGTGATTTTCTCAACGTTTTTACTTTTTTTCAGCTTGTTTTTACTCGAACAACTTTTCTTTAATATCTAAGAGACGTTAACTATTTCCCGTAAAAATTTCCACAAATCAAAAGCAGTCAGACTTTCTATTTCTACGTAAAAAACGCATGCACTGTGCCCGCCTCTGGGATGCACTTAGCTCTGTATTTTCCATTTTCCGCGCTCCGTCTCTCATTCTATCTTTCGCACGCACGCTCTCCCATACATTGCCGACCATTCAAACACACCTACGAACATAAACACGCACACAGAACAAAGAACACGAAAGCACACTCACGCACACACGCAAGCTCTCTGTCACTTGATCTTCTTCCGCCTGCCTCTTTGTTCCTCCATTTTGCTATTTCTTTCTTGCGTGTAAACTTTGTTATCTCTTTATCGTCTCGAAGATCTCGTTAAAAAAATAAAAAAATATCTTCTTTCCTCTGGTTCCGCGATAACTTTCGCTCCTGGCAAATTCCCATTTTGTCCATTATTTTCTCCTCGTTTCTCTCGCACTCCCTCTCGTTCTCTCTTTCCGCATTCTTACTACTGTTATACCCGTCCGCTTTCATTCGTCCGATAACAACATTGCACGGCTCCCAGCTCCAAACTTATACTGTCTTATAGCCTTATCACGTTTTACGCTCTAAGTGTCTCCGTTAAACATATACACGTACATACATTGAACTTATCGCTGTACCGCATTTCCATTGAACGCATCCAGACTGTTTGTAGCTGCGTGGTTCACGCGTACCGCGAACGCGATCGTATTTTGCCCCGTACAATCTATCGATGGCGCGCTACGATCCGGCTGCCAAGGAACAGGGTAGCAGAAATCATTCTGTAGGCGAGTGACTGTAGAGTGGCAATGAATACGATGTTCGGCTTTCTCATCGAAAGAGGCTATATCTCGTCGTCTCTTTTTCAACGTCAAACACTCTGGTGCCCGTCGACGCGATGCGATCCTTCGACCTCGGCTCAGACACGCTGCCCACTCTTCCAAGGGAAGCTACGCTGACAACGTAACCGTGCGAGATCGATCATAGAGAATACCTCGAGGATCGAAGAATGGATCGCAGCGATGATCGTCCGTTCGGAGGATCCTTTAAGCCGTCGAAGTTGACGCGTTGCGGACATTCTTCGACGATTCACGAATCGCGTTGCTGACCCGAGGTCGCGATACGATTTTACGTATCGAAGGCAACGCGCAAAGATGTAATTCCTTATCGGCGTCAGACCAACGGTTTCGGTCACTTTTCGTTGGACAGAGATCTCTACCGATGTGCGACGCTTGCGTATATTACAAGCAATTATTGCAAGAACGTTACTTCTAAACGATCTGCGGATCACATTTATGTCCGACGCTTACAGGATACTCCAGCTTTAACGAGACTCAAGTTTCTCATTTTTCGCATCCAAAGTACTCTTTTACCGGCTTTTGTTCTCTGTACGCGTGCCGATCTGTACGTTTCCTAACGTGCACATGTCCATGTATACATCAGATGTACAAATATGTTCAACTGTTCTTTGGTACATGCAGATATATGCGTACATCTACAGTAGACACTCTAATAGTAGTAGTGGTAGTAGAAGTAGTAGTAGTAATAGTAATAGTAAGAGTAATAGTACTACTAGTAGTAGTAATAGTAATAGTAATAGTAGTAGTGGTAGTAGTAGTAGTAGTAGTAGTAGTAGTAGTATTAATAGTAGTAGTAGTGGTAGTAGTAGTAGCAGCAGCAGCAGCAGTAGTAGTAGTAGTAATAGTAGCAGTAATAGTAGTGGTGATAGTAACAGTAATAGTAGCAGTAGTAGCAGTAGTAGCAGTAGTAGTAGTAGCAGTAGTAGTAGTAGTAATAGTAGTAGCAGTAGTAGCAGTAGTAGCAACAGTAGCAGTAGTAGTAGTAACAGTAGTAGCAGTAGTAGTAATAGTAGTAGTAGTAATAGTAGTAGCAGTAGTAGCAGTAGTAGCAGTAGTAGCAGTAGTAGTAGTAGTAGTAGTAATAGACGTAGCAATAGAAATAGTAGTAATGGTAATAGTAATGGTAGTAATAATAATAATAATCATTACCGTCTTCGTAATCATAATAATTATAGTAGTAGTAGTAGCAGCATTAGCAGCAGTAATAATAATAATCGTAATAATAATAATGGTAATAGTGCTAATGATAGTAATAATAATAATAAAGGTAATGATAATTAGTAATCGAATAATAGTAATGACGATAATGACGATTGCAAAAATAACAGCGACTATATTGATTGCGTTAAAAACATTATCAACTAGTAGTAATGCGTTTCGTAGTGAACGTATATCGTATGTAACAAAAATAGAGAAATTTGGAGAACGATGAAAGGAAAGGCGACTGAACGATCACCTGCCTTTCGTAGGACTTCGAAAAGAAGGAAAAAAGAAAACGAACAAAATACGAAGGTACGAAAGGTGATGCGTTTTCGCGCGGAGCAAAAGACCGCGCAACGGTTTAACGGAGGTTCGCGTTCGTCCACGTACTTGATTACTCGTTCGCAAATTCGAAGAAGGAGAAATCGTTTCGTGGGCGCGCGAACTTTCCGCACTCCGTCGCCTTCGATCGTCCGCGTTTTATCTGCGAGGTATGGCTCGAGTTAAAAAAAGAAGAGACGCGTGTAGAAAGAACAACGCGATGAACAGGAGGTTGGGCGGGAAGTCCAGCAAGAACACAGATTAAACGAGAAATATAAGATTTGCAAATTGCCTCTAAACGAACGCTAGTCGTTCGAACGCGATCTATACAATACGAGAGCGATAAAAATCGTAACGCTTAAAAAAATATAAATCGATCGATAAAATTGTACGTGGAAAATGGTAGATAGAAATAGGATTGCTCAAGCATATCAGGAGCTAACTAGAGGTAGGATCGACTTGGTCGATCGCGTCTGGCGTCTTCGTGTTTCGTGCCTGGTATCTCGCGCTCGCTACAATCTCGCTTTTCCGCCATTAATCGTCGTCGGTTCGCTCGTGTTCTCGGGGTTTACGCAGCAGAGCGAGTCTCGAAAGCGTGAACGCCTTTTCTTTCTTGGACAAACGACCACTCGCCAAGGATCACCGAGACTCGCGACGCTTCTACCTTCTCAATCTCTCTCTCTCTCTCTCTCTCTCTCATCGTCGGCTTTTCTCTCGCGAATCATAATCGCGAATCGAATAATCGTTTCGAGACGATTGAATCAAGCTAGAGATAGTTCCGCGCTTGTTCGCGACGATGACAACAAAACGTCGTTGCGCCGGTTCCATTCGACATTTATCGAGTGCAGCTTTGAACGCACCATGGTAAATCGCGTTGAAAATAAAATCTCGAGGTTCGATTCGTGGCGAGTACATCGTGTCCTCCTCTTTTGGAGCTTACGTTATACACGATGTTCGTGCTTTTCCGATTGCTCGTTCGACTTTCGCTTCTCTTTCTCTCTTTTTCTTTCTCACACGCCATTTCACTCGTTCCGTTTCTTTCATTCCTTTCCTTCGCTAGATCCTCCTTTTTCTCTCACTCTCTCTCACTCTCTCTCTCACACACACACTCTCTCTCTCTCTCTCTCTCTCTCTCTCTCTCACATACACACACACGTATTCGGTGTATTCGGACGCACCTATATAATTTCATGCAAGCTAAGACGCAATCATCGTCTCTCGCATTTTCTCTGAACTAAGATATTTAGACAAGAATATAACAGCGGTATAAAAAACTTTTCAACACTGAAAAATACAAATCTATCGTAAGTGACTACCATTGTTACTCGTTCCCCCAAAAATGTTCATCCTTCCTTCTTTTTTCGCTTTTCCTATCCTGTTTCGTAACCCATACGTTTTTGAATCACTCGTGCGCGTTACACGAACGACAGTGTACGTGTTACGTTCGGTCGGCATCGCGATTTCTTTCGTTATTCGAAAATTCCGCTTCTCCGCTTTTCGACGCGGTTTCCACGCTCCACAATTTTCCTATCCGTTTCTCTTGCATTCCGCTACTGTCGTGTCGCGCAATCAACATCTATATTTCAAGTTTACATCCATTATCTTTTCTTTTTTCAAGTCCATCAGAATATATTAAATATTTCGATCGTTATTATCAATTATATATTAGTATTTTATATCCTGTACCTACATGTACACACACACACATATATATATATTTATATACATACATACACACAAATATGTATATACATGTATACACGCGTATATACATATATATGTATATGTGTGTATATATATATATATATAATTGTCATTATATTATATATATTATGCTTTATCACACATATTACAAAGGAGGTGAAGAATCATACCTAACATATTGTTTGTTATTCTTGTAGTTGTTGTAGTTGTTACTTTTTTTTTTCTTAAGGGCGATTTTCTCAAACAATAACTTTGCTGCGAAATGTAGCTTATCATTATCATTATCATTATCATTATTATTACTATTATTATTATTATTATTATTATTATTATTATTATTATTATTATTATTATTATTATCAATCGTCATCGTTATTATTTTCCTCTTCTTTGCTTTAAATTCTTAGCGTGCCATTGCCGGCAGATTTGCGTTTCCATCGTGTGTACGCGTGCACGTTCGTACGTATAAAGTTTCGCTATAGGCGACTACAGAGTCGCGGTTATTCCCTTTATCCATACTTTCTCGCGGCTTCAGCCCCTATTCTCAACGCAGGAGTCGCGCGCGATGTTCGTACGCCTGACGTTAAGCAGCGAGTCCATATGATTTTCGTGATTCGCGCGGATCGTCAACTTTTGTCCCTTCGCAACTTGCCGACTAGCAGAGAAATGTAAATTCGTCGAGTCGCGCGTAATATCCCGTCACGTCGATCGTGCTCGAAAGTGATATGTCGCTTATCCGCTACAACATTGGAATCTCGACAACATTCGCGAAATAATTTTACCTAAACGCTGTTCGATTCGTACATCGGGAATATCCTCGATAACGGTTCGCGTTTTCACGGTCAACTAAAATTTTCTAATTAATCTAAGCATCGAGTGTGCACAGAGCAACCGTTCGCGGTTCGTTGATCGAGCGCGAAACAAAACGAATCTTTCATCGATATTGCCTACCTAGCTAGGCACGGAAATTTCGAAATTGGACGTTGATCTGCCAACGATCGATAAGCGAACGCGCCGTTAAAATGTCTGATAAGGTCATTGTTTCGAGTACTTTGTATTTCGCGCGAACCTACGCCGACGTCAACATTCTGCCGGAACCTTTTTATCCGAGGAAAAGTGACTGGAGTTCCGCGTACGAAAAACGCGCACGTACGTTCTCGCGTGTGTGTATGCCTCTGGTTCTGTGTGTGTGTGTGTGTGTGTCACGCCCGCGCGCGTGCGCACGAGCAGGGAAATCGGTACGATCCGTGTCAGAACACAGGTGAACGCAAAAAACGCTCGAAGAAGAAATTCGTTTAGTCGAGATCGCGCGATAGTTCTGGCACGGATACCGGGTTCGTTTCGGTCGTTCGCGCGTTTTCACGCGCCACGAACGAGCCGAGATTTTTGTTTACGGGGCATGATGACGCGAGTGTATCGATAGAAGGAGACGTTCCGCTCGATTGAACGGCGGAACGCCGCGCATTCGTCAACGATTAGAAAAATTTGTCTAGAAAAATCTCGATCTCGATTCTCGCCCAAATACTCGGTTCGCTGTCGAGTATCGGAACAATACTACTTTCTATATAATATATATTAATATATATATCATATGTATATGAATATATATATATATACTTTGTTTTAATTATCAATTGATTTAGGTGAATTGGTACCTAGATAAGTTTCACTACGATTATATCGATCGATTAGTGGGGAGAACGTGTCCGTGCACGAACGAGATCGTGTGTCTAAGAGTTGGTCTCGTTTTCGTGTGTCGGTGTGTACGAGCTCGGGGTCGCGCGCGAAATCGTTTTCGAACGCGTATCGTTTCGTGCTCGTTTACGGGATGCAAATTTTCACCTAGTATATATATGAGCCGCGGTAGCTTCGTAGCCGCGCTAACGCGATCAAAGGTTTTCCGATTCCTTCGAAGCCGTCGTGAATCCGTCGTTAACGGTGTCTCTCGACCTCGAAAATTCTTCGCCAGCCCTCTCTCCCATCTCTCCGTTCGATTTACGACCGAATCTCAACGGGGTACAGAGGCACACGCGGTCGGCGTCGCGTTCCCAACTTTCATCCCCGAGCGATCTTTCATGGAAACAATACGCATGGTGTACGCGGTGATAAACGAAAGGCAGCGTTACGATCGTTACCGATCAACGAAAATAAACGAATTCCACGCGTGTTTTCTCGAACCGCGTTGCGATCGAAAGTCAAGGAACAAACGGAGGAGACGCGACAACGTATTGTTCCGCGGGCCGTTCACCGCGCGTCAGAATCCGGGGGGCAAGCGAATCGTCGAGTCGAACGTTTCTCTTTATCTTCGAAGCAATTGGAAAACCATCTCGACGCACCGCGTCATATATGCACGCTTATACGCTGCGTTTGGTATATGCGTTTTTAATAAATTTATCCGTGAGATAGCGACGCTGCCGAGACGCGTGAATCGCAGCGCTTGCTTCTTAATCGCATGAATCGCCGCGTTTCATCGCTCCTCGTCCACGCGAGAACGGTGCCGAGCGTCGACAAAATTACGCTAACTAATGCTCTTTCCATCCTTTGTCATTTTCTTTCGCCCCCCCCCCTCCACCCCCATTTTCTCTCCTTCCTTCCTTCCTTCCTTCCTACTCGCCCCGTTCACTCGACGTGCCCCTTCGTTCACAAAAATCTCACTCAGTTTTTTTACACCTCGACAAGGTTCTCCGCGTGGCTCGAACGATGTTAATCGTTACTCGAAATAAATGCGTCCATTCGCTTCGATCACAACTATATTGCCAGTCGATCGATCTAGGACACGATCGAAATACCTTCTGTGTCCGGCAACGTTTTACCAAACGAGATCGATAAACGTGAAACACGAATGCTCGCCACGAATATTTTCCTACGTTAACGTAACAGCCGATCGGTTTACAAGATTCAATGTTGAGTTAAGTTGCGTGTATGCGAGCACCGTGTGATAATTCGTGTGAACGAAGGGACGGAGATGATCGTCGTTAACGTGGCTCGTTTCTCCAGTCTTTCCCACCCTCTTTTTCTCTGTCTCTCTCTCTCTCTCTCTCTCTCTCTCTCTCTCTCTCTCTCCCTCTATCTATCTGTCTTTCATGCACTTTTCTTCTTTCTATCACGCATACATACACACGTGTGTACAGACAATCGATTTTTCATTCTGTTTCTCGTTTTCTTGCTCGCACTCTCTCGTACACTCTTTTTCTCGTCCCTGGTTTTTCGCTCTGTTCTCTCACGCGGATATCTCGTACCTCGTGTGGATCCTAGACGTCACCTAATCTATGGCGACACGTATATACAAAAAGAGTACCAAAAAAATAAATATATATGTAAATATATATATGTATATATAGATGTGGAAATTACTTTTGTTTATTCATTCCTCGTAACTAAACGTACGCGAAGGTACGCATCGGTTAATCCACGATTAATTTTTATCGATTCGTTCTCGGATGACTAAATTTGTGATATCGTAGGTATGCGTGTACGCGTATGTATGTGCCTACGTGTACGTGCGCGTGTGTCTGTGTGTCGTGTATATTTTTTTCTTTACGAATGCGTAACACGCGAAAACGTGTCGTTAAAGATACTCGTCGTGCGAGGTTAATCTACGAGCTTATGGTTTCAACTGACGGTGCTGCTACGTATAAAACGACCATCTATTAAGCGGAACACATAACGTTGCATACTGATAACCATCCGTGTCGTTTCCGCCGTTGCATCCTTGTCCGAAATTCACGTCAACTTTCTCTCCACTCTCGTTTCCTCTGCGAACTTTTTCCAACTAACAACCGCTTCGTATCCATTTATCGAGAAGAAAATGAAAGATGATAGCTGCGGTCAGGATGTCGGACGAAAGTTAACGCGTGGCAACGGGCCACGGTCGGAAGCGACACGCCGGCAATTACCACCGAGAAAAGTCCTCTGTTCCTCCTTCGAAGAATAAAACTTATAATATAACGCGTCTCCGTCGAGATGAGATTTCATTTGAACTACGTCGATTGCATCATTGCGTTTGATTATATACATCGAGCGAAGAAATTCGTTAGGATCAAGAAAACGTGCATCGCGACAGCCGTTCAACGCGGATCGTATCGGTGCAAGAAGGATCGGTCATCTACACAGCAGAAACCCGTGCAGTTTTCTTCGTATATTATCCTATCGATTTAGCGTTCATTCGCGCGAAAACAACGTTAATCTTTGCACGCGTTTCCTTCGGATCTCCTATATATCGGACGTATGAAGAGTAATTTGCTAGGAGCTCGATCGCTACGTCTCTTCCCCGTTAAGAAAATTGTAACGCGTACGTCTTATGAATGTGTGTGTGTGTGTGTGTGTGTGTGTGTGTGTGTATGTGTATGTGTATATGTATCCGCCCTGGAAAGGAGCGTTACTGTATATTCGCGAGATCGACTTACTCCAAATACACTGATCCGCTGGAGAGACGTTCGCCGCTCGTTGTTCGGAAAAAAAGAAACGCGGAGGCCCAGGTACGTAGAATCGTTTACGTTCCAACACCAGGTTTGAGGATCGTTTCCGGATTCACGGCCGAGATTAGTCCCGTGACTCGTTTCGATCGCCGAGAAATCTCCCGTTTCTTCGCTCTCTCGGTCTCTCGGTGTTACGCCCGCTTCGGTGCTTTTTCCTTCCTTGACTTTCGAGTGCCGACGCGACCGTTCGTTTTGTACTCTCTTTTGTTTCCTTGAAAATGAGTAACAGACTGTCTCGGTACGATCGCTATGGTTTAGCCTCGTATCATCCTTTACTTTCCTGCCGTCGTTTGAGACACTTTTGGAAGGGTCGCTCGGTTAAGGTTTCACGTATTGGCTGAGGATCTGGTACGGTTAAGCAAACTCAACGCGCGATCGTGCGTTAAGTAAATTGGACTATCGTCTTTTCAACGTCCGTTTCGAATTCCATTTCTCTACTTCGCTCTCCTAAGCCCCCTGGCTGTTTATCCTTCCTCCTCCTTCTTATTTCGTCTCTTTTTCACAATCTCTCCTTCACGCACCCACGCACACACTCAGTCAAACGCGCACGCATTCTATTCTTTTTCTTACACTTTCGTTCTTGCTTCCATTGACTCTCGGCATATTTTCTCACCTCCGTTTCACTTTCTTTCGGTTATTCCTCTATTTTCTATCCCATGATACTTTTTTCTACTTACTTCTTGCATTCAAATAAGTTAATTAGTAAAAAATCGTTTATTTTACTCAAATATTTTGTCTACGAGCGCAACGTCACGTTTTTCACGCGGGAAACGCATGTGTATATATATGTATGTTATATATACATACAGATATATAACGTATATATACATATATATATATATATAACGCACCTATGTAACATTTAATAAGTTCTTAAAAGCTAAAGACCGTGTGATACAGATAATTATCTGACACACAGCGATTCGAAGCGTGGTTGGTTTTTCATTACCTATTCAACGTCCAACGCGAATGGCTCATGTTTAAACGTTTGCGTCTTTATATTTATATCACTCTTCCGCGTTTATCTACCAGCTCGCGAGTATCGACCATTTTCTAACTCTTTCCGTCGCTCTGCCGTCTCATCTTTCCATCCGAATCTCCTCTTGCTCGTTCATTCACACAGGCATACACGCTCTTCCGATTCTTTCCAATCATTTCCTTTACTCGCTTTCGTCTCAATCTTTTGCTCTCTCGTGCTCGCGTTCCAACAATCTTAATCCTCGCGGTTTCACGTCGAATCAGGTACTCGCTATCACCTCTTACCGTTTCGATTCACGTTCACACTCGTACGTTCCTTATATATTTTCGTACACCTCTCGGGTCAGGTTCGAAACGACGGTCGCATCCTTCCATCGAGTAGAGGGCAAGCTGCCGTTTGGCCACCTCGATCGACGCTCGATTCTGTCTCGATCGATTTCTCGAGGCGGCACAGAACGCTCGACGAAAGAAAGGGACAATTGCCTCGGTACGGCGCTCCGTTCCTCTCGTTCTCCGATTTCCTTTCGTTGCCTTGGCCTGTTCGACGAGAAAGAACAAGCGAGATCGCAAAAGGAGGAGGCGGAGCAAATACAAGAAGAAGAAGAAGAAGAAGGAGGAAAAAGTCAACAAGGAGGAAAGCTCACGTTCGTCGCGCGAAAGATTCCGTTTCCTCCGAGCGGCTCGCAAAAAAACGGATAGACAATCGGTGGACAACGGAGAACGATGTTCCTCGTGGTAGCTTCTCCGCCTCTGCCCGACACGCGCGATCGATCGACGAGGAGATCCGTCGTCCGTCTTCGGCCGACGCGCTACGAGAAAAGGAACGAGCGAACAGGCAAGGAGAGGAAGAGGAACACCTGGAACGAATCTTCCCGTCTGACAGTCGGTAATGGGAAGAGACGATCCGCGAGCGCGAACAACGATTGAAACCTCTCATCGGACGCGTCCAACGCGTGCTCCGTACGAGAGAGCTTTTAATTATGGCCGCCTACGCACATTCGTAACTTATATATATATATATATATATATGTGTGTGTGTGTATGTATATATATATATATATATATATATATATATGTCGATATCGTTATCGGTAACTAACGCATGTTCCATCTCGGTCGGACGAAAGGCGTTTAGGGCGACGCTCCGTTGTTCCTTCTTGGCCTCGACTTCGTTCGTTTGTTATAAAGCGGAACTAGCGCGCAGCACTCTGTGTATTACCGACGCACCGACGAATCGTCGACGAGTCTTCCTCCTTCGCTGCTAAACCTCGTTTCCTCGTGGTGAATTGTTGGTGCGCTGAGTGTCACACATACAAACTCGGAGATGAAAGATCGAAGTGGTCGTCGGTGCGAAAAGGTAACGTCGAGACGCATCGGCTGGCAGAAGACGATGGCGGCGGCGGCGGCGGCGGCGGTGACGGCGGTGGTGGTGGTAGTGGTGGTGGTGGTGGTGGTAGTGGTGATGGTGGTGGTGGTGGTGGTGGATGTGTGGTGGTAGTAATGGCCGTGACGGTGGTGAAGGCGACTGATTTGTTCGCCGTGTAACCGGTAAACACGTCCATGTAGCGGTGGATAGCAGAGCAAAGGTAACTCATAGTGGAATAGTAATGGTGGTGTATGCGATAGAGCGGTAATAGCAATAGCGATAATAGCGATAGTAGTAGAATAGCGATAGTACCGACGATCAGTGGGTAGTAGAGATAATAACGGTTTTCGGGCTGTGTTTCGATGCAGGTAGGTATATGAGCAAGGGTGAGACGAAGTGTCGGACGGGCCGGGGGAGGTTGAATGAATGGAAGGGTGGGTGGCGGCGGGCGGTAGAAGGTTCTCGTAGGGGGGAGGGAGGAGGAGAAGTTGGTACGTAGAAGTGGTAGTTAATTAGCTAGGGTTGCGAGATAATTAGGGACAACGCAGCTGGGGTTAACACCAGCGGTACGGCACGGCCCGAGGTCGATCCGCACCCTCCTTCACCAACGGCTTGTGGAACTCGCGACCTGGTCGCGAGTGAATCGTCGCCCAGCAGTGCTCGCAATAGTACTGCAACAACAACAAATGAGAATGCGCGTTTCGGCGCCGTTGCTTTCAGCTTTTTCGTCAGGGGCTTCGTCGTAGTTTACTGCTCTCGTCAGTTCGTAGTTTTCGCTTTCGCCGTCGTTATCATCGTCACTGTCGTTGACGTCGTCGTTGTTGTCGTCGTTGTTGTCGTCGTTGACTCGTGATACGCGGCAGGGAAAATAACGAAAAAGAAGAAAAATGTATAACGAGGTGAAAGAATTTACCTGTAGGCAGGTAACGTTTGCGCAGAAAAACGGCGCAAATTTGCCACCGCAACGTTGTCCCTGACACTCGTCGCACATTTGATCGTCCAGAACGTATGGTTTGACTTCGACCTAAATAAAATAAACGAGTAATAGTTACAAACGATGGAATCGGTTAGACCGAAAAGGGCGCTCGGAGTGGCTTACTTACTCTCTTGTCTATGTCGCCGTGTTGTAACTGAACGAATCTCGCCGATATGGCAGCTATGTAGCTTTGTTGATTACTGAAAGCGACCCTGCCGGCTCCTTTCGGATACTTGAGCTCGGGATCGGTATCGATACCGGCGTAACACACGCCTCCGTAAAGTCGATCCATGATCATCGCCAACTCGACGGCTTTCAACGGCCGTGGAACACCACCGACGAACACCGTTTTTCGTGGATCCAGAGGCATCGAAGCGTCCAGCACGAAATCCGCGTCGCTCAGTCGCCACGGTCGAATTTGCACCGGCTTGTCTTTGGTCGTTGGCGAGCTCACGCATAGATACAATTTCTCCTCGTCTTGAATGCACGCGTCGATCAATTGTTGCACGGACGCTTCGTCCTATCGTCAAGGAAAACATTCTAGTTAATATATATCTCTTTATTCGTTACTCGAGATTCTAATTAACCATCTTGGCAATTTTCAACTATCGATACACGATCGTGTGTCGATCTTCGATACTATTTTGTTGCTTCGGTAGTATCGCGTACGTGAACTAATTAAATCGAATTCCATCTTTCGTGGTAGCCAAACTGCGAGTTTATTATTACTCGGAAGCATAACGCAGCGAGAGTTTCTCGTTTACCTGGAAAAGCAAGAAAGCGTAGCCCTTCGGTGGAAAGTAGGATTTGCTCTCCGCTTTGTGGGGCCAGTCGACGACCAACGATCCGAAACGACGGAAACTGGCTTTGATTTCCTCTGAAACGAGACGATAACGAGCAGTTAGAAAAACATTCGTCGACCCGTTAAACCGTACGATTCGCCAACAGCTATACACGAACGTCGAACAGATAGAAAAAGCGAATCACGGAACAAAAAGCTTACCTTCGTCGATGTCCGGTGGCAGACCACCGACAAACACCTTCCTAGAGAAGCGTTCTCCGGTCTCGCTACCTTGACTGTGAGGACTGCTCCGACTCGGGGAGGAAAGCGGTGCGGTCTGAGAGCCGGTTATGCCGCTACCGACGCCGACTCCAACCCCGACGCCGACACCGACACCAACTCCAACGCCAACTCCGACTCCAACACCGACGCCAACACCGACGCCGTCAAGCTGACTCGCCGCATTCGGATCTTCTAGCAGCGTGCCGCTCTGATCCTCCAAACTTGGAAAGAACGGCGATTTGCCTGCAACGATAGACACACTGCGTTTATCCCTCGTTATTTTCGTTTCTTTCGACCAGTATTTTTAAGGCGAGAATAATCGGCTCTTAACCATTCGGTTATGTTAATTGACATAATATCCCAGAGCCAGTGCCTGCTAACCAGAAATTAAAAAGAGAAAAACTATTTCTTTTTAAATGTCGCGTCTCTTCTCTTTTCCGTTTGATATCGAGCACCGAGATCGCGCGATCGAGCCAAGCTTCCTCCAACGTTCGTTTCGTTCGCTGCTTTCGTCGAACTTTTCATCTCGAGAAAACGCGAATACGTTGATCCGTAGAGCTTTCGCTCCGAAAATAGACTGCGCGAAATATAAAGGGTCGAGGAGTATTTGCGATCGTCATAACCTGGATATCATTAAGCGTAATCGCATAGCGACGATTCTTACGCATAGACATGGCAACAAGACGGTTAGGAGAAATCGGGGCCGATGCCACGCGGTAATTTCGGATCGATCCGAGAAAAACTCACTGTATCTTCTTCTGACTGGGAATCTCGCTCTTCTAACGAACGTCGCCATTGCTAGCGGCGAATTCTCGTTTCGATAACGAATGCAAAATAGTCGGGCAAACGTAACCGCTTGTTTCTTGCTGTCGCGAAAAGAGAAAACAGAAAACGGACAAAGCGTACGCGCAGTCGAGCGGAACAATCGAGTCTTATTGTTCGATCTTCATCTTTCTTTTTCATTTGCCGGCAAGATCGATAGTTTCACGCCAAACTATCCGCTTCCAGGCGATCATATAGCTCGAAAAATAAGTCGATCGTCGTTTGTCCGAGCAATCCGATTTCGAATAGAATCGGAACGATTCTTTGCTCGGTAGGTGGATAAGAGAGGACACATGGTGTCCATCGTGCTGCCTCGCCCACCCCTTCGGTTTTACCCGTTCCCGGTTTGGTGCAGTATCGATTACTCGAGCCAGCTCTGCAAGGGCCTCCAACAGCACCCGGTTCTTAGGATCTCCTATTAATCAACGCGGCTCACAGCGGTATATCGTACGCGCAACTTGCCATTTTATTTCTTTATTAACGAATTAAAGAATCCTTTGGCGTACATATAGACAGGAAGATCGAAGGAGGGAAACACGAGTGTATTTAAGTATATTTTTGCGGATTTACCGCAATATTCTAATGTGATTTTACGATCGAACGAGATAAGTTTGATACGGCGCGAATGAAAGTAAAGACAGCCGGTTAAATTCAGAGATGAGAATCGGCGAAAGAAATTTTGTAGAAGCCAATGGCATAATTATTACAAGACGAATGATATCTTAATGTCTTTGACGTTCTACTGGCATTATGACGACCGATACGAACGAACGTATGCAATTATTTTTCAACGACTCGTAGAAACGAAAAAAAGGAAGTAAAATTTAATCAACGCATTTCCAGCACGACATCGCGTAACTGGCACACGCGCACGCGGCGCGACCTATCGATTAGAAGATTTTAAGTCGCGAGTCCTCCTTTTTCTACTAACACCGCTTTGCCCGATTCCTCGTCAATCATCCGCTGACTCTGACAGCAGGTTTGATCGCGGAGGGTAGAACGTTTCGTTTTCGACGCATTTTCGAGGGATCGGGACACGAGCGCGATACGCTCGCCTGCCCTGCAAATCGTAGAACGATGTCACGCGAGTTAGGGGAACACCACGGGCCACGTCCCTTTCCCTTCTATTCTTCTTCCGAGTGATACGTAAATACGCTAACCAAAGGTACCTACGTACGTATATGCCACGAGGGTTATTCTTTTTTAACAGCTTTTATCGCTAAACCGCGAACAAACACATCGATTGTGTCCAAGCAGAGGGCCGAGTTTCCTTTTCCGCTTCACGCGCGTTTTTCTCCTATTTCTTTTTTTATCGCCTTTCGTTTCTTCCTCTCTCTTTCGTTCTTTCTTCTTGCAGCTCATAATCTCACCTGTACGATATATACAAGTCCAGAAAGTCGTCGTACGCTTCATAAGAAGTTCGTTCTTATCAAAATAGAGCGTCAGATTTTTAAGAAGATATCGTGTGTGCGATACAAAGATAAATGTGAATTACGATACATGGCAATCTTGAAAATTCAATGGAAAAATGTTTGACGCGTCGGTGAAATGTCGGCACATCGACGTTTTATTCGACAAATAGATTTCATTATAAAAAAGGAGAATGGCGAGAGAGAAGAACGGCGCAAGGTGTTTCAAGTAGCCAACGGAGAAGGGAAATAAATTGATCCACGCGTGTGATCGCGATACGTCTATATGCATGAAGTATGGACACGAGATACGAGACACGAGACACGAAACACGAGACACGAGTCGCGAGGGTTCGAGATCGAGGGAGGCGAACGATGGCGACCGGTTCGCCGTAGAATAATCTGTGCGGATAATCGCAGCCTTATTACCAGGGACTGAGCCTATGCCATGCTCGTGCTCTCACCCTCGAGCTCCACCCTCTAGCACGTATTATTTCGGAAAACACGGCAAGACGCGGCCTTTGACTGAAATTATATTTATTCGATCAGTTGATAGTCGTAGAATAAGAGCTTTTGTAGAAAGCAAACGTTCCATGTCTCTAGAAAGAATGCTCGAGCGTGGCGAAAACGTTCTCGACGATGCGAGTAATTTACGACGATTCGTTTAAACGCGATAACACTGCCATATTTGGCGTATCGCTCGTATTCGATACTCGCGCTGTGTCTTATTAAATATTCCACGTGCGGCGTAGAAACACGCGCATCAACGGAAAAGAACAAGATACGCGATTACAGCGAATAGTTAACGATCCTTTCCTTACTGATCGATCGCCGTAATTAATCAGGCTGACAATTAAATGGCGAAATTAAACGACTGTCTAAAAAAAGAAGAGAACGTGTCTGAACGTCTAACACGTTGGTTAGAGGAACCACGTGCCAGAAGCCACTCTTGGTTTCAAAATTAGCTAAGAAAATAGATAATTGAAACGTATTTTTCCGTTGATCGTAAGAATGGTCGTAAGAGAGGAGGGGGAGAAGATGTCGAAAACGTCGAGGCTCGTAGCACGTGTAGCAAAATTGAAACGAGGGGCGATGTTTTCGTTCGGTTGTACAGCAACAGTAATGGGGAACATCCCTCTAACGCACGCCGTCGACGCTAGGAGGTTCTATGGATCAATATTACAGGTAGCGCTGCCCCCTGTGCCCGTTCCACCTACGTTCTCCCTTCCATTCGTCACCCTTTACACGCTACACCGATGCCTCGGCTTTGGCAGGTAACCAAGGTGCAAGCTTCGTTCTACATTCCTGGCCAAATAAATGAAACGCAGCGCGCGTGTTTCAGAATCAGGAGAGTCATCGCGAAGTCGCGCTAACTCGTTGACATTTCCACGCCGTGACCAAACTTGCGACGGACACGGTAACTAAAAGCCGAATGGCACTAGGTACACCGAATCGTTTTGTTTGTGTTTCGCGGTCGTATCGCTAACGAAACGACCCGCATTCGAGAACGCGGTGAAAAAGAAACGCGTGTGCGCGAAAGCTGGCCGAGGTGAATGACCTTTTATATGCCACCACCTCTCTACCGCACCCCCATCGTCGGTAAACAGTTCCCCTTATGCTTGTTTCGTGCTCTCCTGGTCTTTCGACGTCGACCCATCGTAAGCCAGCGTTTCTCTTTTCCTTCCTTCCTGCTCTTCTTTTCCTTTTTCTTCTCACTCTTTTTCTCGTTTACATTTTATTTCTCTCGCGGCGACGCGCACCCATTGGCACGTATGTAAGCTGCAACACGTACAGAGGAAACGCAGGAATCGCGCTATCGTGCAACGTTCCTAACCTACCGCTCCAATAGCGCAACGACACGATGATGCGTCGCAGCTGATAAAGCTTCCACGCTTCCACGACACTTTCTGCGAATAAATCGAGTATGCGTGACGAACACAAGTACCGAAAGAGATCGCGGATTTTCCTATAAATTCTGTATAAATACATAAACGTTCGATAAAGGGGTTTCATCGGTAACAGGCTACGAATTGTTTCCAACTGGCTCTACCGTGGCAACGATCGCGTTTATGATAACGCTGTAGCGCCACGTGATCGTAGAAAAAGTCAACGGAAAATTCGAATCTGAGAGACCCATATTATTCTGCCTTTGAATACCAACGTTGTTTTAGTTTACAAGGTCTAGAGGCAAACGAACTCGGGACAGATTGTTATTGCCGTTATCTGTAATCTTCAACCGGAGTTACATAACAACTTTAACTCTTTTCGCGGTAATGTCCGTCGATATAAATGTATGAACGTGGACAGTTGAATTGTTATCCGATGATATGCGATCGGCATAGGAGTATCGAACGAGTGACGACTATAACTGGCGTACACTATCTCTTGTACTTATACGAGTTTTAATACGCCGGGTATTACAAATTCATGCACTCGTTGCATTATTAAATACACCAACACGTTTAATCCACCTCGACGCTTTGTCAGATAGACATCACGTGGCGAGAGACGTGGTCTCGTATCGTTGCAACGTACGTTCGGCCAGCTTTTCCGGGTCTAACTTTTGAAGGCGTGGAAAAGAACAGACGCGCAATCGTTTATTGGGCAACCAAACCCTGTTCGTTTCGACGAGGGAGCTGACAAATAGACAGTTGGTCACGCGACGTGACGAATTTTTTTACGAGTCGTATGCAAATGCACAGCAGCGTGTTCTAAGCGCATTTGTGCGATAAACGACTCTCCTCTGCCAGCATGATTTTCCATTTCGATACGAGCTTCATAAATTTCGGAACGTCAGCCGGCTCGTCCGGGAATATCCTTTGTGGTAATTTCTTGGGATCCTCGTCGATACGTCGTTCCGTGTTTCTATTTGAATTGTTCGGCGATCGAAATTATTTGGGAAACTATCGTAGACGTAAAGATCGTCGCTGTGAAATTGGCAAAACGAGGAGCATCGTAGGAGAACGAAGACACGGAAACGCGAGGCATCTGACTCGATTCGAGGAGTGAAAGAGGAAAAGCCGAACACGACGAGAAGAGGAGGGATTACCGTAATAATCGTTCATTGTTGAGAGAACATAACGAATGTCGTTTCGTGAACGATGCCTGGCCATTCTTCTCTCATCGCGTTCTTCCTGCCCTACTACGGAGTCCTGTTACAGTCGTATTCCTAGCAAACGATACACTCCCCTTCTTATTTGGGCAATGGATTTCATTTTAGATAAGCTCGCAAGGATTTTATTCTTCCGGCGGTCGAAGTCGATTGAAACGGGTCGCCAAGAGATACATACTCGTCTGTATTGTCCGTAAAAATCCATCGAGAAATCCTCCGATAACCTTAGTCGCGATGAATTTTCTATGTATCGTGATTATAAAACTCTGTATCGTAATTTTGACATCGCGATATACTCTTCGCAATTCTCCTTCGTTTCAGCGACCTGCGGATAACGGTGAAACAAGGAGCGATAGAATGCGAATAATCCATCGGATCTTATCGGAGGAAAATCGAGAATTAATTACCGGAAGAAGGAGATCTATCGATCAGTCTCGCGAAAGGACAAGAATCGAAGCTGTTGGAGGAAATGGGAACGCGAGCGAGTGTAACGCAACGGACGCACGATGTGCGGCAATAATGGTAATCGGGGAGAAAGCAGCAATTAAAACGTTACTAGGGGCGCCACGTTTTCGCACTTCTCTTTTCGCGGTCTCTCGGCTGTCTAGCCTACCCTGCGTCTCCCTTTCTTCGTCCCTTTTTTTCGTCTGCTCCCCACCACCGCCACCTTTACCTATGTCGCTAACCCTTCCTTTCCTTTCCCTTCTCCTGTCCCTTGCCTCCTCGCACCCTTCATAACCATTTTCGAGGTTTCCATTTGCCAGCGCAACTTATAAAAATTTGCAATTATGGGCTTATTAACGACTTAGAAAATCCTGCGAATTAACGAGCGCGCGTCTCAAGAGCCAGTAACTTTACGACAGCCCTCTTGCATTCTCGTTCCGTCGACCTCGACGGCTTGTCGTCTCTCTGCCTCTACGCCACTCTGCCCTCGCCGCTTCTTCGCTCTCCGCCACTCTCTCCCACTCTCCTTCGACTTCTCCTCTTCCTCCTACCGCTTGGTTGCCGTTCGTCAACCCCATAGACCGCGATCTAACCATCCCAAGAGAGAAGTACAGAGACGCGCGAGAGGGTGAGCACGCCGACTGTGAAATTGCTCGAGGTACATAGAAACCTCGTCTAGCTACATGTACACCTAGGGGAAACGTTAAGCCATAGAGAGAGAGAGAGAGAGAGAGAGAGATAAAACATCACGGATGCGACGATTATTCGACGAACGATATAACAGCGTAATAATAGCACAATGGAAAAATGATAGATTCTCAGTTGAGATCGAGCGTGGCAAGGTGAAATCAATCTGTCGTCAATTTTGTCCGCGTGGCTTTGCTCTTTCCGTGTTGCGAATATTTCCGTGCGTATTAGCTAACAATCAAATAAAAGTATATTCTCGACGCTCGAAGATACAAACGTAACGTTCGTCGGTGTAGAATACGTCGACGAACCTGAGCTCGTGGTTATCGGTAGCGCTTGAGAAGCCTTGACGCGTATCGCTGCTTCTATGAAACACGTGACGCCAACAAATCAGAAGATTCTCCTCCTTTTTGTGTATCTCGCGTTAACTTCTTTCCGTATCGTCGGTCTATCCCGCAAGTGAAATTAGACGAACACGACAAAAGTATAGAGATCTGGAACTTTGATATTGGTTTCTCTTCGCCTCTTTTTACGCCTCTCGTCCTTCTTCGTACTTTTACGCTGGAAAATCGCTTCGCGAGAGACGACGATTCTTCGGGTCGTAAAGCGCACGATGCTTACCGGCGCGAGAAATTTTCAATTAATCAGCTATACTTCAAAAGCACGTTAAAGCAAAGACATTAACGACGATACGGATTTAAAAGCGATGTGGTCGAACGTTCGAAAGACGGCGCGATGCGATATTGCGAATCGTACCGTGTATAATCCAACAAAGAAAGGGAACGCATGGAACGCCTGCTGCACTCTTGACCTTTCCAAAGTCTTGTGCAAGCGAGGCTGCGGAACGTCTCGCCACGTTTCCAGGAGGCAACGCGAAGAATTCGACTCGCAAACAAAGAAGAAAGCTAAAAGATCAGGAAACGCAGTTATCGCGTGTTTGTCGACCGTCGTTGAAAACCACTTTGTTCTATGCTTCGAGTCGTACAATCGATTCGTAACAGTGCAGGTTGATGGAAACCCGGTGTTACGGCAGGGCGATAAAATTTTACGAATTTCCAAAGCTGAATTTCCGAACCTTGTTCTATCGTAACGATGTATATTTAAAGCTTGTTTTCGTTCTTGATCACCCGTTGTCTCTCAACGTCGAACGCGAAAGTGCTCTTGATACGAGACGCGTCTTACAACGCGTTAAGGCAGGTCTTGAAAACAGGTCTCCCCGGTCTCTCTCTGTTCTTCTCTCTCTTCTCCATCTCCTTGTTGCACTGTGTTTCGCGACACGCTTAAACTCCGATCGAAGGGTTCAAACTCTATAAAATAAAGCGATCCATCTTCGCGACGCGCTTGCGAAGGATAGCGAAAACCTTGACGAACTGCGGACAGTTATTTACTAAAAAACGAAAGTATGTCATAACTACGATTGTCGCGTGGACACTGCTCGTAGAAAGACTCGCGAGTTTTTTCAAAACGCGAGTCTTACAATATTTGCAGCAACGCCTCGGACAACCGTACTTTACGAATATGTAACCGTATGTTCGCGAACAGTATGCGGTCAGACAAACTATTCACGAACACCAAGGAGGACGCGCCTCTACGAGAAAATTATCGACTTCTCGGCAGACGTAGCTACCGCGTGTAACGTCAGTAGCGAGTGAGACGACTGTTTCGTTAGTCGATATATTCGATTCACTTTCAGAATCCGCGGTTCCACGGAGTTTCCCAGCGGCGCGTTACGATAGCAAAAGGACGGTCTCGCGAGTCATTCCGCACCGATTCGAACGAGAAGTACGCCGAAACGATCGTAGGACGAAGAAGACGGCGCACGTGCGCTCGTTCTTGCAATGGCTCATGATCGCGTTACACGTTGCGTCCCTATTCTCCTCCGGTAAAAGTAGCTCGCGTGATTGGTGTCGCGTGATTCGCGCGACGCGAATACAACTCCCCGGTAATTACCCCTAATTGCGTCGCTCCGCGATAAACTTCCTTGTGATAATCGTTGCTTTTAATCGACCAAGAAATTGCTTTTTCCGTCGTTCAACGGACTATACGCGATCTCAAGAGCAACTGCGGTTGGCCATTAGCGAGAATAATTCAACGAACGCTGGCGAATAACATCTGCAATCCTGTTAGATCCGTAATAGATTACCTGATTACCATTAGATATTCGTAGATCTCTGTTCGTCGAATATCCGAGGAATATTGTCCTTCGAGGACGCAGATTTTTTTTTTATTGAAAGCGTGCGTTAGATACATACCATTGTATACATATGTACATTAGCGTGCATAGCGTATTATCGATAATGCGATATTATCGATATCGATTTAATCACGCATGGTCGTCCGAGATAAGACTGGAGACTAGAGAAAATCGGATCGGAGAGTTGTATTTGAAGCGAGTTTTGTCCATTTGTTATTGTTCGAAACTATCGAGATATTTATGGAGATACGTGGGCTCTGCGAACGCTATGCTCCGTATAGAAACGAAAGACGAAAGAAAAGTTTGTACTTAGTTTATCGGAGAGAAGCCGTGTAGAGCGGGTTTACCCTGCAAACGAAGAACGTCAACGACGCGAAACTTTGCCAAGGATGCTAGGAATGTGGGACAAGGAAAATCTTACGCCTTGGCTTCGATGCGTTTTATCGCGTCGACTAGCGTTCCGCTGGTGAAAATATCGAGTATCGACGTGCTAATTTTTATCTCGATTCCATCTCGCGTAGCCCTCTTTTACTTGGATTAAAGAAACAGAGAAACGCGAGAGGAACGTTGCGGGGCGAAAGGAAATATTCCGGCAAAGTATCCCCGCGAAAAAGAACGTTTCCTAGCGAGAAATCAGACAGGTTGTAGCACACAAAGGTCGAGCGTACACGGGAAATGAATTTTTCCGGTTCGTACGGTAGACTTGTCGAGTAACAAGCGACCAACTCGTTCCGTTTCATTATGCAAGCAAGGAGACTAGAAAAAAATACGCAGCGATGAAATCGTTTTTTTCTTTTTCGCGGTTGGTCGACTTTATTAGACGCCTGGATGAAATATCTATGACCTTGGAGCGATGAGAGTTTTACATTTAAATCGCGATGCTCGGTTCGGGGGCAAAAAAGGTCATTTCACCGGCAAAACTCTAATTCGTCGCCTGCTTGTAACAAGTTGCGGAGAAGTTTTAGACTGTTCTGTTCAGGCATGCGCAAACTCCGTGCTCTGGATTATCCGAATAATCGATCTATCTACTTTTACATAATGCTTCGGTAGCTATGGCTGGTGCAGTAGCCGTTTTCGTCGGACGTACAATTGGCTGCCTTGACCTTCCGATCCTGCGTTGTATATTTATCGGTTTTCCTCCGTAAAGATCGGCGAAAATACGTTCGTTAGCTGCTGTGACAACAACAGCGGAACGATCGAGCAGACCGTTCTCTTCCACGTTTCTTTGTAGCTTTTTCATGGCGATCAGGCGATCGATTTTTATCGGCACGCGTGTACATCACGATGCTCTAAATAGGTTCTCGCTTGTGCGTTTCGCGTGCGCTTCACGCTTTGAAGTTCCACGTAGAAAATCGTCCCATCAGCGGAGGACTCGGTGCATGTCTGTCACGCGCCCGATTCCGTGCATGTTCGTGTAATTTTAGTTCGTGCTTGTCCGCTGGTAAACCCTCGAGAACCATACGACGCTACGTAGTAGAAAATTCCTCGCTTTTCGATGACGCGCGAATCAGAGCACGACTCTCTTCCTTAGTTAAGACAGGATTTTCTATATGCGTCGGTACGTTCGTACCTGTTCCATGGGAATATACAGGAAATCTCTGTGGCTGAACTTGCAGGAAATCCTATCTCTAAATACCAGTTTTCTCCATAGTCGTTTCGTGCTCCTCTCGAGCGAAAGATCGCTGAGAATCGATTTTTTTTTCTTTTTTCTTTTATCGGACGCTTCGACGACGAACGCGCGTGCCAGTCTCCGTGTTTTTTCCCCTCGAAGAATATCGAAAGGAAGGAAAATTCGCGATTAAAGGACAACGGTAGAGGTAATGGAGGTAAAGGAGCGAAGGGAGGAAGAAGAAGAAGAAGAAGAAGAAGCGGAACGTTAAACTATGAATATCCCTGGAAGAGGAGGCCAACGGACTAAAGTACAGGCTCGAAGCCAGTCCTTTTCCAGCGATTGCAACGAAGAAGGAGGAAACGAGCGTCGCGGAGGAGGGCTTCGTTTCCTTGATTGCCGTCAGAAAAGTGTACGAGCCTGTTGCAAAGGCGTTGCGCAAGCGTAAATTTTAATTGAGCGTACCACGGGCTCTGGTCTCTCTCGAGGAATCTTCCTGTGGCGTAGCGTAGCGAGACGTGGCACGCCGCAAGTATCAGCGAAACGTTCGTGAAACGGCGAAAAGAGGAAAAGAACAAAAGAACCAAGACGAGAGGAAAGAAAAAGGAAGGAGCTGGCAGTTTTCACTCACCGTGCAGTTGCGCGAGCGATTGCAGCGTGCTGGCATTGCAACTTATGTATCCTGAAACAAAGAAAAGTTCCGTGGGTTCGATTAAACCTGCATTTCCATGAAATCGATAGCGTCGATCGATGTTCTACGATAAAAGGTGAGCTGACTTTCAGTTGGTTTTCGTCGGTTTAATCAAATTGCCGAACGAAGCGAAGCCACATCGATCAACTCCATAAATCGAAAGGTATCTTCCCGTCTGTTAAAAATCAACCGTATCGTGTTTATGCTACGATTATGTATATCGAGCAAAGCAGGTGCGACAAATACGAAAACGGTGGATCGAGATTGATAAAAAGCGGTGTTGATCGATTTAGCTTCTGAAAATGGTAAGATTTGCCCCGACGGGAGAAACCGAGCGATTCGTTCGATTCTAGAAAACTACTTTTGCAAGCGTCTCTCGATCAGCAATATCTTGGACGTGTGAGCGTATTGGACGTGCATCCACGCGCGGTAACGCTAGACGCGAGCGTGAAGTTACGAGCCGGGATATTGTATCGCAAGGATATAAAGGTAAAGAAAAAGAAAACGAACCGCTCGCGTGCGGTTCTCGGAGATCGCGTTGCACAGTGTCGTAAGTAGCGACACGAAAGCCCGTTGCCGGACACGTGGATCAAACGCGGTTTCACCGTTTCGAAAAAGTTCGCCGCGTTACCTGGCTTATCGAGAACGCGACACTGCTAACCGTTGACCACAAACGAAATAAGTCGAACGAGAAAACGCCGGCAACTCGAATCTACGGTTAAGCCCCCTATACGAGGTTTTGCGGCTTTCCAGACTCCTCGGCCGGAGATAACATCGACACGCGCGTAGTTCGCTGAGTCGATGCTGTTCTTGTCTACGTCCAGGGAATCTCCGCTAACGTCTCGCTATATTCGACTACTTTTACGCGGCAGTCGTACATTCTGCTGTATTACGTGCTTCGATAGGGCTGGGGAGATCGATGTTGCACTGTTAACATGGCGCTATTAATAGCTACGTACAGGATTCGCATTCGCAAAATCTCGTAAAACGCGTTTCATTTATCTTTTTCTCATCTACGACGCTCTTAACTTTTCGTGTCTTTCTTACGCGTTCTTTCCTACTTTTTGTTTCTACCATTTTTTTTACCGCGTTGACGTCTTTCACGTACTTTACACCAACCGTATATAATATAAATGATAATAACCAAGATTGTGCAACAGCCAGCTAATTTTAATTACCCAATCGAACTTTGTCATCGACGATATTATCGATGATAACGAAATCGAAGGTTGTTTCGCGCGCTCGATCTTTCGATAATTCGAAACTTCCAACGTTTCTGCCGTGAAATCGGGGGAAGGGGTCGCGTAAGCCAAACACGCGAATTCCAATCTCCTTGGCGAGTGTTTCCATCGATTTAGACGTGTCGGGAGGGAAGACGGATCTCGGGTCCGGGAGTGAAGCTCGCGAGAAAGAGCCGCTTTGCGACCTATCGTCTACTCGACTCTCGTTCCGCCCTCCTGACAATCGAACGTCTTGTTCAGTCTAGTGGACGCTGTTACATAATTCTCCCGCAGCTGTAACGCGCTGGCAAGCGAGGAACAAGAAGAAGAAGAAGAAGAAGCTTGAAACGTGCTACGCTGGTGAAACATGGGTGTTCGACGAGAAGGTAATAATAGCAACCGCAGACTTTGACTTTGCGCCGCCGCGACATACTCGGACGACAAATAAGATAAAAATCGACCGCGTTGCCTAATTCTTCCCGGTTGCTTCGAGATTGCGCGCGTTCGGGCGTTTCCTTCGACCTCGCGCAAACCGAACCACGTCCGAACGTTTGCGAGTCGACCGACGCGTGGGGAATTTCTTTCGGCAGTTTCCGTCCTTACCGATCGAGATCTAGTTTCCTTTAAGGATCATAAACTTGCTCGATGTCATTGGCGTTCGCGTATTTACGCGGCAACTCCACACCTACCGGATCTTCCGATTCAAGGTTAATTAAACGAGTCGCAACTCCTGGTCGGCTCAATCGTAATTCGAAAGTCGTCGACTAAAAGGCAGATACGTTAATTAAGACGCAGAAGCAAGTCGAAGTACGCGCTAATACGTATATATGCACGACGCCGTCGAATAACCGCTGTAAGCGGAGGAGCACGCGCGTGCTTGTCGAGCTGAGAGAGTTGTGCAATCGGCTCGAATCGAAAATATCCACTACAAGTATATTCGGGACGCTCGTTGCGCGAGCGACACTTCCCTGTTGCCACAGTCGGCGCGGCAATAATCTCCTCGTTTCTACACCGCTGTCCTGCTCTCGCACCAAGCTCTTTCTCTTTTCTTCGCTTTCCTCCGGTATCCGATCTTCGTTCCGTAACCCAACGATCGAGTCGCGCGAATACCGTGTAAGTACTTGTATCGAAAAAATTGTTAAGAAATCTAACGCGACAAGCGTAAGGAAATTCGAGCCTCTTAAGAGACAAAAGCGATCGGCACAACATTTTCCATTCTTGAGGTTTCCGGCTTCCGACTGGCTCGTACACGCGCACGCGTATACGTATGTGCCTTTCAACAAGCCCCATCAAAGTTACTTCACGGATTAACCAACTTTCGATCGCACGCTACATAAATTAACCTGCTCCAGTCAGCCGTCCTTCGGACCGTAACAGGCAAAATATTCGAGAACATCTGGCCGTAAAGTCTTCTTTTACAATTACTCACGCATCAAATGCCGGATCAAAGGAACTTTAAGCGAAAACCTGTGCGATAAAAATCAAGTTTCAAGCGTTTTCTCCTTTATGAAAGACGTATCGTTATTTAGCAAAATCTAAGCAACGGATCTCTCTTTCCCTCTCGGCTACACTGTTGTCGCCGCTGATAACCGCACAGCTGCGGTTGATGCGGCGTAAAAACTTGTATAGAAAAAAGAAAAGCCTTTATATTCGCGCAAAGTCGAACTGGAATTTATCGTAGGTCGTAAGCGAAGAAAGAAAATTTCACTCGCGAATCTGTCAGTTTCTTGCCGGCGTACGTACACGAGTTCTAAAACACAATGGTGGCGTTTCGAGCGAACGGCTCGCCTTTCCATCCCGCGAAAAGGCGCGTCGCAAAACCACGACGGCTTGATTTTTTGCCAAACAACTTGGTCTTGCGACACGTCGATCCGATCAAATTTCTCGACGCTTTCTCCTTCGCGGTCCCCGGCTGAAAATCTTCGTGATCCCTACCAGGTTTCCCGTCAAAGTGTGCGTCAGGCGACAAATATATTTAACGCAATTGGACAAAGTTTTTACAATTTTCAAAAGTCGACGATATACGGTATTGTACCAACCGATGGTTTTCTCTTTCTTCTCTTCTGCGACCGATTCAAAATCGCGGTAGTTTAATGCAACCGGACAACCGGACGTTAGCTCGTAGAAGAAACCGGTTCCGGGCGGCGCGCTGCTACGCCGCGCTGCGCAACGCCAGAGTTTGGTCACCCGCGCGAAATCAAACGCGAAACGAGACTCCGTGGCACGATGGTATATAACGATTCGCTTTCCATACTAGATATTTCTGCCAGTTACCAACTTAACCGGAACCAAGTAACTAGCTTAAGCACGTATATCTAGCTGGAGCCGAGCCGGGCTTGTTTCATTTCGCGTTTGAATCCGCGGATTGAATTTTCTTTTAATGGCAAATAAAACGAATCGCTGATTGACGGTCTTGTCAATTTCGGTACGATGCTTCCTTTACGCAGTACCGACTTCCTCCAGTGCCAAATAAGTAAAATTGAAACGCGAAATCGCGTCGTTTATTCGTCTCGCATCTTCAAAGTCTAACCGCGTATTCGCTTTCGAAGAACGTGGCGTCGCAGAAATGTATTTCTCCGCTCGTCTTAAATAATAAACATCGCGTTGAATATATTTTCACCGATCAGATACAAGCATACGGTAAGCCGTTTGAAACGCGGATAAATTTGACGAACGTTAGAGCTTGTTCTTCGATTTTTCCTAACGTTGGCCATCTAACGCAGGATCTCGACCACGTTCCTTTCTGATCATGACCTTGGCACTTAACGACACCTGTGACCTTCGAGTAAGCTCGCTTCTACGGATTATACACGGTGTTCCTTGACGATCGTACGGTGATCGTATACTTAAGGAATGCTCGAAAACATGCAAAAACCGAACCACGACGAATATTTTTTTTCGTTGTAAATGTAAATTTTTACATACGTGCGATAAACTCGGCGATATGCTGCGATAAATTCTGTCCTATATCGTATTACCATTATAAAACGACGGTCGCTCGCCGAGAGAAGAGGAAAAACGTCTAGTTGCAAGCGGCTCAAAATGGCGGGAACTTTCAAGGCGACTTTGTACTACGACGTACTACTATAGAGTAGAACGTTCGAGCTAGCGGCTGTCTTGCAACTTGAACCGAATAGCGGTATATCCGTACCGTGTCAGGGAAGCAAAAGTTTAAACGTGCATCGACCTTTCGCGTTTCCTTTGGCTCATCCGTTTCGCTGAAACTAGGATCGCGAACGTTGGACGTTTGCCTATCTATTTCTGTCATATTTCTATAAAACATCGTCGAGTATTTACACGTTTATCCAATGCGGATAATTACGTAAAGCGTATATTCCCGACAAGATTTATCCTCGAAAGGTTTCCGATAATCGCAGCAAGCGATCGATGGTAAAACAAGTGGAAGAATGCGCATGTTCCGTCTCGGATCCAACGATAAATCAGCGCTGGACTTGGGGAAAAAGTTATCGCGTCGAATTCCTTCCGCCCGGTGCAAATTAACGTTTATTCTAACGTCTTATCGGCATCGGCAGATATAGCCGAGAAATGCGTCACAGTTTTCTTATTAAAGGAAGTCACTCACACGGTTTCAAACTGGTTTCCCGTTAAATCGTAGGGAACTGCGTTTTCTGTTTCTCTACGGTCGCCAAATTCGAAGAATCGCGTCACAGGTCCGAAAGATAACAATTTACTTATTCGTTGTTATTGCCGATCGTTGTCAGCAAATAATTCGCGCGCGTTTTTCAACGTCGTATTCGAGAAAAGATTAGAATTACGCCGCGTAACGGCGACTCGGCGACCGACTACTCTCTTCCTACGTCCGTTTCCCGTTCGCGCTCGTGGCAGCCATAACACGCAACGTATTGCGACACGGTACGACGCTACGCGAACAATCGATTGTTCGAGGCTTTCTGAAACGCGCGATGAAATCGATGCTACGTTACGCAAGCCACGGGCAAACGAACGTCAATTTTCGGATGGAATCGAAATCGACCATCGGTCGTTTCGACCGGCGAATCGAAGCTTCTCACATTACCATACGTCGTGTACGTGAAAAACCAGGATATCCGAAAGTGAACGCTCGACAAAATGCAGGCAGGAACGTTCCTGAATTAAGATTCCTTGAAAAATTAACATTTTTTCGTACGGCTGTCGTCAACGGACGATGAAACGAAGGTTACGCGAAGCGTAGCTGTCTCGAACGAGCGACGATGTACACGCATCTTCTGTGTGTGTGCATCGATCTTGAGTTTACCTTGATCCTTTCTTTCCGTTTACGAGGAACGATTTATGAAAATCTAGAGATAATCCTAAAGGATTAAAATCTTATTTTTACCGATCAACGACGAAAACAATGGATTCGTCTCGATTTTCCTACGAATACGATCGACGAATCGACATCGTTATCGTGGCCGTCGTCGTTTCCTGGTATAAACGCAACGCTGCGTCTCTGGCAAGCGCGAGCGTAACGCAGCAACGATCGTTTTACTATCGCGTTGCTCGATGATTCGATCGGAGTGGTACGCTCGACGAAGGTCGACCACGCATTACGTACGTTATTTACTTGTATCCCCACCTACTCGGCTTCTCGCGATACTAGTTGCTGCGAGATATGAAAAGCGTTCGTACGTTAATGGTGCATCGTCGAGTCGGTTTGAATCGGTTCGAGTTGGAATTCTACTTTGACGCGTCTCGCAACACGATCTCTGTCTGTTTCTGTCACGACGTCTACTTGGTGAAAGTGTTAGATAACGATTTTATTCGTGGCACGCTGCTCTGGCCTCGAATCGTACCGACGATTTAAAAAAGAGATCTCTCGTTCTCCTGCGCTGTTGCTTTAGACTGTGGACGAAACGCGAGCAAAGTCATCGGATTTTTATTCGTTTCTGTCGCACCTTTGCACTCTGTACTCGTACGTACGTTGGTCGCAACGATCGTATTCGTATTTCGAAATGACAGCGAAATGACAGCGAAATGACAGCGAAGACGGTGGTTTTAGAACAATCTCGAGACACCGGTTAGAGCACGGCCTATTCAATTAGACTGGCATCGGTGACATAACGCGAGCCACGATACGGATGTGCATATTAACCTATTTAGCTCCGTTACACGCGGACAATGCATGAACCGCGTTCTGTACGACGCGAGCGACTTCGAAATGGACGCGGAAGAAGGTGGACGTGGAATGGAATTTGACGAAATTCAAATATCTCGCGCCATTGCGTACAAGGCGGTAGACGCAACACCGAACTACCTAGTTTTGCCAAGTAGCGTCGATCGGATCTGCGCATATGTAACGAACGCACGTGCGCGTGAAATTCTATTTCGTATAAAATTCTTTCCCTTTTTCTAGACGAATTTCCGTTCGAACGGAATCGTGCGATTCTTCGTTATTATATTATCGCCATTATTATTATCATCGCCATTGACGGACGAAGCGCGAATAGCTGGTTTCGAACATCGAACATGGAACAAAATAAAGGAGAACGGGCGAGAAGAGTAGGAAAAGATAACTAATTAATAATCGCAGAAGAAGTAGAACGCGAAACGATCCAGTCGAGCGTTTAAGATTAAAGGCGAATTCGACGTAAATTCGATATTTACGTAGACGTTTATCGCGGCATTATACGCGTCGTTGAACGCGTTTTGCGCGAACAATCGCCGTGCACTTTACATAATCTTTGACCCTGCATCTCAAATACCGCAGAAATGTATTGCCTGGTTATCTCTCTCTCGCTTTATCCTCGTCACTCTTCAGCTCCTTCCGTAGTTATAAATATTAGTTAGCAAGTTAGTTATTGCTTTCTTCTTTCGAGTCACAGGCTGCTCCGTTTTTTATACGAGCCTTCCAGAAGCCACGAATTCTGTTCTTTACGAATTCCTTGATTTCATTGATACACGAGTTATACGAGTCGCTCCAAGAGAAACTCGTCGTTCGTCGCAAGACGATGACGCACGATGCATCACGAAAATATTTGAACGCGTTGCATACACGTAGGGGGTACCTATCGCCTTGTTAACTGGCCACAGTCAATCCCTTCCACTTTTGCCAGGTTCCTGCCTACCGAGCTCCGTTTCGTTAATCGGTCGTGCAGCGAAAGCAAAAGTAGTCGATGAGAAAGCAGCAACGAAAAAATCCGCACGAGCGAGACCGATTTACCGAAGCATCTTTGGTTTCTCTTGTCAGAGAAATCGATTTGATGTTCTTTTAGATGGAAGAAACATCCGATTAACGGTATAAACGTGGACGGATTTTCTTTTTTCGTCGAGCCGGTTTCGCATCCTAAATTTGGACGAAATCTGGTTCGCGTCGAACGGTTAACGCCTGAGAAACGCTAGGCATCGTTCGAAATAGAAAAAGACTTGCTATCTACGGAATGCAAGCGCCCCGTGCATCCGCTCCGTTACGATTCTATTCCGGTCCTCGCGAGCAAACCGCTGAACTGCTAGACCATGCTCGACTAGTAGTAGCGCGTCTCTACGCGCCTCTATCTACCGTTCAACGCTGGAAATTCGAATTTCGACGACGATCAGCGAGAAGATTCTTCCATCTCGGACGTGCGTAAAATCCGGCGACCAAGAGCGTGCGCGTCTAAAAATTCGAATTCTAAGAACGTTCGTGATCGGCGAGAAGAGGCGTTGAAAAATGGTCGGAAACAATGGTAATTCGGTAATGGGTCCACAACCGTCGAAAAACCGTAGTGCGGAGGGATGCGGGTAATTCCGGGGACCGAACGGAGGGGACGAGGTTTGGGGGAAGATTCGAATGAGGTGGGGTGGGCGAAAGAGAGGAGCCAGGCTAAATTTAAATGGCCCGGTACTACTCGTGCGTCGTTAACGAAACGCACTTGGCTGCCGTATACGCTGTTCCCCGGTCGTGCTACTCCCCAGGACGTAGTACGCATACAGACATGTACGCGTCGCGTGCACGTGCGTCGAGTCGGCCGATCAGCTGGCCCGCATATAAGGGTTTCCACGACCCTCTCTCCGGCCGCGATTCCGTCCGGGTGTCCGTGTCTTTGACTCGGCTTTCTCCTACTTCCGGCGTTCTGCCATTCGTTTACCCATAGTTTATTAACAACGCTGTTTCACAGGTTGTTCTACGCAGAAAGTAACGCGTGCCATCTATGCAAGAACTTTTACGCGTGAAAACGCGAGTTCGCCTCTGACCGGTCAACGATGCATACGTTCCAGGCTGGCATTTCCCGTACGAGTCGTATATATAGTTTGGCAGAGGTTACGCGGAACAAGCTTGTAAATTGAAGTGCGGAGGAAAAAAGCGACCACGAACGTTGCCACTCTTTAGAATCTATCTTGGAATTTGCGATCATTCGCGATAAGTAAATTCGTCGAGATAAATACGTTGCTGTTCCGAAGATGTAGGATACCGAGAGTAGCCAGGTCATAAAATTGGCAACTTTTTGAAAGCGAGGAGTCGATCAATTTGGTTTCCGAGAAGTTCGTAGAAATGTCAACTGGAACGCGACAGACGAGAATCGTCGAGAGAGACAAGTTCTACCGAGAGGTTTCTCCAAATTTCTATTTTCTTGCTTGGAAAAAGTAGCAGAGTATTAGGAGAGCGTGAAAAGAGGAAAAAGTGAGCAACGCGAGAAGGGGAGAAAAGGAGAAAGAGAGAGAGAGAGAGAGAGAGAGAGAGAGAGAGAGAGATGGTCGGGAGAAAAGGTCGGATCCGGCTTACAGGAGGGTGGCTGAAACTATGCGATCGATAGTTGAATGCCCTCCAGTTGACATGCGTAGCCCGTACCTGCTTCGCTTACGATTCACCCCCGATAACTTTTTCCCCCTCTTTCTCCCGGTCTTGTCGTTATCTTGCCTTTTAACTGATTCCGTTTTTTTCTTTTTCTATCTCAAAGTGAATATGCCATCGAAGAAAAATCGCTCGATAACGCATAGAACGTACGAGTCGACGCTATCGACGCTAACAGCGAAACTACCGGTCGACTAGCGCCGAACACGACGCACGGAAATTTCCATCCAGACGAATTCTCTTCGCCTTTGCTTCGCGCTTCTGTTCCACGTTCCACGTATATTTGTACTTCCTTCTCCATATTTTTTTCGTTTTCGCCGGGCCGATCGATGCCACTCGCACGCGCAAAATATATCACAATTCGTGGAAAAGTAGCGCGCTTTTACTCGCATAAATTAAATCCAATTAGTCGCACGGGTTGACATTAATCGGCGAAATTATGCGATAAAACGATTCAACGTTAATTGGCCCCGCTACGCTGTATTATAATTACCTTCGTGATAATAAATAGCACGAGGAAGGGAATTGTTAAGATCTGTAAAAACGTTATATCTACTCTAACGGCAAACAATGTTACGCACACATATATGTTAATTCGACTGCTATATAATTCGTCGTGATTAGAGTTTGCCACTTGTATTTGTCAGAGGTTTTAAATACTTGAAAAGCGAAAATATAGAGGTAATAAATAAGCAAAGAATCGCGTAAATTGATAAGTAAATATCGTGTGCTAATGTGCGGTTAATATTTACATGACGCTGCTGTAACGTCAGCGTTCGTCCACGCATACGTGTGCGCCTGTGTGTGGCATAGATCTGTTCGTTTTGCTCCAAAAACTCGCACGTAAAATGCGGGGGAGAAAGGTTGGAAATCGCGTTAGCAGAACGCCGCTCTGCGTGCCGATCCAAAACGTAATTTACCGTTGCAAATATCGTACACGTATTTCGTGCACGTCTCGTACGATGCGATTGTAACGAATCGCAAGAAAGCTATACGAAACGAAACGAAACGGCAGAGAAATTATGGAAAACTTGGTCGAGTAAAACACGACTTTGATTACACGATCGGTTCGTTGAATCGCGCGGCCTTATTATCAAGATGTTGAAACAGAAACGTTGGCGTTATTGCTAAAGAAGGAAATCGATATCTTATCGGGGTTTCGCGATAACATCGAATATCCTGCTCGCAAAACCGTACATATATACGTTTTATGTATTAAACTACACGTTTCTTTCTTTCCAAAGCGTATAGGCAAGTTGTTAGGATGTAGGTCGCAGATCTGTAGATTTCCAAGTTACGGTTTACGCGAAAAGAGGTCAACGGTAATGCAAGGTGCATACATCCAGCTGATCACGAATTCACCGAAACATTTCGCTTGTTCGCGCATCAATGGAAACGCGATGACACGACCAACTTTCTTGCGGAACAGGCCGCTGCCGTTGGTAGCGACGGAAACGAGAGTTCGTATAATGGCATGGTTTATTACGATCCGTAGTTAGCTCGCGAAAGGAACACGTATTTCGTAAAATCGTAGACGACGTAAGCGTTCGTCGGAAGATTCTAAAAATCAGCGTTAATTTTTCTTGGGACGATTATCCTATCGTTTCTGTAATATCGTTTTGTTATATTATTATTATTATTATTATTATTATTATTATTATTATTATTATTATTATTATCGGTAAAATTAGGTAAAATCATAGTCACACCATCGATAATCGCAATACAGGTAATGGATGAAACGTCCGAGTCTTCGAACGCTACCATTCTTCTTGCCTATGCACGACACGTGCACTAAAACGTACGAGTTATATAATTATTCATTGTTACTTACGTAACGCCGTAATCGCCGAGTGAACCAATGGAATACGAGATAACGGAAATGCGAAATACAGTCGACGATACAGCAACGTCAGAGGTAAGTATACGTACTGTGTATGTTTCTGGAAACGGATGGATCTCTAATTGTAAGCTTCGAGTCGAGAGAAACACACGTGCGAACAAACAGGAGGGGGGGGGGGGGGGGGGG